>CM053582.1:525376932-525415941 GCA_028627135.1 Pseudochirops cupreus | reverse complement strand
CTGTATCATGTATTATGCTTGGATGATTTCAAAAGAAAAGTGGAAGAGCAAAAAAGAGGAATGCACTTGGAGAAGGTTGAAGGGATAGGATAGATAAGGAAAATGATCACACATAGGAGGCTCTCAAGGAAGAGTTTTGACAAAGGAGGGAATAATGGCTGGAAGAAAAGGCAACATTTGAACCTCACTCTCATCTTAACTGGTGTGTATGTGTGTGTGTGTGTATGTGTTTATATACATTCATATGTAGGGTTGAGTTCTAAAATTCACCTTGCCAACCAGAGACATAGAAGAGGAAGGGAATGGGGGAGAAAAGGGGTTGTTGGTGACATAGGGAAGTTAGATAAAGGAAACCAGAAGCAAAACTCATAAAGAAATCAAGGAAATAATATAGAAGCTGTCATCTTCCACCCCATTCATAAAGAATCACATTATTAGTTGGATCAATTAAATTCGTGGTTTCCTAACATACTCTGCAAAAACAAAATTTGCATTTTTAAGAATATTTGCATGAGCAGCCTTTGAGGAGATATCACATCATAACATGGGCAGTAAATTGTTACATGAACAAGAAATGGGTGAGAAGACCTTCCACATCATTGAACTTTATTACTGCAGAAATATCGTAAGATCACTAGTATTTAGCTATGGCATTTCAATGGCAAAAAAGAAAGAAATAAAAATAAATTTATTGTAATATTGTCACAATATTATTTTATTTTCACGTTGTAATCACATATTTACATATCTCCCTCCATCACTGAGATAATACAATCTTTTAAGCAGAAAGGTTATTATTATATTGTAAAGGAAAGTTCAACCCACAAATTTCTTAAACTTAGCTGAGGTAAGACTAGGCCCATTTACAAAAATAATAGTGTCAGACCAAACAGTTATCATAGCTTTCAGTTATAGAAATGTTTCTATGGCAAGAAAGGGTTGAGATAAAATTGCTTTATGGAGAAATTTGATGCCCTCAGGTTCCTTGTCCTCCATCACAAAACAAAACTGTATGTCTTTCATTCCTCTTTTCACAGACCTGCTATTTTTTACTCCAAAATATCTATTTATGTCCTTAATCACATCTATTCCTGATTCTCTCCTAACAGGACTCCTTAACCTGGGGTACACAAACTTCTAAATGGTCTAGGGATAGATTTTCATTCATTTCATTGAGAAAAATCACATTTATATTTTCATTAAACTCTGTCTTAAATTTATCATTTGCTTTGATTATTAACAAAACCATTATTGTGAGAAGGGGGTACATAAACTTTTCCAGTGGTATCCAGCATAAGAATCCCTGATATCAGACAATTTCACTGAAGTCTTGAGTTTCAGTCCACGTTGGTTCCATTCTACCCACAAAAATTCTGAGACCTTTCCTATTCTCTATGTACTCGTGGGAGACCCACCTTTTTTTTAAGCTACATGATATTTTCAAGCTACCATCATATCTTTTCTTAATCATACCAAAAAAAAAAAAACCCAACCTCAAAGGATTAATTCACACTGCTGCTTTCACTTCCTTACTGCAAGATCTGAGGCAAAATATTGTCAATCTAGATTGTTTTATATGTAGTCTGAAGGCTGCTGTCTATCAGAGATTAAAGATACCATTTACTATACAACATAAGATCACAAAACAAATAACTGTATGCCATTGAAAATGAAATTTTCCTGCATTCTCATGGCATATGTAAGAAATGTTATTTTGTGTTTCCCTAATTGTTATTAATTTGGAGCACTTTATATTTGTTTGCTGATAGTTTATGTTTCATCATGTAAGAACTTTCTGTTCATGCCTTTAGGGGAGTTATTTATTGGGAAATGTAACTTGTTCTTATGTAGTTTTATCAGTTTCTTACACATCAGAGAAATGTGCAGGAAAGTTGTGGGTTTTTTGACCAATTGTTTTCCCTTTCAAATGTGACTATTTACTTGTTGTTGTTTTTTTTTTTTTCCACAAGCTTTCGAATTGCATTTACCTGAAATAGTTTATCTTATCTTCTACGATCACCTCTACCCTTTGTTTAGTTAGGACTTCTTGTCCTAGCAAAAGTTTGGGAAAAATCTCTTTCTTTCTCTTCTTTGTAAATATATAAATATATACTTAAATACATATACATATGTGCACATAGTTATACATGTATTACATATACGCACACAATACATATATACAGACATATACCCACATTTTTAGATCTGCTACATGGATTTTGGTGGGCAACTAGCTGGTGCAGTGAATTGAGTGATGGACATGGAGTCAGGAAATTTAAATCTGCCTCCAACACTCACTCGTTATATGACCTTGGGGAAATCACATACCCCCTTTTGGCTCAGTTTCCTCATCTATAAAAGGAGCTGGAGAAAGAAATGTCAAACAACTCCAGTATCTTTGCCAAGAAAACCCAAATGGGGTTAAGAAGAGTCAGACATGACTGAAACAATTGAACAACAAAAACCTTTTTAGTTTTCATATCTATTTCGATTTTAGTTCATTGTATGTAAAAACAGCCATTGTCTGATATAAATGTTAGACTCATAATAGAAAGAAAATTTTAATAACATTAAAAATAAATAATTTTAATTAAAATGTTAATGAACTTTGCTCTTTGTGATCCCCTAGATGACGTACATCAAATAACTTTCTATTTTGCCCAACCTAACTCCAGCTTTGATCATTCTCATTCATTACTCAGTATACTTCAACCTGACTCTTCTCCTCACCAGACCATTGAAAATAATTTCGTAAAGGCATAGTGGCTTCTTAATTGCCAATTCAAATGGTATTTTCTCAGTCTCTGCCTGCCTAGTCCTTTTTGCTACATTTGAAACTAGTGACTATATAATTTTCATTGAAATGTTCCCCATCTTGGGCTTCTGTTACTTTTAATTCTCATTTTTCCACTTGTGATTCAAAGAAATTTTCCCATCTTCTCAGTGGCTCATTTTCCTCTTTCCATTGCTTATGTGTAATCATTTTTTCGGGATTCTCTTTCCTATACCAGTTCCCACCTTTCTTCTCCTCTTACGTTCTCTCCTTTGACTAGCTGATCCGTGTTCTTGTTTTCAACATCTCGGTGCATAACTTACAAACTTTCTTGACCTCTCTCCTAAGCTTCAGGCCAACTTTTACAATTTTCTCCTAAAGATCTTAACTGGAATTCTAGAATCTTCAGTTAGAAGAAATGTAAAGGTCAACTTATATGATCACTTGTACAATACATGTCTCCCTTCTGAACATGATGACTATATGTAAACAGCTGATAGAAGATAGATGTCTCTTTTCCAGGCAAAATATGCCCAGTTACTTCATCTGATCATTGCCCAGAATAATTTTGAAACTCCTCTCTACCTTGATTGACCACCTGTCACTGGTTGTCACTGGCCTTTAAGTGTACCCAGAAATAAACAAAATTTCTCCAGATACTGCCTGATTGGGGCAGAATACTACCAACTTTTACCTCCCTCTTTATACAATACTTTGCTTTTATTAGTACAACAAAGGACTATAGTAGCACTTTGGTCTGTGGTTACACAGTATCAGGAGGTTTGTAATATGGGTATGATTAAATTAGCTGAAACCTATATTTCCTTCCATTTGAAGATTCTGTTATCTTGATGCAGAGATTCGATAATATGGGCCTAGAGATTAAGGGTAACATAGGCAAGATTTGAAAACCAAATACTAAAAGGTAATTTTTTAAACTGTGAAAAGGATGTAAGTGGAAACTCGAGTTTGTAGTTCACTAAAAGCTTAGGTTGTTTAAATATACCATCTTGTGAAAATGGTTTTATTTTAATATAAATGTAGCTTTTCTCATTTATTTCTACTCAATTTCATCTTATTAGATTTAGATAATGGTTTCAGATTATGTAGATATTTTTTTTTAATCTGAATATATCATCACCATCAGTTCTATGTCATCCAAAAAATGAGATAAGCATGTTTTCTTTGGTTTCATGCAAGGAATGATTCACGTTGTCAAACATCACAGAGTGAGAGACAAGCTGTATGTCAATCCACCAGTGCTCTCTTCCAGCTTGATATTGATTAATCACTACTTTGATGATGGGTCACCTGTTTAATAATTTTCAAATGCATATAACTGTACTATATGCAATTCTATTTCTTTGAATATGTAATTTTTTCAAGGTACAATGAATGAATCTATATGTAATGAAACTAGTTGGTTTTTCATTTTTTTCTTTATCTCCAGTATATAGAGAATAATTAATACACATATGTTGAATCCAATTGGTAGCCTTCCAGTTTCTCAGAGAGTGTTCTACAATGGTAGTCAATTTCTTGTAGTTAGGCTTCTGTAATAATATAAATGTCTTAGTCCCTTATTTCTAGTGTTATTAATCTGTTTTTAAATAAGTGATTTGGTACTGGTTTTTTTTTTTTAAATGATGAAAATAGAAGCTTCTCTGTGAAGGAATCATGTTGCACACTTTATAGCATAGGTCCTGGTGATATTACCTGAGTGATTGTGAATACTTTAAATAAGGACTGTTGCTCTAAGTTACACTGGACATTTCCTTGCTTAAAGGTCCCTTTAATGGTTAGTAATATACTGGGATAAGAGCTTACTATTTGACAAAAACCATTGGGAAAACTGGAAAATAGTATAGCAGAAACCAGGCATAGACCAACATCTTACCCTGTATACTAAAATAATGTCAACATGGGTACATAATTTAGATGTCAAGTGATACCATAAGCGTATTAGTAGAGTAAGAAATAGTTTACCTATCATGCTTATTGTGAACAGAAGATTGTTCACAAGCAAGAGATATAGAACATTATGAAATGAAAAATGAATAATTTTGATTACTTTAAATTAAAAAGGTTTTGCACAAATAAAGCCAATGCAACCAAAGCTTAGGAACATTTTTATACCCTGTTTTTCTGATAAAGGTTTCATTTATAAAATATACAGAGAACTGAGACAAATTTATAAGAATGCAAGTCATTCCCCATTGAAAAAAAATGGTCAAAGGATATGAACAGGCAATTTTCAAATGAAGAAATTAAAACTATCTTTATTATATGAAACAATGCTCTAAATCACTATTGATTAGAGAAATGCAAATTAAAACAACTCTGAGGTACCACTTCACACCTATCTGATTGGCTAATATGACAAAGGAAAGTAGTATATGTTGGAGATGTGGGAAAAATGCCTTGTTGTGAAGTGATTCAACCATTGTGGAGAGCAATTTGGAAATATACCCAAAAGACAATAAAACTATGCATACCCTTTGATCCAGTGATACTACTACTAGCTCTATATCCCAAAGAGATCATACAAATGAGAAAAGGATCCACAGGTACAAAAATATTCATAGCAACTCTATTTGTGGTGGCAAAGGATTGGAAATTGAGGAGATATATATATATATACATCAATTGGGAAACTGCTGAACAAGTTATAGTATATGAATGTAATTTAAGACTATTGTGCTATAAGAAATGATAAGCAGGCAGATTTAAAAAAAAAACCTGGAAAGACTTAAATGAACTGATGTTGAGAGAAGTGAGCAAAAACAGAACACTCTACACAGTAACAGCAAGATTGTATAATGACTAACTTTGATAGACTTAACTATTCTAGCAATACAATGCTCCAAGTCAATTCCAAAAACTCATGGTGGAAAATGCAATCCACATGCAGAGAAAGAAGTATGGACTCTGAATGTAGATGGAAGCATACTATTTTCTCTTTTTTTTCTTTATCATTTTTTTCCCTTTTGTCCTAATTCCTCTTTTACAACATGACTAATATGGAAATATGTTTAATATGATTATATGTATATAGCCTCTATCAGATTTTTTGCCCCATCTTGAGGAAGGTGGGAAGGGAGGGAGGAAGGAAGAAAAAAAAATTGGAACTCAAAATCTTATAAAAGTGAATGTTGGAAACTATCTTTACAAGTAATTGGAAAAATACTAAAAAAAAATAATGGTTAGTGATATAGAGAAAATGGAATCATGGTCATGGAATCACAGTCATTCATAATTAATACATTCTAGGATTCTAGGACCATAGACAGCATTGGAAGGGACCTCAAAGGTCAACAACCCATTTACCCTTACCTGACAGCAGAATTCTATCATCTCAAGAAAACAGAAATTCCTCACCTTCATGAAGGCTTTCAGTGAATGAGAACTCACTCACTCATGAGGAAGTCCATTCCTATTTGAATAATTCTAATTGTCAGAAAGATTTTTTGTTTTGTTTTGTTTTTCTTACACTGCTTTTCTATAACTTCTACCTGTTGATCTTATGTTTTTCCTCTAGGCTCAAGCAAACAACTTTTACAACATTCCCAGAATGAGACTGTTCTATTATGGTTTTATTTTAAGTGTTAATAGTCTCTATTGACTCTTAGAAAGGAAGACAAATAAACAAATCCTTCTTTGTATAGCTCCTGAGTCTCTAAGGATTTGTCTTAGTAGAACACAAAGTGTGTCTGCATACTTGGGAAGAGTTCTAATCTTATCTATAAGTGACTCCCTATAATCTCTGGCATAAAGGGTGATCTGATCCCCAGCCACCTCAATTGATTTAATAACAGAGGTAATCAAGTGTTAAATGTGTTAACAAGGGCATAATTCCCTGTAATCTCTTTGCGAGGTGGTAATAGTTCCCTTGAGTGAATTAAAAAGAGCAACTTCATTGGCTAAGGAAACAAATTAACCAGAGCCCTAGGGATAGGGGAAGGTCAGGCTCTCTTTGTGTAAATCCAGGTGAGAGGGAGAAGAATTCATTTGAGAGAGGAAGTAGAGTTGAGAAATGGGAAATCTGGCACAAGAGAAGAGGGTTGCATATAGGGACAAACATTGGACATCCTGCTAAGAATCTCACCCAGAAGAGATGTTATACCCAAAGGGAGTTGCATGATCACTCTACAAAGGAAGAAAGGCTTTCCAGGGGTTGTGAGATTCTTGGCTACATGTATATGCCATATCCATGCCTTACTACCGCTGTTTTCTCAAATTGAATTTTCTTCTAACTGCTGCGTACTTTTGTGGGAGAGTTCACTCCATCTTTATTAGAGAAAGTATTTATAAAACTGTTCTGTTCTTAAGATGACATCATAGTAAATGCATTTGCTAAGAGCTAATTGGGTCTTCTAGCTGATTGTACTGGGAAACACACTTAGTAGAAAGACTCATGAGCTACAATGTTAGGAGAACACAGGATTACATTTGAACCCAAGGTAGCAACTGTCCTCTAGGACAGTTTGAGAGATTATTCAAGAGGGGGCAATACATAATATAAACAACCATGATAATGAAACACTAGCATTTACATAGGACTTTAAGATTTGTAAATTGCTTTATAAATATTATTATAGATTAACCTCCCAATAATCCTAGGAGAGAGATGGCATTATTTTCTCCATTTTACAAATGAGGAAACTGAAACAGAGAGAGATTAGGTTTCTTGACTATAGTCACACATCTAGTAACTGTCCAAGCAGGAACTGAACTCATCTTCTTCATTCCAGACCCAGCACTGGGTACATTGTGCTGCATAGCTGCTACTGGTACGAAACAGAAAATTCTGTTTGTCATTTAAAGTATCCTTCACAATGGAGTTTGAATCAGCATTTTTGGTGTTACTAAATATTATTTTGCCCCACCCTCTCATTGATCCATTGATCAGTCAAACTGGCCTATTTTTTGTTCCTCTCATTTGAAATAGCATCTGCCCTCTCTGTTCTTTTACCCAAACTGGTCCTCAGGACTGGAAAATACTTTCTCCTCATCCCCACCTCTTAGAACTACTAACTTCCTTTAAGGTTGTGCATACGTAGAACTTCTTGTTCTTGTTCTTCTACTTGTTCTTCTTCTGCTGCTGCTTTTCTTCTTCTTCTTCTTTTTCTTCTTCTTCTTCTTCTTCTTCTTCTTCTTCTTCTTCTTCTTCTTCTTCTTCTTCTTCTGGGGGAAAGGCAGGGCAGTTGGGGTTAAGTGACTTGCCCAAGGTCACATGGCTAGGAAGTGTTAAGTATCTGAGGCCAAATTTGAACTCAGACCATCCTGACTCCAGGACCCATGCTCTATTCACTGTTCCACCTAGCTACCCTCATATGTAGAACTTCTTAAAAGAGTCATTTCATGTTTCCTACATTTGTTAGGACTTTCCCACCCATTCTACCAAAAATTACTCTGAGATATGTAGGTAGTGCATAAGGTCTAGTATAATAGATGCTTAGTGAATGCTGTTGAATTAAAATACAGAATAGGAAACTGAGATCACTAGAAAAAAAATTGTCCAATTGGGCTGAAATTCGAACACAGGTCCTCTGAAATTGGTGTTCTTTGCCTACCACCATTCCAATTTAAGGAGCTCAGTGGGAATGACATTAATAGACTGCATCTCCTAGCATATGTGCTCACTTGTTCAAAAATAGTCACCAGCCTTCAGTTTGAGGCCCTTAGTTCCTAAGTATGACAGGGGATGGGGTGGAGGAACTCAGTGTAACTGAACAGTTGCTTTGGGTGATGATATAAAAGCTTTTGAATACAAGTAATTTAACTTAGGATATGATGAGCTAAGTAGCTATAAAATCCCCTTTTGATTTCTTTTTATTTATTTATAAAAGCTAACTTACTCTAAACAGGAGGTGTTGCAAGTGTGTACACACTACATAAGAGAAATTGCTATATATTAGGGGAAATAAAGAATATTTCCTTTGATATTCGCTCTGAGATCTGACCTTATCAGTTTGACTATAAACATTTATCAACAACTATCAGCTTACTGGAATATTGAGATTTTTCTTATTGACCTCTGCAAAGGCAGAGTGCTAGCCTAAATAATGCCTTATTTAATGATGATAATAACTTCAATATCTTTTTAAAACATTCTCTCCAAAGCATATCTATTCATGCTTGGTCAGTGCAACTTAGAAAGCCTGCCTCATGACTCTAGCAGGCCTTATGTGCATGTATAGTACTGGGCTGCAGAATTCCTTGTGGAGCTTATATGACGTTTGGACTCTATCTCAAAGCATTATTAAATGCTAAAATCGTGATCCACATCCACTGTTGTAAAATATCCAGTGTAGTCAATTTAGGCCTACAATGTCATTGCTAGAAGGTTTTTGATGCATTTTAAGTATTTCTGGTTTCTCAGGTGTCATTAAATCTAAGGTGAGAAAATTATGATTAGTGGTATTATGGCATAAATCTCATACCATCACTGGAGCTACATAACCTATTAAGTTGGTACATTCCCTCATCTCAGTTCCAAAGCATATAGTTTCCTAAGAAAGGAAAGCTATCATGCATTACAACAAAAGAGCTTCAGGGGCCTCATTTCGACCCATTACTGGCTCCCTTGTTTTCAAAAAGGTTATAAATACTGCTAATGGCTCCTTTACTACATTTTTTTTTCCCTTTTCCCCCTTCTATCTGTGATCTGAAAGCATCCCAGATGGCCTGGACATTTTTATCAGACTTCATCATTCTTTCCAGTTCCTTTTGTTCTGTGGGCATGCTTTGTGGGTTTTGATGTACAGAAAAACAAAACTCAGGGGAAATGTGTCTCATGGATCAAATGGAAGAATTACATAAGTGTCTACTATGGATAAATGGCTGGGCTGGCATGGTATTCAAATGTATGTGTCCTTGGGATGTATGTACAAAGGACAATGTCCTTAAATATAAGCAAATGTAGGGCTTAATGACTTTTAAATGACTCTTGACAGCATTTTGATATAGTTGTTGTAATCCAAAATTGTACTGCCATCACCTCACATTTCTCCATCACTTACTTCCTTGATTTACCCTGTTTTTTAAAGGCAGATATTAGCTATGTGAGGTAAAAGAAACATATAGTATGAGGAGGTAGTCCAGGGTGCAGGTGGAAATACCTATGAAAGGTGAGCAGTACTAGAAGAGACCTCTATTGTTGTCTAAGAACTGAAAACAAGATCATTTTTTGCTAGGGCTGCTGTAGCCAATACATTTAAGAGCAGTAGAAGGACTGGGGAGGGCTTGCATGTCTTTTTTTTTTTTAATTTATTTTATTAAATTTTTTTTTGAGTTACATATTTTCTTCCCCTCTTTCCCCCGCCCACCACCCCAAAACAGCCATCCCAGTGTTTCCCCCCTCCCCCAGTCTATTCTCTCCTATGTCACTTTTTGGTAGGGCAGGATTGCATGTCTTTTAAAAGGAAAGATTTCTTATATTCTACCATTTTGCAAAGACTATATATGAAGCTCAAGAAAGATTGGTCCGATATGCAGATGACCCTGAGTCTCTAAGTACTTTCCTCAATGGGTATATTTTCATGTGTTGTGGCAGTTGCCTTTCCTTTGAGAATGACACCAAAAAAATTGCAACCTGTATTTCTAAGGATTTCTGTGTGTGTGTGTGTGTGTGTGTGTGTGTGTGTGTGTATTCTATTTCTCTCTGTGACCAAGGAATTTTTAAATTTAAAAATAAAGGAAGAAATGTGACCAAAAAAGACTGCTTAGGGAACATCTAATACATGTCAAATCCATGGGAATGCTGTTAGCACCAGAGATCCAGAAAGCCCTGACAATAAGCGCCATTAAATTATATCTAAATCTGTATCTATATCCATACACACACATATATAATTTTATGTGTGTATGCATGTGTGTGTATATGTGTGTGTGTGTGTGTGTTTAAAATTTCCCTTGAATTATAGACTTAGAGAGGACCCCAGAGGTCCTCTAAGACAACCTCCACCATCTTTTGAAATCTTCCACTGATAGAGAAGTCAGTATCCCAATATTTAGATCGCTCTAATTGTCTGTTGGAATATCCTCAAAATGGGACAAAATTCACCTCATTGAAACTTATTCTTAATCCCCAGTATCCAACAAAAAGACCAATTAAACCCTTTATAAATATTCATTATTGTATTTTGAAACACAAGAATGTTTCCCATTCAAGGCATCTGTTGATCATTTCTTTTTTTTTAAACAAATACTTGCCAAACTCATATTGGTTTGTATTTTATACAATTATAGATATTTATATCTTGCTCTCATTATTTTGTCAGTGGTTTCCTAGGTTTCTTTATATGTAAAATGGGATAATAATGGTTTCATTGAGAATAAATCATTTCAGATTAAGCTTTTTTTAAAATTGATATGATTACTAAACTGGTAGATAAGTGGAATAATTTGGACATAGATTGCCTAGATTTTAGGAAAGTTTTTGATCTAATATCTCAAATTATTCCTATGAAGAAGATGGAGAGAAGTAAATTAGATGACAGGAGACCAGGTGGTAAAATGGATAGAGCATTAGATCTTGAGGAAGACCCACGTTCAAATCTGACCACAGTGTGATCGTGGGCAACTCATTTAACTTCTTTCATCCTCACTTTACTAATATGTAAAATGGGAATAATAACAATAATTATATAAGTTTTTGAACACTTTACACTATTCTTATGGAAAGACCAAGAGATATAGATTAGATGATAAAAAGTGATAAGTTTGAACAGAACTGACTGGCTGGCTGAAAGAGTTTCCCCAATGAACTGTCCCCCCATGTGTTGACAGCCACAGCCAGATCATGAGAGGGCTCAGAACTTGCCCTCATTGTCCCCCCACATCCATTTGAAACCCTTATAACTGGAGAAAATTGGTAGCATTTGTGCTTTGCCTCAGTTTCCTCATCTGTAAAATGAGTCAGAGAAGGGAATGGCAAACCAGCTACAGTATCTTTGCCAAGAAAACCCCTGATGGGGTCATGAAGAGTTGAACATGACTGAATGACTAAACAACAACAAAAATCATAGACTTCTAGAATAATATCATTTTCTCACTTTGATGTGGTTTTGGTAGAAGAATTTTTGTGGAGATCCTTTGTAGTTCTTTACAGTAAAAGAAAGCATTGGAGGCCTGTGTCACAGGATCATAATGCCTGCAGAGGGGAGCAAGGTATAAGAAGACTGGAAAAGCAGGAAGGGTTGAGGTTTTGAAGTAGTTTAAAAGCCAGGACTTAATATTAGATCTTGCAGGTGACAGGGGACCACTGAGTTTATTGATGGAGAGAGATGATATGGTTAAGACTTGTTCTGAAGGAAGAAAAATTTGACAGCTGACAGGACTGCAGTGAGGACGCAGTTGAGGCAGAAAGATTAAGTGGCTCTAAATATTTGGTGTGCAAGGTGCTACCAGAGAATTCTCACTGTGGGATTGATTGAATTTCTCTGAAATAATCTTTCCTATAAATCAAAAGTTGGTTTTTAGTCAGGAACTCAATAATTGTTTTTTTTAATGTATTTTGATAAAGGTATTTTAGTATAATTGGTTTTCCTATATTATCCTGGTATGTATTTTTAAATGTTA
Organism: Pseudochirops cupreus; assembly: GCA_028627135.1. Classification (NCBI taxonomy): domain Eukaryota; kingdom Metazoa; phylum Chordata; class Mammalia; order Diprotodontia; family Pseudocheiridae; genus Pseudochirops; species Pseudochirops cupreus. The sequence continues at coordinate 525,403,586 of CM053582.1, read as the reverse complement.
TTTTGAACTATTATTTTAAAATTCAATTAACCATTTTGTATTCACTTACCCTTTTTCCTCAGTTGTGAAGTGGGGACCATAATAGCATCTACATATATATCTACATATAGCAGTGTTTTTGTGAGGATCAAATGAGGTAACTGTAAAGCACTTAACGTAGTACCTGGCACATAGTAGGAACTATCTAAATATTACTTCTCACTTCTATGCCAATGATTTGCAGATCACTTTATTAAGCCCTAACCTCTGCCCTAACCACAGTCTATCTATTGGATATCTCGAATCTCATTTAGATATTTTAAACTTGATGTGTCTAAAGGTGAATTTCTTTCTCCCCCCCAAGACTCTCTTCTCTTCAATATTTCCCTCATTACTGCCCAGAGTACCACCATCTTCCCTGTCTCATATGCTCATAACTTAGTTGTCACTCTCAAATCCTTTCTCTCTGTAACAACTTTCTGATCACACAAATTTTACCCCTGTAAGATCTCTCACATGAGGACCCTTCTCTTCTCTGACACTGTCACCGCTTTAGCAACAGGCCCCTTTCACCTTACTTCTAGACTATTGCTCCTCATTACTCCTCCCCCTCTCCTTCTTCCAGCTCCTCAATTTGGACTTGCAGTTTGGGAGACAGAATAGGGCCTCAGGCAATACCATGATAATAATAACTAGAACTGACATTCTCAATCTCTTTAAGCTTTACAAAAGGCTTTATCAAATTATCTCAATGGATTCTCCTAAACAACTCTTTAGATCTTCTTTTCATCCAGTTTTAGATATAAGTGAACAGAAAGTTAAGAGACTTGTCCTAGAGCCAATAGCCAGAAGTGAAAGCTTTTGGGGGAAGGGATTTGAACCTAAAACTTCCTGATTTAAAGTCCATGGTTCTATCCACTCTGCCCTCTGTATTCATTTGGGGAATTTGGTGGGGATCTGCTATAGAGACCTGCTCGTGGGTGACTCTCTGAGGATGGCAGGTAGGAGGTAAGAAACAACTCTGTGGTGATTAGGCTGACCAGGGCAACTACTTAGGCTACTGAGGTTAGCCTGGTAGTTGAGATTTCTGACTCTGCTTTCAAGTCTCATTTCATTCTAGCTTGTTTGCCTGCAGTCATAATAAAGCATTTAGTCATTTGTAGTTGGGTCTTTGGAAAATGTCATTCAATAAAGAATAAGTAAATCAATTAATAGTGAGAGAACTTCTTGTTGATCTGTTGCTTCTATTGTGCCTGACTCTTAATTACCCCTTGTGGGGTTTTCTTAGCAAAGATATGGAGTGGTTTGCCATTTCTTTCCCAGGTGATTTTACAGATGAGGAAACTGAGGCAAATTATATTGTGACTTGTCCAGGGTCACACAGGTAGAAAGCCTCTGAGAGCAGATTTCAATTTAGAAAGAAGCATCTTTCTGACTTCAGGCCTGGCACTCTATCCACTCTACCACCTAGCTAATGATTGAATAAACACACAAAAAAATGAAAAGAAATTGGAACATAATTGGCTTGCATCAGTTGTATCTCTTTTTGGACATTGTTGAAGAAAACTGAGGTTTTTCCTTGACTCAGGAGCTGCATTTTTTAGATACCACAGGAAACTCCATTAGCTGTGACATACTAGATGTAACAAATAGATGTGTACTGAAAGATAATGGGAAATTACAGGTGTTACTAGAATGTTAACTGTACCTCTATGTTTATTGCTTACCAATGCCATTGGGATCACAGTAACAATGTCATTGGTACTTTGGAGTATTAACTGTTATAATTTCCAATGGTGTGGTTCAGTCCCATCTATGTATGTGTTTTCCTTGCAAATTATTATTCAGGGTGCCGTGTATAAGTTTCATCAGTATCTTATTCCATGATTTCAGAATGTATTTGATTTGTATTTGATAAAAATAATTTCTCCCACTGTGACTCATAAGCAAGAATATCTGCGTGTGTGTGTGTCTGTCTGTCTGTATCTCTCCCCATCTCTTTCTCTCTCTCTCAGCCTATATCTCAGCATCTCTCCCTCTTCCTTTATCTCTGTCTCTTATTTGATTTGACATGTAATCATTGATATAGATGTATATTCATATAAGCTCTTTGAATGCAAGATTACACAGAGAGGCAGCACAACATGAGAATGTTGACCCTAGAGTTAGGAATATGGGTCTGAATTCTACATTCCACATAATAGCTGTAAGATCCTGGATAAGTCTTTTAAACATTAATATTTCATACAATCTCCCACCATATAACTACTAAATCACAGACAAATTGCAATATTTCACTGAATGGAGTTCCTACACAAAGAATTTCCCTCATTGATAACAAAGGATCATTTACATATTAATATATATGTGTTCTTATTCATGTATATCGCATATTCATATATGTATATGTATGTATGTGATCATACATGTATACCTAGATTTCTTTGAAGGAATGGAGACACCAAGGATCTCTATGTTTGTGATCATTTGACTTGTAGTGACAGAGAGGGCTCCCTCACAAGTCCAGAACTCCCTCCATGAAAAAAAAACAACAAATGGATAGATGAATGAATAAATTAAAAAAAACTAGTTTAGAAGACAAATAACTCCAAGTGACATGGAGAAACAAAAGTGAAAAAAAATGAACAGAAAGTACACCAAGAAAATAGAAGGGCGCCAAATTTAGCAAATAATTACTTATCTAATTGGAAAATTTCAAAGAGATAACATGGAAACCATATGACCATGACAAAGTTGTTACACATCTTGATGTCTCCATTTCTGCATAAGTAAAATATCTCATTCATTCCTCAAGTGTGTTCAGGCATATCTATATCTAAAATATCTACAGCTAAAAGTATTTCATTCCTCTGAAATTTTGTCTTGGTGTTTTCTTAATAGTAATCAATCTTCAAGAAAAAAATTCCATAGGAAGGAAATAATTTTAGATATAATGAGGTGAAGAGAAGGAAAGCAATTTCCTATTAGCTATATGGCTAGGGAAAAGAAAAGTCAGACCCACGATCTCCTTAAAACATTGATTCAATTTCATTTTTTTTTCTTCTGGACCTCTGCAATGCATGAAATGCTTTCCCTATTCATCCCTCTCTACTGACTTCCTGGTTTCCTTTTGTTGTTGTTCATTTGTTTCAATTATATTTGACTCTTCCTTATCACATTTGATTTGGCTTGATTTTTGGCAAAGATAATTGAAGCTGTTTCTCATTTCCTTCTCCAGTTTATTCTATGTATGAGAAAATGGAGGAAAACAGGGTTAATGGACTTGCCCAGGGTCTTACCACTAGTTAGGGTCTGAGACTGGATTTAAAGTTAACATAAGTCTTTCTGACCTCTATCCACTGGCATCCCTAATTTTATATCCCAGCTAAAAGCCCATCTTGTACAGGAAGCCTTTAAAGCCCCTCCTTATCATAGTGCCTCCTGTCTTTTAATAATTTCCTACTTACCTTGCATATAACATATATATATATATATGTGTGTGTGTGTGTGTTTTTATATATATATATATATATATATATATATATATATATATATATATATATATATATATATATATATACATGTTGATAATGGTACATTTAATGACTTCTTGGAGTGGACTTCAAGAAAAGATGGCAGTGTGAACATCAACTTCCCACCCCTCTACAATATCCTTGAAAAGTTGTCTTTCCACACATGTGTGAAGACCTCCACAGAACAAGAACCCACTGAGGCAGACCATTCCACTTTGGGATAGCACTAATCAGGAGGGTGTTGTTTTTTTCTTAATCTTGAGCCTAAATTGACCTGTTCACAATTTTAGTATTTCTCCTGTGTTTACCTTGTATGAATATTCAGAATAAGTTTATTCTTTCTTTCATGTGATAGTTCCTCAAATATTAAAATATTATTTCCATATCTAATCACTATATATCTTTTCTTCAGGTAAAACAGTTCCCTCAGTCAATCAACTTACCAGATCCCTTACCATTAGGAATAAAATTTGTAATGATAGTTGAATTTTCTAAATGCAATCAAAAAGTATTTCTTAAGTCCTCCCTGGATTAAAATGACTACTCTACATATTGTTGGGAATAGAAAAAAATAACAGATATTGCCTCTGACCCAGAAGAATTTACCTTGAGAAAAGGCATGAAAAATTTGAGAGTAACATCAGCGTTCAACAACTGAAAACCTAAAAATCTATAAAACTGGGCTAGGTCTATATCTCAATGAAAAGAGAAAAGGGCCTATTTGTGCAAAAACATTAAAAGCAGTTCTTTTTGTGGTGGCACAGAATTGGAAATTGAGAGGATTCTCATCAATTGGGGAATGCCAAACAAGTTGTCCTGTACAATCATGTTGGAATACTACTGTGCTGTAAGAAATGATGAGCAGGACGGTTTCAGGAAAAAAAAAAACCTGAGAAGACTTGAATGAACTCATGCAAAGTGAAGTGAGAAGAATCAGTACACACAGTAAGAGCAATATTGTAATAATGATCAACTGTGGAACACTCAGCTACTCTGATGAAGACAATGATCCAAGGCAAATCTGGAGGGCCCATGATGAAAAATGCTATATTCAGAGAGGGAATCACTTACCTCAGAGTTACATAACTTATTAGTATCATTGCTGACAAAAGTGACACCTAACTTCATTGTCAAAAAATAGTAGAAACCATAATAGGATTGATGTCAATTTTCATTCTCCCTGTTTTCAAAGAAAGTGTACTTTACCTAATATCTTTAATTGATTCCCCTCAAACGTGCCTCTTGGTGAAAAAAAAGAAACACTTTAGGTGTGAATTGCAAGGCAAGCATGGAAGATATAATACTAGGCAGCCGAAAGAGATAGAGACAGAGAGAGGAAGGGACACAGAGAGATATGAGAAAATTGATAAACTCTGAATGTAGAATGTAGAAAAAGTATACTTTTTATTTTACTTTTTCTTTTGGAATTTTCTGTTTTTCCCCCCCAAACAGGGCTCATATGAAAATGCACTTTGCATGTTTTCACATGTATAATTGACCTAAAATTGCTTGCCTTCTCAAGGAGGGAGAGGGAGAAGGGAAGGAGAAAGAGGAAAAAATTGGAACTCAAAAATTAAAAAAAAAACCTTTTTCATTTTTTACTTGTATTTAGGCAATATTTAACAAAATTGAACATATTAAAAACCAAGAATATTTATAATAATTATAAATGGTAGTACTGGGATTTGAATTCCAGGATCTATAGTTAAAAAATAAAAAAGAAGTCCTATACATTCAGAATTACATTGGTATCAACTAGAAAAAAAACCTCATAAAGCTCCTATGAAGTATGACTAATATTGGAACCAAGACCAAAGGGTGTCTAGCCTGGGTGAATATAATGACCAAAGGTGTGAAAAAGGGCAGGAAGTGCATTGCTAGTTAAGGGATTGCATGTATATCAGTTTGGGTAAAATAGAGGAGTTAATAGTGGAATAGATGTTTGGTGCTTGATTGTGCAAAGCCTGGAATGTTAAACTTTATCCTGCAGAAGGTAGAGGTTTTAATCATCATAGATAATATAGAAATAAATTATTTGAAGATATATGCAAAAAAGGGAATGTTATGTGATTTTAATAGAGGGAAAACTGATGTGTTAACTTCCTCTACCAACTTATGAATCATTGGCTTCAGCATCTGAAGTGTAAGTGATTTTCCCTAGCTCTTAAAGCTAGAGTCATGGGGTAGGATGTAAACCCACACCTTCTTGACCCCTAAGATAAAAAATGTACCTATTCTACTGTCACTTCTATACTCAGTTATATGCTTTTATAACCTACATGTCTGACATACATCTAGCATATTAAATTGATTCAGGAGGCATAACCCCTGAGATGACTAGGTACAGATACTTTTTCTATAGAATATTTGGAGCCATTGCAGCGCTTGGTTTTATTTATATTTTCTCCATTCAACTGATGAGTCACTTCTTTCTTTCAATTAAGGTCTTTAAAGTGCCTGTATAATATAGAGTGTCAAGCATAAGCCTTTGTATAAATCAGAAATAAATCATCAGTTAAGTGTTCTCTGCTATGTCTCTGTCTGTTGTCAACCTGTTGTAAAACAGAAGCTCTTTCTAAATGTTGATGGTACCAGTTTTGAGTTCATTTTATAAATGACACAGGCCATTGATTATCAGCATAAATTTTCCCCTCCTAAATAAAAGGTGACCTTTCTTTTAATCTCTCTCAGTGGTGTTTCATTAGAGAAGAGATCAAGGTGATAAAAGGAAGATTTTTTTCCTCTTTAAGATTTTTTTGTTTTTGTTTTGTTTTCTTCTAATTTCTCACCTTTATAGGATCAAAAGTTGGTTTTCTTTCAATCCACCTTCAGAATAGTCAAAGCAATTTCTTCTTTAAAAAAATTCCACAGTCTTGTTTTAATGTTATCAAAAATTAACTATGCATTAAAAATATTTTAGTTCTCCTTGTCACATTTTGAGCTTTAACTCCTGCTTACATACATGAACTTAAGCGAAACACTTCCAGTATGTTATTTTCCCTTGCTTCCTGAGCATTGAACCATTCTATTTATTAGAAGGAAGCTATTACATAATCAAAGAGTAAGATCTATCATGCGAACAAGTTTGGACCATGGACTTACTTTTGTGATATGGGGAAATTTCTGTGTCAGAACGTTCATGCATATCTGGAAAAGACACACAGGACTCTGCTAGCATTGCTTCTAAAGAGAACCTGTGGCTTCATCAGTTCCTATTTGTAAGATCCTAGATAGGAGGCTATCTCTAAAAATGATTTTCCATTTAAGCCACCTCCCTACCATTAGTATCTTCTTCTTTTAGAAAGAAATAGAAGTGATATCAGAAATCTTTTTTTCGGACAAAATGATCTTATGACTGATGTTGCTTTAGTGAATATTCAGCCCTTGATTAGGCTTGACATGTGTGACAAATTCATCCTATAATCAGATCCCTAGTAAATGGCATCAAGTAAACCAGGATACTAGAGCAATGTTATAGAAAATAGTCTTAATAAACTCATAAGCATTTTTTCTCTGAAAAATTTGCTTTTGAGATAAATCCTAAAATTATTTTGTTGCTTTTGTTGAATCATTTCAGTAGTATGCAACACTTCATGACCTCATTTGAGGTTTTCTTGGCAAAGATATTAGAGTTTTTGCCATTTCCTTCTCCAGCTTATTTTATGGATAAGGAACGGAGGCAAACAGGGTTAAGCGACTTGCCCAGGGTCACACAGCTAGTTAGTATCTGAGGTTAGATTTGTACTCATGAAGATGGTACTTCATAATTCCAAACCTAATGTTCTCTCCAATATATCACCTAGCTGTTCCAGAATTATTTTTATTCTTCAGTATGTATATGGTTTCAAGTAAAACCTGGGATTATGTCTTCAGCAACTAATTGGATTTGAATCAGAATTATTGTATGTCAGAGTTAAAAGGAAACTTAAATATCACATAGTTAAACTCATTCGATACATTAATCCTCTCAGCAATAAATAGATGCTTTCACTAGAGAATATGGTTGAAGAAAGTAGGGATGCTTAGCTTGAAGAAGAGAAATCTGAGGTAGGAGAGAGATGATATCTATCTTCAAGTATTTGAAAAGGTATGATGTGAAAGGAGGGTGGACCTTTTTCTCACTGATCTTATAGAATGGGATCAGGAATAATAGGTGAATGATACAGAGGCAAATTTCAGTCTGATTTGAGAGAAAAGGCCCTGACAAGTAAAGCTTTCTAAAAGTGGAATGGACTTCCTCCAAGAGTATTAGGTTATGCATCTTTTCTGTTTTTTGAGGTTCATTTTATTTGAAGTGCCTTTGGCTATGGGTTGAACTAGATGACCTCTCGGGTCCCCTCCACCTGATTCTAAAATTTTGTGTTTTCATGTTTTTCATGTCCATTTAATAGTAAGCCTCTTGAGATACATCAACTAATATTCCAAAGATAATTTTTGTTTGCCAACCTCTCATGAAAATGTGGAAGAAGGAACATTCCCAAACTGTTTATACTGTGGTCATAATTTCCCTTAATATATGTCTGTTTATTTATTTATTAAACATTGACATGCTGATCCAGTTTTTTCTTTCCTTCTCAATTCTACCCTTTCCTTACAATGATGCATTGTACTTGATTGTTTCTATCCTGATAACTGAATAGCTCATGAAGTCTCTTCTCTAGGATTCCTACTAATGCCTATGGCATGCCGTGTAATTCTCTATACTGATAGAGACCTGGAAGGCTTGGGTCACATAATACTATTCAATATTTCTTTTTAGAAGTATGGGACTTTATAGATAATCAAATAATTAATGACTGAATAATGTAATGATATTCACATCTCTGTAATTATTGACTCAACCACATCTGGAACTTATGATGATTTTCATTTAGTGAAATTGTGTACCTTCACTGTAGTCTTTGAAGAACTGTATGTTAAACCCTGTGGTCTCTGAAAAATTGAATTTGAATATCACCAGAAGGTTAATTAAAGAGGTACATAGCAGATATTAGCCGGCATCACTACATTATAAATCCATGTTTACAAAGAAGTAGAATAAGAGATATTATCAAAGAAATGTGACTGTAAAAGATGTCTGGGGCATGTAATGAAAGTGAGGGATAATCAGTACATAATCATCATATGCTTCATCGGTATCCTTATGACATCAGAAGGTCACTAGGAGAAAACTAAAAATATTGCTTAGATCGTCTGGGGCCAATTTATGGGAGAATGTAACGGACAGGTATGGACAGGTTTTGATTTGTAGGATGGGAGGAAATTCTCACATTGATGAAAATACAGTTCTATTGGAGCACTGATACAAGATAAGAATCTAGTTCATATGATTGTCTTTTCCTCCCAAAAATAAAGGAGCAGCTAAAAATATTAACTGCAAAATGGAGGCAAAGAATCTTTCCCCAAAGTTAGGCAGAATGCATGAAAACTTCATTTAAATAAATCAGTATATGAATTAAAACATTCCATATTCAGGCAACAGAGGGCTACAGCAATGTTTTGCTTGTCAATTCAGGTATGTGAATAGCAGATTTTGCAATAAGTGCTATAATATGAGTGGGCTGTTCTAAATATATCAAGAAGATGTGTACAGTGCGGGATTTGCACTGCTTAATAGAAGTGATCTTTATTATTTAAAGTATCGAAAAGTTGTGTGTTTCTTTAGTGTAGTCAAGGGTCACTAGGTGGCACAGCAAATAGAACACCAGGCCTAGAGTCAGGAAGAACTGAGTTAAAATCTAGCCTCAGATACTTACTAGTTGAGTGACCCTAGGCAAGTCACTTAACCCTGTTTGCTTCAATCTCCTCATCTTTAAAATGAGCTGGAAGAGGAAATGACAAAGCACTCCAATATCTTTGCTAAGAGAACCCCAAATGGGGTCAAATCTGAACACAACAATAATAGCTCAGTAACAATAACAACACACACACACACACACACACACACACACACACACACACACACACACTCATATATATATATATATATACACACACACATATGTATATATATATGTGTATATGTATTTGTATGTATATATACATATATAATTATACACACATATACATGTATACAATATAGAGATATATGCAATGTGTATATTTGCATATATGTATGAATGTATATATAAATATGTACATATATGCATTGATATTCAGTCATTTAAGTAATTTATTTTTGCTTGATTATGCCTATGTTTTTATACAATATTTTCTCTCTTTTTTTAATGCTGTAGAAAACAGGAGGGAGAGAAAATAGACTTTTGTTCATTTTTTAGAAATTAAAATATAGATATAATGGTCAATTTCAAAGTTAATTTCTTTCATTTAGAATAGTCTAATTTTTTGTGGTTGACTTATAATTATGGTGGGTGTTGGATCACATGATCTCTATGGTTCCTTCAAACTCTAATTGTCTATGAGTTCATGCTTCTATATGAGTTCCAGCTTTCTAAGATTCCCTCCATTTAAAAAAAAATTTTGTGGGTATAATGCAACAATTGACTGCATTATTTTTCTTACTAAAGAGCTCACTACTGCAAAAAACATACTCTACAACTGAGGACTACTTACTTATTGATCTATGTGTCTCTTATTGGGGTACTTGAAAAATTTGACAATTACTATTTGTCTATGACTGGGGTTTTAGAATTGATATCTTCTAAATGAAAGGCAAACATTTCTGGGGATGCCCTCCCAATGACAATATGCAATGGACTCTTTTATGGAAATCCACCTTACCTATAAGTCTAATAGAAAAATGTATAATTATCACGTCATGGGATACTGGCTATCTAAAGTCTCTCTAAGATTATGGTGTACTCTCTTCTGAAAGCTCTGATGCTGTAATGCTTCCCTGACCTAACTTTTCAAGCTGATCAAATCGCATAATTACCTAGGCAAGATTCCAGATTAGTCTGTATCTTAAACTGTGTTTTAAGGATCTTGGCCAAGAGGAAATTGCCTGAGGAATTCAAGCCTATCATAAGCCATCAACATGAGTTATTTGCTCATAAACAAAGATAGCAATAGTTATTTCAGAAGTCAGTTACCAAGTTTTCTTGGATTTTTTTTTTATGCAGCACTTCCAAAAAATTGTTCATTTGAAAGTTCTGACTATTTAATTTATACCTTGTGGCCTGGAACCAATCCTGACATTAAAAAGACTGTAAAGGAATGCTAGATGACTCAACAGAATTACCTACTTTTCCTTGTAAAATGAATGACCATGAAACCATGATCAAGATTTCATATTGATTTTCAAGCTCCCATTAAAGTAGAGCTTTGGGTACTGCAGATGATCAGCACTATCCAAAAGCATCAGGTCAGAAAACTGAACAGCTTGTAGGTATGTGACTAGTTGAAGGGCTTTCAGTGCCAAGCTGATAACATGAGTGGACTTAGGGATTTTTGCATTCCCTTTCTCTTAAATGAGTATCTTGTGATTTAGTAAGAGATAAGGTGATTTTACATGAACCCTGGAGTATGTACCTTTTGCTTGTCTTGATTAGAAAGTAATCTTGTGATAGTCACCAGTCACATGTGTCCGGGTCAATGGGAACAGACAAGATTGATAGAAGGCCATTGGAGTCAGTTGGTAAAATTACTAATGACCATAAAATTTTCCCTAAGGCTCAGAAACTTGTTTGATACTTAATGATTCAGAATAAAGCTTTCACCTTTCTTTAGAATGAAGTGCCAACAAAAGATTCAGTATTGCACTCTGTCAAGAATACTTTTGTAGTGATAACTAATTGGTGTGTTGCTAATGTACTTAGTCCTTGACTGTTGGTTTTAAAAGGGACATTGTTAAGCTGAACTTATCTGAGGGGGAAAGCCAGAATACTTATAAATTAATTCATTCCTATGGAGGATGCAAAGCTAAGCTAGAGAAAAGAAGACTTTACATGATACCTAATAGCCTCCTTCAACTATTCTCATGAATGTCTCATGGAAGAGATTAGAATTATTCTACATGGTTCTGAAGGGGAGATCTAGGAACAGTGATTCCTATTTAAAAGGGGATAAACTCTTACCCCAATCTAAAAATGATTTCAAAATAATTAAAGCTATCTAAGCAACGAAATGGATTTATCTAATGAAATGTTGTGCTACATGTTGCTGAGAACATAAAACAAATGGAGCAATGACTTAGCATGACTTAAAAGTTTTGGTAATAGTTGAAATGCCAAACTTGTGATTTCCCTTTAAATGTAAGGATTTAATCAATCCACAAGCATTTAAGTACCTACTTTATTCTTGATATTGTGCTAGGTACTGAGGATATAGAACAAAACCAGAAGAATTTCCTAATCAAATGAGCTTACACTCCATTAGGGGAAATGACAAAGAACATTTATAGTTAACATGTAAAATTTATACTGATAACTACAAGATTATGTTGTGGTGGGAGTTAATAGTGGCTCAGAGGATCAGTGAAGACTTCAGGAATAGGCACTTTAGCAGGTTTGGGGGAAAAAGGAATTCTAAGAGCTAGGTGAGAATACTGTCCAGGCATAGGAGACAGCTTTGTAAAGTCACAAATGTAGTAGATGGAGCATAATGTGTGAAGAATAGCAAAGAGGCCAGGTATGCTGAACTGAATAACATATGAAGGGAAGCAATGTGTAATAAGCCTGGAGAGATAGCTTGCAGCCAGATTGTAAGGAGTTTTAAATGCATGAAGAGTTTATTCATGTGTTCAGATGCAATGAAGAACTTTTGGAAGTTTTCTGAGCAGAGATGCAACATGGTTAGACCAGGAGTTTAGGAGTATCATTTTGGCAGCTGCATGGAAGATGGATTGGAAAGGAGAGATAATTAAAGCAAGGAGACTAGTTGGGTGTCTATTGTAATAGTTCAGGAAAGAGGTGTTTTCTTTTTTCCCCTCACACCAAACACATCTCAAGCCTTATTCTATTTGGAAATATTTGTACAGAATAGATGGTGAAAAATATTGCATGCAACTTGGTGGCTTTGTAAAATAACAATATACTCTATTGTTTTGAGTGATATTTTCATATTTATTAGAATGTTTCTATATTTTCTTCCTCATAACAGCAGACACATGGCATATGAGCTTGTTCATACAAGGTGTCCTGAAAAATCTTAGTTTTAAAACAGCACTGAGAATTTTGGACAGGGTATATAATTTTGCCATTCACAACCAATAGGAAACTTGGGCCACAGAAGATCTATTGCCTACTGAGCCATACACTCCCAACTATCAAGTGGTCTCAGGACAGAATCAATGCCTTTTTACAAATCTCACTTGTTAATTCATATCACTTGACAACATTTCCGACTTTATCTGAAAAAAAGGAATTACTTGGACAGGAGTGATGGTTGTAATTCTAAAGCATTTAATGCAAATTCTCCTGGGAAAATATAACTCTTTGAAGAGATACATAACATTAAGACACTTGATTTTCAAAACAGACTAAACTATGTTTTTATTCCTTAAAATAAATGAATATCCTAAGTAGCAACTTTTCCAAGGGTTTGCCAGACCCCATTATATCACTTCATTTTTTTCTAGCCATAGTTTGATTTGGACTGTGAAGTTTAACAGTGCAGTGATGTGGAATTATAATAATTCACTAAAGGAAGGGAGATAAGAACTGAATCCCTTTGTGAGACAGATGGGGACACTGAAGACTAGAGAAACTGTCCAAGGTCACACAGCTTATGATTAAGGATGGAGCTGAGTGTCCTGGTTAGTAGTGAAATTTAAATAAAATTTTCATTTATACAAGTTTTACTTGTTAGCACAATTGTTACCAAGCTTATGATAGAGGAAAGGAAAGGAGATGCAGTGGAGAAACTGTAACCCCAAGAGGAAGAACCTAATTCCTCTCCAAATTTATGAAAATTCTTTGAGAGTATAGGTCCTGGGGTGATTGTTTTGAGGCATGATATTCCCTATCTATGTTCCTACCACCTGTATTTAACTGTGAGTTACCCAATCAAACCAAAATCATCTTAACAAATCTAATCCTATGAGAGCACCATATGTGATGAATCTTTTATGGCAAATCCATTTGGCAAACACATGCATAGAGACAGCTGCTTCCCCAGTTCCTAAAGCATTTTGAGCTTGGTTTGGGGAACAGGGGAGTGCTGAAACTGGAGAAGACAAATGATCCTTAATTGCTCTAGAAGAGGGAGGAGGACCTGTGAATCTCTTCAACAAAAAAATAAGACACGAACTTTTGGAATGACTTTGGGCTTTTTACCTCTCAGGGTTTCTCCACTTGTAAAATGCAATTATTAGACTAGCATAGTGTAATAGAAGACCACAGGTTATTAGGTTAAAACACCAATATTCTTATTCCACCTTTAACTTAATATCTTGGTGATTTTGGAAAATTTCTTCAGTCTCTCTGGGTTTCAGCTTCTTCATCCATAGAAGAAGCACTTCATAACAATTGGTCTCTATGGTCTCTTCCTACTCCAAATACTATAATCCAATGATGAGACAGGGAGTTCTTGGCATAAGTCAATTGACTTCTATTATAATTGAGAGGAAGCATTGTGGTACATTGAAAGAGAATTAGACTAGAAGGTACATGATCTGGGCTCAACTCCCAGGACTATCATATATTCATATTATCTCTGGGAGCATTGTCTAACCTCTCTCATCCTAGGTTCATTCACTTGCAAATCAATGATAGTAGCATTTACCACCTTAATAAAATATGTGGTGGTACAACTTCTCTGGAAAGCATTTGGTATTATATATAAAAAGTCACTTTATAAACAGTGAATGTACTTCAATCCACTGAATGTCCTATTCTCAAAAGTGATCATAAAAATATGAAAAAAATCCTATAAGTACCAAAAATGTTTACAGCAGTTCTTTTTGTGACAAAAGCAATACATGGAAACTAAAGTGAGGCCAACTAATTGAGAAATAGCTAAAGAAGTTGAGGTGGCATGGGTTATAATACTTTACAACATGACTAACATTCAATTGCATGCTGCTATGAGGGGGAAGGGAGAGGAAAGCGAGGGGGAGAAAATTTGAAACTTAAGAGATTGTGGAACTGGATGTTGTAAACTAAAAGTAAGTAATTTTTTTTTTAAGTTGTGGTTGGTGAAAGATATGAAATACCAATTCACTGAAAGAAATTAGGAAATAAATCACTTTAAAGCAATACAGAAAAGCTTATTTAACAGATGAAGAATGAAGTAAGCATAACCAGAGGAAAACTATCATCAATATTGTAAAAGAAAAAAATAGAGATTTTTTTAAAATAAAGAATTAAATGAAAAGAACCAGGAGTAAAGTGTATATGACCACAGCACTAATAATTACAAACAGTTTTAAAAAGTGTAAGAACTTTGATCAATTCAACAACCATCCATGATTCCAAAGGATGGATGGTGATACATACTTCATGTATTACCTTAGAGAGAGGATTCAGAGTATAGATAGATTTAGAGTATAGAGCCATACATAATGTTTATCATTTTTATTTATTTATACACACATATGTGGGTATGTATTTATGTATGTGTATGATTCTGTACTCCAAATCGTGTGTGTGTGTGTGCGTGTGTGTGTTTGTGTGTGTGTGTGTGTGTGTGTGTGTGTGTGTGTGTGTGCGTGAGCTTGGTGAAGTAGAGAGTAGAATGCTAGTCTTGGAGTCAGGAGGACCTGGATTCAAATATGGCCTCAGACACTTACTACTCAGGGCAAGTTACTTAACCCTGTTTGCCTCAATTTCTTTATCTGTAAAATGAGCTAAAGAAGGAAAAAGCAAACCACTCCCAGATTCTTTGCTAAGAAAATCCCAAATGGCATCAGGAAGAGTCAGACACAACATTAACAACGTATATGTAAAGTCATACATGCATATGCTGGCATATATGTATATAATACAGAGACATATAAAATGTGTACATATATATATATATGAATAAATGTATATTCGTATATATATATATATATATATATACATACATATATACATGTGTATACATTCAATCATTGAAGGAATTTATTTTGCTTGGTTATGCATATTTGTTACATGTAATTTTTTTTCTTTTTCCTCTTTTTTTAATGGTATAGTGAACAGAGCAGAGAGGAAATAGACATTTGTTCATTTAAAAATATTAAAATGTAGAAAAAGGTGGCATGCTACACATATGAAAAGTGTTATGCACATTCAAGGAGAGTCACTGTAATGTTAGCTTTGTTAACGATTTTATTTTTTTATAAGAGACCTCTGATGGAATAGAGAACATTTGAAATATTTTAATGTAAAAGTAAAACATATTAAAAAAATAATTTAACAAATGATGGTGATAAATGCATTTTGGAATCTATGAATATATATATATATATATGTCCATAAATATATGAATAAATATCCATACAAGTGCAAAACATGTTATTCCACCAGTATGAGGGCCTTTTGTTAGATGTCTCACTACCTTCACTGACTGTAGCATATCTATAACAGTGCATAAGTTGTCTCCTTGGGCAGGTTTGAGCCCTATATAAATTGACTGACTTGACCTGGCTCACATGTTTAGTTACTCTCTGGTAGCATCAAAGTGATTGAGTGGATAGTATACTAAGCCCAGAGTCAGGAAGACCTAACTTCAAATCAGTTCAGACACTTACCAGTTCTGTAATCTTGGGCAAGTCACTTGAACTCTCCATTCTTATCCACATTTGTAAATTGGGATAATAAGACCAACTAACTCCCAGGATTGGGATAGTAAAGTAGTATAATATTTATAAATCAATTCACAAATCTTAGAGTACTATATAAATACATTACTCTTCTTCTTCCTTTTTCTCTTCTTCTACTTTTCATTATCTTTGATTATAAAAAATGATGATGCTATGATACTGTTTATAAGGAACCATTTTTTGTTGTCCACTCCCTTTCCGTTGTCACCAGCATAACTGATACCTTGACCAGCATCTTCCCACAATGTTCAACAGATGAAATTGGATAGAAAAAATACTTTCATATATAGATGCCATATTTGGTTTGATTTACTTGTTTTCCTATTTTGATCTAGTATCTGAATTGCCTTCCTCTTTGCATAAAACAATAAATTTAATTAAATGGAAAATGCTTCATGTTATACTTATGCTTTCTTCTCTCCACAAAAAGGTTTACAATAACATTAATTTGGAGCTTGTAGGGACCTCAGAGTGCATCTGTTCCAGCCTTTATATTTTATAGACTAGGAACTAGGGTTCTAGAAATGTCAGACTCACCTTAAATTACACAGGTAGCAAATAGAAAAGCCAATATTTTAAGCAAGCTGTGATGAACCCCAAATCAGCTGTGTCTCCATTTTATGTACTACTAGTATATCTAATTCTTAGATAATTCAATTCAGACAGGTCCTAGTAAAAAATGTGAATGAGCATTACATTATATATGTATGCATATATGTATGAATGAATTAATGTTTTCATATATATGTATATGGAAGCATGTTTTGTTGTTCATTCATTTTTCAGTCATATATGATTCTTTATGGTGCCATTTGAGATGCTCTTAGTAAAGATAGTGGAGTGGTTTACTACTTCCTTCTCTAGCTCATTTTACAGATGAGGAAACTGAGGCAAATAAGCTAAAGTGACTTACTTAGGATCACCCAGCTAGCAGGTATCTGAGGACAGATTTGAACTCAGGAAGATGAGTCTTTCTAACTCCAGGTTCAGCACTCTCTCCATTGTACCACCTAGATGCCCACAAGCACATGGTTATACCTATTGATATATATAGAAATTTTAAAAAATGATAACATGAAACATATTATGTAGTAAATATAGTCAGGATAGGCAGCTATATGCAAGCAAACATTGTAAAAATATGTGCTATTATATGCAAAGCTAGATACAATTATTTTTGTACCAGGTGGTAAGAGCTCTAACTTCATACATAATGTATACTAATATGCATGATGGAAATAATTTCTACTTATGTATTTCCTTTTTTAAAAGAAGGAATCCAATTAATGCATTATACATATATTTCCTGGATTGAATGTTCCTGGCTTGATTGTTATTCCAAAGATACTCAGCTTATTATCTCATTTTCTTCTCATGTAATATGCTATGTGACCATAAATTAGGAGTGGAAGGTAAGAAAAGGAAAGAAGAGAGGAACGAAACAAGCATTTATCAAATGTTTTCTATGTGCCAGAATTGAGGTAAACATAGCCAATATCTCATTTGATATTCACAGCAAACTGAGAGATACATTTTACTGTAAGGAAAGTGACTTGCCCAGGGATACCTTTGGTAAGTGTCTGAGGCCAGGTTGGAATTCAAATATTTCTGAATCCAGGCACAGTGTCTCAATTCACTGTCCTACTTAAGCTGCCTCTAGGGAGACTGTAATGAGCCCCAGATAACAAATGTTCAAACATTGCCTTGCATTGTAGTTCATTCCCTTTAATGAATAGTTTCATTGTTGTGGATATTCCCTCTGAAGGAGCTCATGATCCTAGAAAATGACAGATTTTTACCCTAAAATGTGGAGTTTTTTAATAATTGATATGTTCACATTATTTAACAATGTGGTTATACCCAAATGAACTAAGGATTAATTGCTAGCACACTTTTGTGGCATTGTTAAACATTAGAGCCGCCACACACCCACACAAAACAAAACAAAACAAACAAAGCTTTGCCAACTGGTACCTATGAACAAAGACATACACCTAAATTTTATTTTCTAAGTCTTTCTATTTTGGAAGTACCTGTCAGAATCTGTATTTTTCTGGTTTGGCCTTCAGGGAGACAAAGTCCATATATGTTATGCTGTGTCCTGGATAATGGGATATTATTCCTATTAAATCACAAACTTGAGATGTTAACCTCTGTCGATCATACCCACTAATGTATGTTTCTGTAGTGATATGTTGTTTTAAAAGTGACAAGTTGTTTTCTATGCAAAATTGCTGTAGTGTGTTGTGCAATTTTTGCTAAACACTTTATTCATAACAGCCTAATGGGTAATGCAAATAGTATTTTATCCCCATTTTACAAATAAATAAATGGAATCTTAAAGATTTTAAGTATCTTTCCCAAGGTCAGAGAGCTGAGACTTGAATTCAGCTCTGAATGTGATCTCTTAGAAAAGTATATAAATTTGTATAAATACCTGTACAGATAAGAGCATACAAGTCTTCTCTTTGAATTATGATGCATAGCCAATATTTGAAAGCTTCACAAATAGCTCTGCCAGAAAAATAAATATCGTTGATCAAAATTTGAACAATTGTCAATTGTTTGGTTAATTAGAGATAAATTTGATTAAGTTGATCAATGAATCAGTTTCTACAGGATGGGACTTCCCATTGAGTTCCTAAGCATGAAACTTTTCAGTCAATAATAATCCAGGAAGTCCAGTGTTTTTATGTATTAGCTTTTTCTTTGTCTTTTTGCTGTTTTGTTGTTACAATGGTTTGTTTTGTTTTGTTTTGTTTTTTGGTGGTACTAATGGAAAATCATTTGACTCCCTTAATCAGGAAGTGATTCCTGGAACTGGAATACCTTTTAACAATTTTAAAAATTAAGAAATACTTTTTTATGAAGGGTTTCAGTTATTTTTTTTTAAGACAAAGGAGCTGGTTTTAAATAATAATATATTTTTTCATCCTTGTATTTTTTAAAGTACCTAACCTATGGTCCTTCATATAGGACCCTTCAATGAAATGATTTACTCTAAAGAACAAAAGTCAAACACCTTAAATTTTAAATATGATGTTTCAAGACTATTTGCCAACTGATGAATTTTTTTTTTTTTCACTATAGTGACCAATGAAGGTCACCCACTAAGATGTGAAGAATTTCTTTGTGCATTGATCTAGGGTATACTTACAATAACAAAATCAAAGTTACAGTTTTAATGTTTATTTTTTGGCATTTTTTTAACGTTTATTATTTAAAGGAAAGACAGTGATGCATAAAGGATAAAGAACCAGTGTCAGAGTCAAGAAGACCTGGGTTCCATTTCTACCTATGATGTAACATATTAGCTTTGTCACCCTAAGTTAAATCATTTAACATCTAAGTATGCAAGAAACAGTTTTAAGACTAAGTTTCAGATTGACATTTTTGCAGGTGATTTCCTCACTGGGGATTGTTCACACCATTGAAGTCAAAGGTCTAGAGCAAAGTGGGAGTAGGAGAGAAAGTTACTTGAGAAACCCTCACTTTATCTGGGACAATACAATGAAAGGTATAGCAATTGGATAAAAAGATATATGCCAGTTTTATGTATTCAGTACTGAAGTGTTTGTAACCCTAATCACTGCTCTGTATTGAGTTTAAATGTTTCCAACTTATTCACATGTCAGCAGGACAAATGGTGTCTGTTTGACTCCACCTGCTGCCAAAGCTGACCATAGCTAAATGGAGAATACGGCTGACAGTTTCCATAGAAAATGATTCTTCTACAGTGTCTCTAGACCATGCCACAGTTCTGAGCCTTATGAAAAATGTCAAATAATACAGTTTATGGGAAATGTATATGAATGTAAAAAGATTTCATTCTGCTGTTATCAGATATTTTGATTCCTTAGCCAAAAAGGAATATGCAAACTAATGAAAGAGAACAAAATCAAATTATGATAATCTGGAATCTCTTATGATAAGAACTAGCCTTTCCATTATAACAGATGTTCGGTCTTTTTTTCCATTTTGAGTACAGTGTTTAGAGTTAACATAATGTTACCAAAATTACTTTAGTATCATAGTAAAAATATAATTTAAATATACTTTAATTTGAATATTTAATTAAAATTAATATTTTAAAATTTACGATGTCATTGCATAATAGGCAATCATAGGTAACACTTTCTATTTAACCTAAAACACTATTTTTAAAACTCATTCAACCAAGTATAAGATTTAGGTTTTTTTTAAAGCACTTAATATTTTTTTTGAGGGAATGATAATTGAAAATGTCAGTGGTAAAAGGGGGGGGGGGGGAAAGAGATGCCACAGTAACCTAGGCCCATTAATTTATTCACTCTAACATCATGACTTAAATTTCCATGTCCTTTATGGAAAGCTAAGAGGAATTAATATTCTGCAAAAATATGACAGAATAAAGTTGATAAAAAAGTTCATACCGGGCATAAGATACTGTTCACAGAGAAAATGGGATGTTTTTGCACTCACTTCCATGTATTTTATTTGTTCTGTTTTTAAAGATAGAGTAGAAAGTCTTTGTGTCAATCCTTCTGGAAGGCAACTTGGCACAGTGAAATTGATGATGGATTTAGAATTAAAATTTAGAATTAAAAAATATTGTTCAATATCGCACAGCTAGCAAATGTGCATTACTATCTGTGTGATATTAAACAAATCATGTAACCTCTTTGGGTCTATTTCCTCATCCGTAAAATGAAAGAGTTGAATTTCATGGCCTCCAAGCTCTTTCTAGCTGTACACCTTTGTTCCTAGGTTTATCTAAGTCCCACATTCATGGAATTTTGAGAACTACTCTAAAAGGTCCTTTTATAATACAATGCTCAGTTGACTTACACTCAGCAATCAATAAAAACTTATTAAGAGCCTAATATGTGTCAGGTACTTTGCTAAGCATTGAGGATCCAAAAAGAGGCAATTGACAGTCCATGTCCTCAAGGAGCTTAAAATTGAATGGGGTAGATAACAGGCAAGTAAAGATAGACAAAGTAAGAAACATATAGGCTAAATAGGAAATAACAGAGAGAATAGTCTCTGCAGTTTGTGGGGTTATGGTAAAAGTTTCACGTAGAAGGTAGAATTTCAGTTGGGAACTAAAGGAAGCCAGGAAGATCAGTAGTCAGAGTAGCGGAGGGATAATATTCTAGGTATGGGTGACAGCAGAGAAAATATGAGCAGTAAAGAGGTAGCATGTCTTGTTCACAAGAATAGTGTTCTTTTTAAATAACTCATGCAAATATAAGTATCAGTTTTTACAAGTTCTGACATCATGATACCTAAATATTCCTCAAATGAGATTTAGTAACAAATAATCACAGAATTTTAGAATTAGCACAGGGTTCAGGTACAATTTAGTCCATCTCATGTCTAAAAGTAATGCCCACTATTAACATTTGATTCATCCATCCTTTTGCTTGGAGAAGAACCCCTAATCCTGTTTTTACAACATATATTTATTTCTACCACAAGACTTAAACAAATAAAAATGGTTAAGTGCGGAACTTTCAAATTTGCTGCCCGCACTATATGGCAAAACTCCCAGACAACACAATCAGGTTGAAATTAAATAAAAATATAATATAACATAATGTTAATTTGTGGCATTCTAAGATAATTTGAGCAGGATCCATTCTAGTCATTTTTGGCACCACTGAAGTAAGGAATTGATCTATATCATCTCTGAAAATCATTAAAAAGTTTGTATATGGGTTAAATTATCCCCTCCAGTTATCAGGTATTTTCAATTATTCCATGGGTCTCTAGTGTTTATAAGGTGCTGTTTAAAGTATCTAGAATAACATGCTGGAAGAAAGCTACAAAGAAGTTTTTCGTACTGTCATGGATAGGTCAGTCAGCATATGACTAAAAAAATTAAAAAGCTGGTCACATTTCTTTTAAGTCCCTATCCATCTAAATATTGAAGTTGTTCAGGCATTCAGTTGTCTCTGATTCTTCATGACCTCATAGACCATAGCACACCAGGCTTTTTTTTATCCCCTAATATCTTACAAAATCAATGCAAACTCATATTCATTACTTCCATATGCTATCTGTCCATCTCATCCTCTGCTATCCCTTTCTCCTTTTTTCTTCAATCTTTTCCAATATTGAGGTCTTTTTTTTCAACAAGCACTGTCCTTTCTTTATGTGGCCAAAGTATTTAAACTTCAATTTCAGTATTTGACCTTCCAGCAAAAAGTCTGAATTAATTTCTTTAAGTATCTGCTGACTTGATCTCATTGTCACCCAATGGATTTTCAAGCACCAATGATTCAAAAGAGTCAGTTGTGCAGCACTCAGCTTTCCTTGTGTTCCAATTCTCACAGTCATATGTTGCTCCTGGAAAAACTATAGCTTTGACTATTCAGACATTTGCTGGCAAGGTAATGCTACTGGTTTTTAGTATGCTGTCCAGATTTTCCATAGTTTGCCTTCCAAGAGGCAAACATCTTTTAATTTCATGGCTCCAATCACCATCTCCAATCATCTTTGAACCCAAGAATTTAAAATCTGACACTGGTTCCATTTGTTCTCCCTCTATTGGCCAGGAAGGGATGGGACCAGTTACCAAGATCTTAGGTTTATTTACATAATTGTTTGTTTTGTTTGTTTTTATGTTAAGCTTTCAGAATTTTATACTCTCCTCTTTCAGCGTAATCAAGAAGCTTCTTAATTCCTCTTCACTTTTGCCATCAGAGTGGCATCATCTATATATCTGAGATTGTTGATATCTCTCCTGGTCATCTTAATTCTTTCTTTAGATTCATCTTGTCTGGGATTCTGCATGACGTACACTGAATATAAATTGAGTAAATAAGATGACAATATACAGCCCTGTCATACTTCTTTTCCAATCTTAAATTCATCATTTGTTCCTTGTTCAGTTCTAACTGTTGCTTCTTGATGCACATATAAGGATCCTCAGGAGACAAGTAAAATGATTTGGTACTCCCATCTCTGTAAGGACCTGCCAAATTTTGTCATAATCCATATAACCAGAAGCTTTAGTGTAGTCAATGAAGCAAAAGTAGATGTTTTTTTTCTGCAACTCTCTTGCTTTCTTAATAGTCCAGATAATGTTGACAATTTGGTCTCTACTTCTTCTGCCTCTTCAAAAGCCAGCATGCTGTTCTGATAATTTTTGGTTTACATATTGCTGAAGCCTAGCTTGTATAATCTTAAGAATACTGGTATGTTAAATGAGTGCATTTGTTCAGTAATATGAACATTCTTTTGCATTTCTCTTCTTTAGAATTGGGACATAAACTTACCCTTTCTAATCCAGTGGTCAATGTTGTGTTTTCCAAATTTGCTGGCATATTAAATACGGTACTTTAGCAGCAGCATCTTTTACAATTTGAAATAGTTCAGTTGAAAATCCACCACTTCCACTAGTTTTAATATTACCAATGCTTTGTGAGGTCCATTTGACCTTTCTAGGATATCTGGCTTCAGATCAGTAATCACACAATTATGGTTATCAGTGATGTTAGGATCTTTCTTGTTCAAGTTTTCCTATGTTCTTGTCACCTTTTCTTAATCTCTTCTATTTCTGTTAAATCCTTACCATGTATGCCTTTTATCCTGCCCATTTTTGCAGGAAATGTTTCTTGATGGCTCTAAGTTTTTTTTTTAAAGAAGTCTTTCATCTTTTCCATTCTATTGTTTTCCTTCATTCCTTTGCATTTTTAATTTAAGAAAACTTTATCTCTCCTTGCTATTTTATGGAATTTTGCATTCAGTTGGATATGTTTCCCTTTTCCCTTTTCTTCTTACTTTCTTTTCTACTCAGCTGTTTGCAAAGCCTCTTCAGACAGCCATTTTGCCTCCTTGCTCTTCTTTTTCTTTGGAATGTTTTGTTCTCATTGTAATTGTTACTACTGCTGCCTCCTATACAGTAGTGTAAACCTTTCTCCATAGCTCTTCAGCAAAGAAATTATTTATTTAATGCTGCAGCAGCATGGTTTGTTGAGAGTTGCCCTTAGCACTAACAGTTAAAATTGGCATTTTGACTACTCCTGAAGAGGAATCCAAATGTTAATTCAACACATGAACATGCAGAACTAGTCTATAAGCATTTCAATATTGTATTCTATCTCATACCCATGGTACTTTTGTAGCAACCTTTACATTAGTCTTTTTGAAACCTAAATTCATGCCCTAAGGTGATATCCTCTGAGCAGATTTTGCAAATGAAGTGACTAATTTATATATTAAAATGTACAATCTTCTCATTTCTTTGTGAATTTTAAAATTATTAAAAATCCCAGGCCTTTGAACCCTCAAAGAGAAAATTGTCAGGAATGAGTATATAACAGGACCACGCCCGTTTAACTAGAAGGGAAAACATAGGCCTTTTCCCTTTTCTTTGCTCTTCATTTTAATTCATTTGCCTTAATTCAGAGAATAGATACTTTTTTTTTCTCCTATAGATCTCATCCAATCATTATGTTATTCAATTCAATGGATACATATAAAGCATTTACCATTTACTTGTAGTCTGGTGGGGTCCCTCACAATAACTAGAGTTGGAAAAGCTCCAGAGGAACTGGTTCATGAGATAAAAATCATAGTTTTAGTATTTACAATGAATTCAAGGGAAGAGAAGTTCATCTGCAACTTACCAATAGTACTGGTGTACCCTGGTTAAATCTACCCAACAAATCTTTAATGCAAAATGTAAAGTTGTCTATGAAAGCAGGGAAATGGGAAAAACATTTTTCCAAGAAGCTTGCATTGGCTCACTTGTGATTATTTTGGAGTTTTCACTCTTGTGTTCCTTGCATTATGTCTAGGCATGATTGAATTATTTCTGGGAAAGACAAGCAGTAGGATTTTCAGAAGACATGCTCATGTTTCCTTAGGGAATATTGTTCTCCTCAGGTTATTGTGACTAATCCTACTCTGGAAGCTGGACACAAAATTGGTAATATAAATATTTAAAAAGGATCTTATAGACTGAATCAATTAATCACCAAACATTTATTAAGTACCTGCTGTGTTTTGAGATTGTGGTTATGGCTGGAGAAATGGCTTTTTAAAGTCCCTATGCTCAAAGAACTTACAGTTTATTGGGGGAGACAACATGAACCCTTATAGCTACATATAAATTATATTTAAATTGGGAACAAGAATTTTTCCCCATAAGGGAAGTAAAAGAAGATCTATCAGATGGAAGAATTAACAAAGATTTTATGTATAATATAGTTCTTGAGCTATCTTAGAGGAAACTAGAAATACTAAGAGGTGGTGATGAGGTGAAAGTACATTCCATGCATGGTGGGTAGCCAATGCAAAAGCAGAGATAGTAAATAAGGTATAGAATTTAACATTCAGATTCAGTGATGTTCATGAGACACTTCATGGGTGTGACTCTATTCTCCATCACTGGCTTGGTTGGTTGTTGTCCTTCATTCTTGAAGAGGACCAAAATGACATCACTATGCTAGAGTCAAGTTTCAGGGTGTCTGACTGGCTGATCAGATCAATATGAGCTTGGAATAGTCTACCACAGGTTGGGAGCAAATAGTCTGCGTGAGAACTTCAGGTGGATTCTTTAAATTTGTGCAATTTGCATTTCCCTTGAGCTGTTTCAATTCTGTTTTGCTCATAAAGCATAGCACCTCATCTGATTTGAGCATGCCATGCTGAGTGGTCCTGTGCCAGTGTCTCTCATCACACAGTCAACACCAAAATTCCCAAAAGAGACCTTGGGAGTGTCTCTGTATTGCTTCTTCTGATCATCATGTGAACAATTGCCCTATGTGAATTGTGTTTTCTTGATGTTAATTGTTAGACCAAAATCAGTACAAGCAAATTGCCCAGTGTTAGGCATCTTCATGATCCTGTTACACAGGCATTATGGTCCACAAAATTCCACTCTTCAACAAATATCACTGAGGTAGAGCTCTGAGCATGTTTAATCTATTTATTACAGAGACTGATGTTTCCTAAGCAAATGGCTTCAAGATCTTTCTCATGGTTAAGGACCCTGATGCTCAAGGACAGAGGGATTTTATAGACCCTGGGAAGTTGCTGAGAGGTCCCCTAGTCTTTGAAGTTTCTTCAAGAAGTGTGGACACTTCTAAGATTATATAGTCTTGAGAAGTGAAGGAACTCTTGTAATTGGTCAAGGGAAACATCCATCAATCACAATATTTTGTCACCAGGTTTTTCATTGGTCACCAGCTATAGGTCATTAACTACAGGCCATCTTTGCAGGGACTTTCTAAAAGTTAGAAGACCCTGTCAACAGCATCTCAAGGCCTTCCATAGGTCATTGTTATGGGAATCTGAAGATCTTCCCTGCCCCTAGGCCCTCTGCTAAAGTGGCTATGTGACTCTGAGGACCCTTGGATATTTGAAAGTATACTCTGTTCCCTAATAGGCTGAATGTGGTCATGTGGAGCCTGTGGCGCCAGGCTTGTTTTCCAGGAATGCCCGTGCCT
>CM053582.1:525353002-525376432 GCA_028627135.1 Pseudochirops cupreus | reverse complement strand
TTTTTTTTTCTTGATGCCTTGAATCTTATGCTTATGTGGGTGAATTGAATAAGCATAAAGTTTACATTATTTATAGCCATTTTCAGAGAAATAAAAATGCACAAATAAGTGGTCCAAGTATGTTTTAAATCCTATTGTATGAGAAGCAAAAGCTAAAGGCTTCCTTTAGTTTTTTTTTTTCTTTTTTATTTTTATGTCTTGTGTTCTTTTATTTGGGGGATAAGAGGATCATAAATGTGAACTAAGGCCAACAAAAATTGCTGGATTTACCTTCTAATACTTTACCCTAAGCAACTTTGTTGAAAACCTTTTTTAATGAAACCTCTGAGATCAGCAGACTCTGAACAAGTAAGCAATTGGGCTAACTTTTTGGATCCCAATATCTTATTTTAATGAATTTTTTTCCCATGTCTATTTGTTTCTTTTTTTTCTCACCAGACTGGCAACAAAAACATTGATTTTTTAAAATAAGTTGTTGATCAATTGCCTATCTTTAAATCAATAATAAATGAAAAGAGAAATCTCTTTTGCTTGTAATCCTAGTGAATATTTATTCATACAATAAAAGTGATGAGTATTTTGAAGGGAAAAAATGAGACAGTGTGTAGGTGTGAATATTTTCTTACTTGCTTAGATCGGGGGCAGTATGCAGAATTATCTTCAGTTTACAGTTGAAAAAATGAGAATAGTTTATTGCATTTTACCTATGCTTAGAGGGTATACTGGAATTTAGAATACGATGAACTCATAACATTTTCATCTAGTTGGAATAGAGCGTAATAGATTAAGCAAAAGAAGCAAGGCAACATGTTTTGCTGATATTAAGTCTCACAAATATATCAACTTATGTTTAGCCTCTATCCACTATTTTTTCCTTTTACTTATCTGCCAAAATAGAAATGTATAATTTTCCTATGTTTTCCTTGTGGTTTGTTATACAACTGAAAAGACAAACCATTTATGTCTAGATAATCAAAGTTATAACTAATGAGAGGTAGCATAGCTTTGCTCCAAGAGCACCCAAATGCAGAGGGTTATACCAGCACTTCTACTCTTTTTATAAGTAGAAAGAACTCAAGGTAACAATGGGTTGGGATAGGTATAAGAACTAGCCAACTAATTTCAATGGTATAAAGAACCCTAAATGAGGAAATCCCTCCAACAAAGTAAGTCAGGACCTTCTCAGAAAGTATAGTCTTAAAAGATTTTTCTATAGCACTAAGAGGTTCAGTGATTTGCCTAGGCCAGGGGTGGGAACCTTGCAGGCTCAAGGGCACATATGATCCTCTACATCCTCAAGTGTGACCCTTTGAATGAATCCAAATCCCACAGAACAAATCTTCTTAATAAAAAGATTTGTTCTGTAATACAATTTGTTCTGTAATACTCAGTCAAAAGGCCACACTCAAGAATCTAGAAGGCCACATGGTTTGATTATAAAAAGTAACAAGAGGTGGCAGCAGGCATAGAACATTAAACCCACACTTATAAAGAATGATGACAATTAATTTGATAATGGTTAATCCTTCTAGAACTGTAGGTGGTAGGAGTTAGTATAGGGGTAAGGGAAGTGTGCTTGTGCCAGAGGTGGTTTTCAAAAAGACCTTAGAAGACATGGAAGAGGTGATACAAGGGGAAAGGAGAGACTGAGGTGAAGCGTGGTTGAGACCACTTGAAATAATCTTCTGGGAAAGGTGTTAAACAATTAGAATTGGACTCCAGGGTACAGCTTGACAAATCTTGGTGTAAATGGTGAGGATCTTGATAAGGGGGTTGTGAGGGACATAATAAAGAAGGAGCCATAAATCATAGATATTATTTCATTCACTTTTACAAATCCAAGATCCAGACTTCACAATGTCATGCAGACAGGTAGCTGAGTCAAACTGAGAAACTCATTCTCCTGATGATGAGTGTAACTGTTTTTTCTTAACCATACCATTTAGAATGGGAAAATTATCACAATTATAAACTGAGGATACAGATATGGCACCCTATTATCTTCATTCTGATATGGTAGACAGACTTCCTAATTTTTAAATAAGTCAAATTAAGCCAGAAAGATGAATCTTTCTCTTTTTTCTTTATCGTATCCAAATGGGGGTGGTTTTTATATTGCTTCGACTTTATTTGGCCACTGAAATGTAAAAAGGTAGTTCATTGCTCACATGGTTGGAGAATCTCACTAGATTTCATGGACAACTTCCTTATATAATCTTATTTTCTACTGTCTTTTTTAAAATTCAGATTACAGCAAAATTAAATAATTTATGTACATAGAATTAAGATGTGAAACTTTTTTTTTAGTAGAAGTCAGAATTGTGACACAGAGTCTAGATGCTGCACACCAGCTCAACCAGGTTTCTATTACGATGTGCAACTAATTGCTTGTTATTAACTTATATTAACACGTACCCAATAAGTGCCCTAAGGTTTTTACTGGTAGACTAATTGGTCCAGGATGACAATGGATAACTCTCTGTGTTGGTCTTTTCTTGAAAGAATCAGCAAAGCTGCCCTGGGCAATAATGATACAAATGAAAACAACGGAATATCCTGCAGTTATTTTCTACGCCTGTCATCATTTAATCTCCATTCATTTGCTTATTAACATCTCAGAAGGAATTATAATATTCCCTAACCTATCTCCAG
This sequence comes from Pseudochirops cupreus, assembly GCA_028627135.1. Lineage (NCBI taxonomy): Eukaryota > Metazoa > Chordata > Mammalia > Diprotodontia > Pseudocheiridae > Pseudochirops > Pseudochirops cupreus. The sequence continues at coordinate 525,373,780 of CM053582.1, read as the reverse complement.
CTTCTTTCATGGTGTTAGAGATTCGTGCTAATTAACAGCCATGTACTCTCAGAAGACAAAGAAAGGAATATGAGAGATTTTTTTTTTACATGTTGCGAAAAAGCATACATATGGTTGCTAGGGACCAAACCTCCACACACAAAAAAGATGGTTTAACTTAATGCAAATGCCTCTTGGAATTTGGGATCAGCATTCTTGTTGCTTTGGAAAGCATCTCTCTAAAATGTTATTTAAATACCTTCGAAAAAAATCAAACCCTCTCTTCTTCTCTAAAGTCTAGGCTGGCCAGTACAATTACATTTTGGAGGTAAATAGTATCAGAAAGGTCTTCTAGCCCAATCTGGACCAAAACAGTCATCCCCTTTTCAACTTCCTCACAAGTGGTAATCCAGCCTTTGTTTGAAGAATTGTAGTATACGGGAATCCAGTGAATATTTAGCCAGCCAATTACACTTTCAGATAGTTTAGATTGTGAAGCATTTTCCCCCGTCAGTATACAACTTCTTAATACTGGTTAACTCTGCCCTCTGAAGCCAAGCAGAACTAGGTTAATTTCTCTCTTTTACATGCTAAACTTTCACATACTTACAGATAAGTCTGTCTGTCTGTCTGTCTCTTTCTCTCTCTCTCTTCATTTCTTATTCTTTATAGATTAGATATCTCTATTTTCTTCAAATGATCTTCATATAGAACGATCTCAAGGACTTTCACTCTCCTGGCTACCCTTTCCTTGCTATTTTCCAATGTATTACCAAAAATCTGTTTCCCACGTTAGTGGAGTTATGAACAGAACAGGACACAATCAAGGATTACCACCTCTTTAGTCCAAGACACTGTTGGTGTTTTAAAGCATTTTAAGGGATGAATAATTTTGAGCTACCATCCACATACATGTAGGAAAAATACAAAGGAGAGTGAAAACAAGTATAAATGGAAGATCCAAATAAAATATTGTGCAAAATCTGGATATCATTTCACCCATCTTACAGGGATCTTGGATAGAGAACTTTTTTTGAGGATGAATTATTATATCATTATATCATCATTCTTCCTCCATCTTATCATGATAAAGTTGAATTTTTTAACATAAGTATATGAATGTACCTTTTTTCCCCCTCTATTGTATTTCTTCTGATTTATGTTGGCTTGTCTTGCCTATCTAGATTTTTTCTTAAATCATTATTCTGACGTCCAAAGTTCTCTCTGTGTCTCCCAGCTTTATATCAGTTGTAAATTTGAAGATATTTATTGATTTAGTCATGTCACTTATAAAAAAAAGAAAGAAATTAGTTTCTTGAGTCATCTTGCTAAAAAAATCTGACTTCCTAGTTGACATGAAATTATTACTGAATGCATCATAAACCTTGCTATTCAACTAATTTGCAAATTATCTATCTATACAATAATCTTACATTTCTAACATTCCCACAATTATATGATAATTTTTCAAATTTGGGTGAATTATCTTATATAATTTCCCAACATATTAAGGTTCTCAAAAAGGGAAAGAATTTTGCAAATTTTGGATGATGTCAGGCTGATTATTTTGTAATCAACATGACCTTTTCTTGATGTTTGTTAAATATAAGATACCTTCTGGGGACCAGTAGGGGGACAGAGCCAAGATGGAAGAGTAAAGAAGCACTCAGCCAAGCTCTCCTAATATTTCTCTCCAAGCAACTTTAAAATAATGCCTCAAATCCAATTCTCAAGTGGCAGAGAAAACAGAAGGTGAGAGCGAGAGATTCTTCCAACTGAAGGTAACATAGAAGATCAGAAAAAGAGATTTGTGAAAAGGAGAGGAGGCTGACCCAGAATCAAAGTGGGAACAAGCGATGGTAACAGAAGCAGAAGCAGTTTAGGTGCTATTTAGCTAGAGATAGCAAGGGGACCTAACAACTGGTCAGAAACTTACTACATGATACTCCTTTGCTAGTATTGAATACAGGACCTGTTTGGCAACTCTGCTGTCTATACCTGCTTGTGGATCATAGTTCTAGAGTAGAAAATGTACTTCTTGTCAAGAGAGAGTAGGAGTCCTGAGGTACAGTATCATTTCTCACCCAAGTGAATCAGGGAACACTGAGGGGTAATATCACATTCTGTCACAAAGGATTAGAAGCCCGTAAGAGCAGTACTGATCACAGTCCCAAGAAATCAGGGACATATAATACATATAAAGAAAACAGTGACTACAGTTCTGCCCAGATCACAACACCAGGAAGCACTGAAAATTTGGAAAGCTTCAGAGTTATCTCTGAAAGCAGCAGTTGGAAAGAGTCTGAAGTTTGAGACAGACGCCCTCACAGAGAGCCCCATCCAGAGTCAGAGCCCAACATTAATGTAAAACTCCACATCAAGAAATAAATTATGAAAATGAGTAAAGAACAATAAAAAAGCAAAATACAATAAAAAGTTTCTATGGTGACAGGGAAAGTCAAGATACAAACTCAAAAAAAGACAATAAAATCAGAACAACTACAAGCAAACCCTCAAAGAAAAATGTAAATTGGATACAAGCCCAACAAGAATTCCTGGGAATAGGTTAAAATTATTTTCAACATCAATTGTGTGCTAGAGGGAAAAAAAAAAATTGAAAACTATATGAAACCATAGGAAGAAAATTATGAAAAAGAGACATAAAAATAATGAAGAAAATAGCTTTTTAAAAAAGAATTGGTGAAATGGGAAAAAGAAATACAAAAGCTCACTAAAGAAAATAATTCCTTAAAATTAGCATTTGGCAAGTAGAAGATAATGACTCCACAAGACTTCAAGAAATAATAAAACAGTCCAAAGAATGAAAAAATTATTAAAGAATATGTAATATATCCTTGGAAAAACAAATGACTTAGAAAATAAATCAAGGAGAGATGATATAAGAATAATTGGATTACTTGAAAGCCATGATCAAGAAACAGCCTGGACATCATATTTCAATAAATTATCAAAGAAATTTGCCCTGATATTCTCAAGCCAGAGAATAAAATAGAAATCAAAAGTATTCACTAATCAACACCTGAAATAGATCCCAAAATGAAAGCTCCCATGAATATTATAGCCAAATTACAGAGTTTCCAGGTTTCACAGAAAATTCAAGTGGTCAGAAAGAGACTATTCAATTTCTATGGAGCTACTGTGAGGATCACACAAGATTTATCAGCTACTATGTTAAAGGAGAAACAGGTTTGGAATAGGATATTCCAGAAGATAAAAGATCTGGCATTACAACCAAAAACAGTCTACCCACCTAAATTGAGTATAATCCTTTAATGAAAAATTTGATATTTAATGAAATAGAGGAATTTCAAACATTCCTGTTTTTTAAAAAAAGATTTTAATCGAAAAGCTGGCTTTCTAATATAAGACTCAAGAGAAGCATAAAAAAGGTAAACATGAAAGAGAAATCAAATACAATGCAGTAAATTTAAACCACACATCTTTCTTTATGGGTACATGAGATGTGTATCTTCTAAGAACTAAATAATTATTTGGTCAGTTAGAAAGACTTTACATAGAAATAAGATGTGAGAGTAAGTTGATTATGTTGGGATGATGTGAAAAATAAATACACAAGAAAGAGATGGCCTGGGAGAAGGGGGGAGGGAGATGAAAAATGAGGAAAATTATCTCACATAAAAAAGACATGCAAAGAAGAGCTTTTATAATGAAGAGAGAAATAGAGGCGGTGGAGGAGTAAGGAAGGACTGAACCTCAGTCACTTCTAAAGTAGTTCAAAGAGGGAAACACACACACACACACACATTGAATTGGTAATAGAAATCCATCTTGCCTAACAGGGAAGTAGAAGGGGGGTGGGGAATAAAAGAAAGGCGGAGTTGACAAAAGGAATGACATATAAAAGAAGACAGTGGTCAGAAGTAAAACAGACATTAGAGGGGGAATAGGATAAAAAGAGTGAAAAAAGGATAAAAAGAAGAAAACAGGGTGGATGGAATAGCAGTTAGTAATCATCATTTTGAATGTGAACTCATTCACAAAATGGAAGCAGATAGCAGAAGGGATTGGAAATCAGAACCTAATGATAAGTTCCTTACAAGAAACACACTGGAAATAGATAAACAGAGTTTAGAAGAGGGTGGTGATGGTGGTGTGAAGAGTAGAACCAATTTTGCTTCAGTTGAAGTTAAAAAAGAAACATAGATAGCAATTATAATCTCAGAGAAAGCAAAAGCAAAAACTGACATAATTAAAAGGGATAAGCAGGGAAATATCATCTTGCTAAAAGGAACCAAAGACAATGATGTAATATCAATACTGAACACATATGCTCCAAATAGCAGAGCATCCAAATTTTGAAAGGAAAAGTTAAATGAATTACAGAAGGGAATAGACATATAACTATATTAGTGAGAGACTTCAACTTTCTCCTCTCAGAAATAGTTACATCTAACCATAAAATTAACAAAATAAATCAAGGAAATGAATAGAACTGTACAAGAAAGATATGACAGATGCTGGAGAAAAATGAATGTGAATAAATAAAGAGCTATGGAAGCATGGATTGAAAGTTATTTGGAAACTAAATAATCTAATCCTTAAAAAATGAGTGGGTTAAAGAACAAATCATAAAAACAATAAATTGTTTTATTAAAAAGAATTAAGACAATGAGATATCATTCCAAACTTTGTGGGATGCAGCCAAAGCAGTAATTAAGGGAAAAAAATTATATCATTAAACTGTACACATCAATAAAAGAGAGATAGAAAAATTCAGTGAATTATGTATGCAACTAAAAAATAGAAAAAGAACAACTTAAAAATTCCCAATCAAAAAACAAAATAAAAATCATAAAAATCAAAAGAGAGACTGATAAAATAAAAGTAAAAATACTACTCAATTAATAAATAAAACCAGGAGCAGGTCTTATAAAAATAGAAAGACCATTTGTTAATTTAATTTTTAAAAAAGATAACTAAATTACTAGTATAAAAATAAAAAGGCTTACTACAACACCAACGAAGATGAAATTAAAACAATGATTAGAAGTTATTTTTGCCCAATTATGTGCTAGAAAAACTGACAATCTAAGTGAGATGGATGAATATTTAACATATATGTATATATATATCTATATGTATGTATGTATATATCCCAGAGTAATTTGATGTTATCTACCGCATAATTTTTAAGGCAACTCATAGCAAGAGCCACCATTAGGGAATATCGTCTTGGCTTAATTCCCTTTCTAAGTGGTGAAACTGATATGAAATATACTTTGGTCCTCCCTTAGGCCTTTCTGGATATCTCATCTAATTCATCACAAAGATCCTCTCCATACTTAACTTTTTCCATTATGGATTTGAGAAGAATTCATAATCAAGCAAGGTATTGGTAGTTTAGGGAAATTAAAATGGATCTATTCATAACATAAAACGAAAAAAAAATTAATGGAGGAAAAAAACAATTTAGATAAAATTAGAAGGGAATCATTTGAATAAGGAAAATATTAGTGGGAAATTTCTCTGGTTTAAAAATATATCATATCTAAAATATAAAGAACTCATTCAAATTTATAAAAAGAAGCACCATTCTCCAATAGATAAATTGTTGAAGGATATAAACAGGCAGTTTTGTGACAAGGAAAACTCCAAGCTATCAATGAGATATATACATATACATATACATATATATATATATATATATATATATATATTGCTCAAAAACATCAATAATTACAGAAATGAAAACTAAAACAGTGCTAATATTTTACCTCCTATCAGTCAGATGGATATTTTTTTTCTAAAAAACAGGGAAATGACAAATATTAGATGCAATATGCACTCAAAATAAATCAAAGATAGTAGAAAAGAGTTCACATACACAAAAATATGTGCATCAGTTTTTTTTAAATAATAGTGATCTGGAAAGTAAGAGAATGTCTGCAATTGAGGAATGGCTAAATGAATTATGATAATATTATTGTGAATGACAAAAAGGAAGGTTTCAGAGAAACGTTGGATGATTTAGATAGATTCATGTGCAGGGAAATAATCAGAATTGGATGACAATTCATAGAAAAATAACCACATTATAAATGAAAACAACTTTGATAAAACTGAGCTGTATTTAAGTGACAAAACATGATTTCTTTGGATTGATGATGAAACATGCTGCATACATCTGGAAAGAGAACTGATAGGTTCACATGTAAAATAAGGTATACACTTTCAAACTCCCACAATATGGGAATTTATTTTCGCATGATTATGTATATTTTTTGCAAGATTTTTTTGTGTTTTTTTTCTTCTTTTTCAATTGAAAGAGGAGACAGAAAAGGAGGAGTAGAATTAGGATAGACAAAAAAAAAACAACTAAGGAAGAAAGAAAACCTGAAGGATGAAAACAGTCATTGAAACACACACACACACACAGGTATGTTTGTGTGTGTGTGTGTGTGGGTGTGTGTGTGTGTGTGTGTGTGTGGATATGTATATATATATATGCATGTATATGTATGTATGCGTATGTGTGTGTATATATACATATACACATACACAGAAATATATCTGTGTATTTATGTGTATATAGGACAGCTAGGTGACACAGTGGGTAGGGTGCTGGACCTATAGTCAAGAAGACTCATCTTTCTGAATTCATATGTGGCCTCAAAAACTTACTAACTGTGTGACCCTGGGCAAGTCACTCAAACCTGTTTGCCTCAGTTTCCTTATCTTTTTCTTCATCTTCATCTAAGCTGAGGAAGGAAAAGTCAAACTACTCCAGTTGCTTTGCCAATAATATCCCAAGTGGGGTCATAAAGAGTTGGACACAACTGAAGAGGGAAAAAAAAAATGTATGCATATACATATTTTGCAAAACAGAGCAATGGATTAAAACCAGAAAGAATAATAAATGGTAAAGCTTTGAAAACTTCCCAATTAATTTATTAAAATTTTAAAAGAAAACTGTATATAACAATTATTCAGTATTATTTATAAGTCACATTTTTGTATTCTACTATGAAATGAAAATATGCATTTTATTAGTTGTCTATTAAATTCAGAATCTAAAACATAAGTTATATATATTTTAAAAGAAACAACAAAGTTTAATTTGGAGCCTAAATGATTACAAAACTAATATACTGACAGAAATAGGAAAGGAGGAGAAAATTAGCTTAGGTGGAAGAAGATGATGAGTCAGTCACCAGTGCTCTATAATTCAAATTCAACTCAATTTCAGGTCAATTAAATCTAATAAACATTTATTAAATGCTTAAGAGTATTAAGATCTGCCCTGGGGAAGAAGCAAAATTTAGGTAGGACATAGTCTTTAATCTCCTAGAATTTATAATATAATTAAGGGACAAGCATATCACTGTAATACTAGAAAGAATATTCACTTTGAAGCTAGAAAATGTGATTTTGGCTCCAGATCTTGCCACTTATTTATGAGGTGACCTTGGCCAAAAATCTTTACCTCTATGTAACCTCAGTTCCTCTAAATGTATAAGAAAGATTTTGGACTAAACTCTTTGGAACATTAAAATTTCATCAAAATGTTAATTTATGGTTATTATTTGATTGTTTTGTTGGTATATTTCACTAATTTCTCCCCTTTGTCACAGCCCTGCTAATTTGTCAATGCCTAGGCTAATAATTACAGTAAATGTCAATAAAAGGTCTCCATGACCATTGACTTATTTATATGTACCATCTTAAATGAATAACTTACCCAATATGTATTTATAGAAAATTTAGAAAAACAGAAGCACAGATCAAAAATTCACGGAATGTCACAATTTCAGAGTTGGAAGGGACATTAGTGGCTCTGTAGTCCCATCTGTATCCCCTGAAAGAGCCTCCTCTATGATTTCTGTAACAAGTGATCATCTAACCTTTTTTTTTTTTAAATTAAAGAAGTTCAATGAATCCTTTACCTCCTAAGAAAGCCCATTCAATGCCTGGATAGCTCAACTTATTGAGAAGTGTTTGCCTTTGGTTTTCCTCGTAGGGGTTAAATGGAAGTAGTATGATTCCTCTTCTAGGGCTGCTAGTTGGCAGAGTGGATAGAGTGCCAAACCCGGAGTCTGGAAAACCTGAATTCAAATGTAGTTTCAGGTACTTACTAGATGTGTGACCATGGTCAAGCTACTTAACCATGGTTTGCCTCAGTTTCCTCATTTGTAAATGTGCTAGAGAGGGAAATGGAAAACAATTCCAGTATTTCTGCCAAGGAAACCCCAAATGGGGTCATGAGCAGTCAGACAAAACTGAAATAACTGAATGATAACAGTTCTTCTTCCACATAACAGCACTTTAGGAACCAGAAGACAACAATGGTGCCCCTCTTGAATCTCCTCTTCCCTAGCCTAAGAAGTGACATTGCCTTAAACCCATCCTCACATGACATAAATATGAGTTCCTTCACCATACTGGTGGTCTTTCTCTGGAAGCACTCCAGCTTACCAAATATATTGCCTATGATGGGATTATCATACCCAACTGCACTAATTCAGAAACAGATTACCTACATAATACTTGGAACCTTGAACAGTATTAATAAAAGCATCCCTTTAATTTAAAGAGTTGAATTTCCTAAAAATAAATCAAACACATACACAGATTCTGCAAATTTGTTTTTTTTAACACACTACAGTACAAAGGAGATAATTTATATTGGTTTCCGAAATCTTCCTAGGTAATATGCTTTTAAATCTTTGCATATTGTTTCAGGGTATGATTTGCAATTTTTATTTGTCTTGTGTATGAAATAATTTACCTTTTATTTCTGCTGCTGAAAGACTATACCATGTGGGTGGGGATGAGAAGGGATTTGAAAAGCCAATTTATCTTTGTCTTATTTCAACCTTTCACAAAGTGAGAAAAACTAATCAGTATTTTAAAAGGAAGAAAGCTCTTTGGCTGACTTTTTTTCCTGATGGCAAGATTACATATTGGAGTTATTGAGCAATGGTAAAAAATAATTTAGTTAACTTTGATTCTTTTCATGTAGAAACTTGCCATATGGAAATAGTATACTTTTAGTCTCCTATTTTTAATTAATATGCGTCTTATGAGTTTTCTTTTCATTATAAAAAGTCTCTTCAGGCAACTGTGCTGTAAATGGAAGGTCACTTAGTTACAATGTATGCAACAGAATATAATGGAATCAACCATCACCTTAATTTACAAGGTTCTTTTATGCCACTTTTTGAAATGTGACCCCTATCCTTTGGTTACTACAACAGAATTATAAGAAGAAGAAAAAAAACAATACCATCTCCAAGTAATTGTTCTATATACCTACATGCCAACAAAACTGCCTTTCAAAATACTAGTGTCCAGATGTGAATAAACATTAGAAGATACATTTCTATTTGTAAAATATGTCTGAATACATATTCTACCCAAAGAGGAGGTGAGAGCCAACATGGCAAAGTAGAAAAGGTCTTTGCTTAGATAACAGATAGTCTGGTTTCCTTCTTCTGCTTTCATCTTCTTCCTTTAAGTAATTATTTAACTTTGAACCAGAGGTTTCCCTTCCTTAGGATTACTTTCCCCTTTTGTAAAATGAAGGGATTAAATAGATCATTTTCAGGTTCCTTTTAGGGCTGGCATTCTGTGATACATGGAGTGATATTCTTCACTGAATTATAATCTCATGACATATAGTTTAGTTCTCTGCATAGTCAAGAATTAACAAGTCATTTGCCCCCTTTTTATTCTCATAATTCTGGTAAATTACAGTTCTCTCTGCCTTTTATTCTTATATGGAGTCATATCATTTTTTAAACTATTTTCCTGAGAGATGATCTGCCAAAATGTTCCCAGTCAAAAATGGGAAATTATTGATATGCAGAATATAGTGCAACCTAGGAAGGACACTATAAGTACTTTTCCATAAAAGTTAGTAGGATTTTAGAGTAAAATGTAAACTCCTTGCTGATAAGAAAATATTATTCCTTTTTTCTTTTAATCCCTACCTAGTACCTAGCACAGTTCTTTGAACACAGTAGTTATTTAATAGTAGTCACTTTTGGAATGACATTGGATTAGAATCAAAGGCATGGAATGTCCATTTTTGAAGAAAGGCTTGATATAACAGGTCATAATACAAACTTGGAAATTGTATTAGTGTTACAAAATAAAATAGTGAAATAATGAGAAAAATAAATATGGGAGAGAGACTAAGAGGAAATGTTTAGAAAGGCACCATATTAATCAGAAGAATTTGCTTTTTGAGTACAATATACTTTGAAATAAAGCATGTTTTGAGTACTTTTGAAAAAGATAAAATGGGTGAAATGCCAATTTAAAATGTAGTGAACATATGCAATGACCCAGCATTAGACTGTGAACATGGATATCAATTTAGGCTAACTATCAGTGTACCATACCTTTAAAAAAAAAAAAGAGAAGATTCTTAGAATTTTTTTTTCTAGCTAACAGTTGTAGGTAAAAACATGACAATAAAGGAATCCCCCATTAAGTTGAAGACAATTATATGACCCTGAAATTAAGAATACACTGTAAAAGAAATTTTAATGGATTGTTCTAATTGATGGAGAAAAGCTCTTAAAGAATGAAGAAAAACTTCGAGCTAGTAACAGGAAAAAAAAATGAGAATCAAATTCATTCCCAAAGGATGAGAATAAAGCTTATAATTCTAGTGAAATATTAGAATTTTGACATCAGAAATTTGTGGAATTAGAAAAAATAGATGATTGTGGCCCACTAATCCATTAAATTCCATTTTCTAAAATACAGACTATTTTGAGAAATGCCCAAAAGAAATCTTCTATTTTAAAATAGAAGAGGAGGAATATTATTTAATGTTAATTTATGAATAAGTGCTCCTAAGATGCAAGGGTAAAGAATTCCACTCTGGAGAAGAGATGATGAAGGAACTAAGCAAGAGTGTATTCTTTGAGTTGAAGCTTGTATAAATAAGAAAAGGAAGGTAAAACAGTGCCATGAATTAATGCGATTGAAAAGGATTATGAGGATTTAGAAAGGCCTCCATATATTGAATGTATAGGGGGGAAAAAAGGGTGCCCACTCGTGTGTGTGTGTGTGTGTGTGTGTGTATCAAACTACACTGTTTTCTTTGGAGCTTCTACCATTTCATGCACTTTTCTTTTGGTGTATCAATTGTCATTTTTCATATTTTTATTATCCAATGAATTCATTCTCAGATCATCAAAATACCCAGATCATTTGCATTTTCTTTAAATATCAAGACCTAATACAGATGTCCTTCCTTATCTTTAGAATATTTTTTTTTGGAAAGAAAGTAGCAGAGATTTAGGATATCTTAGTGTGAATGGTGATCCAAAGTCTTTCTAAACCAGATGGGATGAAACTGATTTTAATTGAATGAAATTTCTATCAATAGAAAAGCAGCCAAAATGTCAAAATGGTATCTACTACCTTGTAAACTTAAAGGAAAAAAATGCATTTGAAGACTTGCCAGTGTAGTTTAAAGAACACTACTGGACAAACAAATGACTCTATTCATGTGAACAAGATATTTAAAAACTTTATTGAGTTAGATATTTCAAATGAAATCTTATATAACATTTTCCAGGTCTTTTCTTCCTCTAGAGAGTGACTTGTTTGGACCAAGTATATTTTCTTTCTTTCTTTTTTTTTTTTTAGAGCTGCATACAAGCAAAATAAAGTGCTTCCGAGTCTAAGTAGAAAACAAGTACTTTTTTCATTGTTGAAGTTGTATATCAATCAACCAATATTCATTGAGGGTATAATACTAGTTCTTATCCAGAATGAACAAACATTCTATTTGGAAAGTAAGAGGGCAGCAGACAATTTATAATGCTTTAAGTAATAATCTTTAGAGAGAGAAAATGTCATAACAGTTATAGAACATCAATTTGGAGAGCTATCAATGAAGACTGGAGAAATCAGGGAAGGCTTCTTGGAGAAAGTGGGAATTGAACTTGGTCTTGAAGTACAGTTATGTTTTGAATTTCTGGATGAGAGAGAGAGGAAACAGTAGAGACAAAAGCCTTAGTAGGAAGGGAGACCTTTCAAAACTAGGCAGATGTGCTTGAAGACCCAAGATTTCATTTGACTCCAGATTCTTACTAACTTCAGAACAATGGGGAAATCACTTACATAATTGATCTTCAGTTTTTTCATCTAAAGATAATACCTATCATACAGGATAGTTGTGAGTATTGAACGAAATAATACTTAGAAATCATTTTGCAAACCTGAAATTTTTATATAAATGTAAGTTATTATTATTCCATTTAATACAATAGAAAATTGGGAAGTTTTGGGCAGAATGACTAATATGATAGAAAACAACTTGTATTGCAGTTACTCTGTTGGTGCTGAGCAATACAGATTAAAAAAGCCTCTACCATACTAAAGTAACACAATTGTAGATCACAATTCAGTCTCTCCCTTTATTCACATCACTGGTTTACATCCTGGTTCCACAGACACCCTAAGCCACATATCAATTTACATGGCAAATTAATTATTTTCACTGTTTTGGAAGAGAGCTAAAGTCCAACAAGTTGATAGTGATCATTATCCAAATCTCCTTCTGCTGTGAATCCCTTAAGCAGAACTAGCCAATCATTCTGGGAAGGAAAAAAAAAATACTGGAAATGAAAATCCAACCTAACTTGGTACTGGCTAGTGAACAGAAGTACGTGTAATTATTTCCAGCATATAACACCAGGAAGAGGGAATAATAGTAGTACAATATGTGACTGGTGATTATCTTTAACTTTGAAATAATAGTAATGAAACTATTTAACTATACTTAGCTATTCACATGAGATATGTGATACATGGGATAATGGTTTGGTCTACAAGCAAACCAGAGTACTTGATTTCAAAGCTGGGGTTCAATATGTATTAGCAAAATGAGTATGGGCAAATCAATCTCTCTGAGCTAAAGTTTCTTCATCACTCATACTGATAATATAACCTGTGGCTCAAACCTATTTTGAAAAGATTTTCATCCCTGGTAGAGATTCAATACTTCAAGCCTGCCTGATAATCCTGGATAAACGGATTTCTGAGCATTTCATGGAAAGAGAGTCAAGTAAACCATGGAGTCATCTCATCCTTTTAAAGGTATAGCAATGAGGAGTGCAGCTTGAACCTAAAAAGTCCAAACTGATAGCAAACAGAAATCAGAGGGATAAAAAAGATTAAAATATATCAGATAACATACAGGGTAAAGTGTCATTGAAAATAAACACAAACAAGAGAGTCCCAAATATCATCAAAGGGGAAATTTCCTAATGTCTCAATGGTAGTAAACTGGAGATAGAGACATGATGAAGGGACTTGCTCCTCTGTATTTTGGTTTCTTCACACTCTTTCTCTACCTACAAAATTCTCTCCCTTGAAAAAACCTGGAACTATGCCCTGTCTCAAAGCTGGAAACCAGAAAAATTAGTCTGTCTCTTATCTCAAACTCTCACCAACTTAGAATTGCTTCAGGCAGGAGTGGAACATTGACTAATAAATGTCTAATTGATTGAGAAATTGACTAATCAATTTCTCTCCTCAATCAATGAGGAGAGAATTATGCAAATTACTTTGAGTCTAAGGATTCAGTGTAATAACCTCTGCAATACTTGAACCTTATGGTATTGTTCTGAGATTCATATGATATTTTGGAAGGTTTTTGCAAATTTCAATAAATTCTATAAGTTCAAGATTATTTTGTTCAAGAATGTTAGTTATTTCATTAAGTACATCAAATAAAGGAATTCAGTATCCAGCCTATTTTCTAATATAAAAAGGAATGATAGTGCCATACATTGAATGGCTGGATGTTTCTATATTAATATTGCAATTCATCCAAACGATACATCTTGGTGAAATTTCAGAATATGAATTTTTTTTTTGGAGGGCAGTTGGGGTCAAGTGACTTGCCCCAGGTCACATGGCTAGTTTTTTGTGTGTGTGCGTGTGTGCACGTGTGTGTGTGCGTGTGTGTGTGTGTGTGTGTGTGTATGTGTGAAGTGTCTGAGGTCAGATTTGAACTCAGGTACTCCTGACTGCAGGGCTGGTGCTCTATTCACTGTGCCACCTAGCCACCCCAAGAATCTGAATTTCTAAGTATGAAATTATATTGTCTTAAATTGTGCTGCTAATTCTATACTTTGAAGAGACCATAGAGTCATTTAGGGGAGGGGTTTTTACTTTCAGTTCCACTTGTGAGAGAGAGAGAGGGAGGGAGAGAAAAGGAGGGAGAGAGAGAGAATAGCTAATAGCTATATTTTAATATAATTTGTTTCCTTTGTAATCCTATGTGCTTTATTTTAACCATTAAAAAGATATTTTGAGAAGGGTATAAATAAGTTTAATCAGATTATCTGAGGGATACATCACACACGCACACACACACCCACTCAATGAATAAGACACCCCAGCCTATAGCATGTCCCTGCCTGTTTCATAAATGCTTTCTAGCTACACATAAACATGCATTGGCTATATTCTCCTTTAGAAAAATCTTCCTTGGAAATACAAGATTATTCCATCTTTTTTCTATTTGCACACCCATTACCTAACACAGTGCCTGGCACTTAAGAAGTACTTGTGCAATGATTTACACTTTCTCTAATGTTCCCTATATGTGGTGTTACTAGTGACATCAAAAGAGTTTTCCCTATATTAAATGGTAATTAGGTTTTGATAATTCCATACCATTTTACATGGAATAACTTGCTAATTAAAATTTTTCCCATTCTAGAATTACTGAAAGTTGATGGAAGTTGGTGGAATCATTGAGATTAGAATTCAAATCCACAAATCCATTTGAGCATTCTCACTAATTGTTCATTTGGCTATAGAAATATAGGGAGGAAAGAAAAAAACGTATGGCTTATATTACTTAGTTACTGTTCCGCCACTGCCTAGCTATTGTCACTTTAGGTAAAGTAACTGACCTCTCCAAGTTTTGTGTTTTCCTCCTTGATTTGGAGTGACTGAGGGGTGATAAGGTGAGGCTGGATTAGAACAGATGTTCTTGACTTTTTTTGGGTTTTAGATTCCTTCAGCAATTTAATGAAACTCTATGTACCCTTTCTCAGAATAATGTTTTTAAGTGCATAAAATGCATAGAAATAAAATGAAACCAAGTAGGCTGAAATAAATTTGTCAGAATTTTTTTTTTCAAATCCACAGATTCCAGGTTAAGAAACCCTGGACTAGAGTATGACAAAGGTCTCCTTCCATCTCTAACACAGAGATATAGATATATTATACATACACACATACATAAATGCATATTATTTACATGTATTTGCACACATGCATGCATATACAGACAAATATATATAAATATATGTATGTGTGTGTGTGTGTATAAACTCACTTTTATTATCATTGTAAGATGTCCTTTTGATCTTCTTGCCTACCTAAAGTAATCCAGTCTCTAAGGGGAAAGATGTGAACAGAGGAAATCTCTGCAAATTTCAATTCTTCTGTTTTATCAGATAGTTACTATTGCTTTATACATACTTTGTAATATTAACCACTTAATGGATCTTGGGAGCGCATAGATAACAGAAATAATATATTTTGCATGAAAATGGGAGAAATAACCCTTTCAACTGATTATGCTTTTACAAAAAAGAAAAAAAAGTTTAGTCCCACTGCTACATTTTAAGTCTAGGAAAGTGATAAATTAATCCATTAATGAGCCCAAGTGCATTTTCTCCTGTGTTCATTATCAAGTATTCCCAGGTGCTCAGGTGTTTATAAAGGATAAATTAATGTGACTTTTAAAATTAGCAACAAAAATACATAGCACCAAGACCATAAGCCATGAAATTACTCCTGGATCAGCAGTTATTAAAGAAAAGGCATATAAAAACCATTTGGAAAATGGATAGTGTCCTCACATTGGAATAGTTATGCTGTTACAATATAAATAATTATTCATAATAGTAAACAACAGGACTATTGTCTTTTTTCCCCATGACTTACTCATACCCACCAAATTTCTCTTTTGTTTCTATTACTTTGGCAGCAGAGATTCTATGTAGGACACCAGTATCTGGCCAAGTTCCCAAGGAAGAGATGTTCTGGGCAATGGCACCAAATTGGTAGTATCAGGGTACATTATTCATTGCCTGGCCCATGTCTCCTTTACCATAGCAACTGTTGATACATTTTTTCCCCTAAAGCCACAGAGAAGTACTGATTCCTCCTTGGGTACTGCCTCTTTGTGGAGCCTTGCATTAAGCATTTGGTACCTGCAGTGGTAAAATGGAAGAAAGAAAAAGATCGACTTTGCCTTCACTGACATGAAGAGAATTGCCCTTATAGAAAGAATTATAAAGGAATATGGCATTGAATTTATTACAATAGGATATAAATTTATATTTTAATAAGGAATTAAAACACAAAGGTTAAATGACTTGTACAGGACCACACAGGAAATAAGTGTTGGAGACAAGATTTGAATACTGGTGAGCACATTTTCCTTAGTATCATGCTTTCCACTTGAACCCAGGTCTTCTTGAATTTGAAGCTGGTTCACTATTTAAGTGTTCTGGGCTCCCACTTAAGTATTACATAATGTTTACATAATATAATACAATTTTGTCTTCCATTATAAATATGGAACATATATATATATACATATACATACATATATATGTATACATGTACATACACATATGCATATTAGGCATTTGAGAAAATTAATGATATGAAAAGTACTTTAATTTAAAAGTATTTCCCTGTGATTGTACAATTAATAAAGGCCTATGCTAATGTTTGTGCAATGTGATACTCTTTACCTAGGACTTTAAATGAGCAGGTGATTTGCATAAAACAAGGCATACCTGCACACTAAACAAATTGGGACATAATTGTGATTGTGCAAGTCAGACTTAGAGTTGTCACAGTGTTACTGCATGTTGCAAAATGCAATAGGCAAATGCTAGACCAAATTATAAATGTCTTAATAGGGCTTTGACATATGGTATGTAGGATCTTCAGCTGAGCTTAAGGCTCAATGTTTAAATTTTCTCTTCAGAACAATCTTTCCTTAAATATGTGCCTCATTTTTCTCATTATTATACATACAACAACTAGAAATTTTGGATGACTAAAAGCATGTTATTTAATGTTTTAGGTGACAATGGATTTAATCTATTGATATTCTTGTGAGACATTTGCATAATGTGTCAGTCTGTCTCTACATTCACCTGGTAGTATTCCTTGTACCTTTTTACTACCATGCATCTTCCCCTTCTTGAATAGATTATAACTATGTTTTTTTAATTGTGATCATATTCTTATCACACATCATCTCTCCTGTATATCTTCATTAATTCTAGGAAAGATGGAAGTTAAAGAGCCAGGAAAAGTACAAGCATATATTATAGAACAGTGAAACAGATCCTACCAGTATGGCACTATTCATGAGCAAATGCAGAAATCTCACTTGCCAGTGAAATTTTAAGTCATGTATACTGTCCACTAATGATTCTCTCAGTCAAATCCTACTCACTTCAGTGAGCCTATCAATGTATTAAATATGAGTGGAATATAAACAGAATAAAAAATTATGAAACTTGACAAGAAATCATATTCATAATCCCTAGAATAAACCTCTCATTTTATAGCTGAGGGTACATGGCAATCACTAGAGAAGTGACTTACTCAAGGTCATATAGGACAATAGGAACAGAAATGAGAGTTTAAGACTGGGACAGCTTTCATTTTTGTCTTTGACTCCCAAGGGCTTAGGAAAGTGCTTGGCACATAGTAGTAGCTTAGTAAATATATCATCCATTTTTTCCCCCATTAAATCACTATTTTTACATTTTTATTTCTTTCAGTTAATAGTTTAGTTTTACCTCCATAATATATATGTATGCATTTTTGTTTGCATATGTACATACAGAAATACTACACACACACATAGACTCATATATATGCATACATACGTATATGCATACACATCAACACCTTTCAAAAAGTTTGTTCTGTTGATAAGTTATAAAAATCTCTGAACATCTGTTCAGGGAAGTTTGGGACCCTAATCTTCATCTCTCCAGCTTTCTCATTTACTATCTATCTCTCTCCTCTCTTCCCTTTCCTTCCCTTCTGTTATTCAACAAAGACTTATTTACCACCTACTATATATCAGATATAGTTGAAGATGCCAGGGATATAAGAAGGAAATAAGACCTACTGATGAGAATCTTATATTCTAACAAAACAAGTACATATAGAAATACAAAATAATTATAAAGAAAATAAAGACAATGATTAAATACAATATGGCAGGGAGAGAGAATACTAGCATTTGGAATGAGGAAAGGCTTCATGTAAATGATGACGCTTGAATTATACCTTGAACACAGAGGATGATTTTTTGAGTCAAAGGTGAGGAAGGAATGCATTTCAGGCATGTAAAAGCCAACAGTACAAAGTCATGGAGATGCAAGAAGGTTTATGTTTGAGGATTAAATGTTGTTCTCTCATTCCAGTTGTGTCTGACTCTTCATGACCACATTTGGGGTTTTCTTGGCAAAAATACTGGAGTGGTTTGCCATTCCCTTCTCTGACTCATTTTACTGATGAGAAAACTAAGGCAAACAAGCTTAAGTGACTTGCCCAAGGTCACACAGCTGGCAAGTGTCTGAAGCCAGAATTGAGCTCAAGTCTTTCTGACTCCAGATCCAGCTCTCTATGTACTTAACTACCCCTTGAAGATGAAAGAGAAATTCAATTTGGCCATATCAGTGCATAAGGAAGAATGGGTAATATACAATGAATCTGAAGAGATAGGTGGAGTCATTTTGCCAAAGAAGGAATTTACTATCTATTTTCTTCAGTACTTTTTTGGTTTCTTTTAGCAAACTGTTGACACATTTTTCATGATTTTCTTGCATCAATATCATCTCTCTTACCAAGTTTTGCTCTATTTCTCTTACTTGAATTTCAAAATCCTTTTTGAGCTTTTCTGTGGCCTGCAACCAATTCAATTTTTTTCTTGGAGGCTTTTGATACAGGAGCTTTAACTTTATTGTCTTTTTTTCTGGTTATATGTTTTGATCTTCTTTGTCACCAAAGTAAGATTCTACAGTCTAAGGTTTTGGATTTTTTTTTTAATGCTGTTTGCTCATCTTCCTAGCTAAATACCTGACTTTCTAACTCTTTGCCAAAGTCAAACTCTGTTTCCAGTGGGGATTAGGCTGGTTGGACTGTCCCAGCCTATAGGGTTTTTGTGTCAGCTGCTCAATCCCCCACCATCTATGGGCCCAGAACTCTGGAAGCATCTGCTGCTGCTATTGCTGCTGCCACCACTACCATCACCTCACTGCCCTGGAGCTGGGGCTGGACCCAAGTTGGACCACATTACTCTTTCACCCAGGTCCCATGGAGTTTTCCCACTTTCCTTCTATGCTGTCTTTGGCGTTTGTGGGTTGAGAAGCCTGGAAACCATGACAGGTGGCAGAGATTCAGTTGCATGAGGCCTGCTCTGGTCCTGTCTATGCTGGTGTGGCCTATGCCACACTACTCTACTCACAGCCTAATGTGATATACCATTCCTGTAGAACTTCAAGGTTTTCTTGAGCTAGAGATTTGCTTCACTTTGCCATTTTGTGGATTCTGTAGCTCTATAGTTTTTTTAGAGTCATTTTACAGGTATTTGGAGGAGTTTGGGGGAGAGCTCAAGCAAATCATTGCTCTTACTTCATCATCTTGGCTCTACCCCCCTCAGAATTTACTATCTAAACAAAGGAGTTTACATTTTATCCTAGTGGCAATAGGTAGCCACTGAAGTTCATTGAATAGGGGAGTGGCATAGTAACGTTTAAATTTAAGGAAAATCCCTTTGGCAACTGTGAGAAGGGTAGATTGTAGTGGTGAAATATTTAAGTGAAAGAGACCAATTTGGAGGCCATTGCAATAAATTAGGTGACAGGTAATGAGTTGATTAGAGTCACTAAAATAGTTACTCTGTGAGCATTGAAGAACTGAATTCAAGAGATGTGGATATAAGAATGCAACAATCAGTGACTATGTGGTGTGAAAAAGAGGAACACTTCAAGGTTGATGCAGAGGGTGTGAATGTGAGGTGCTGAAAGAATAATGGGGCTTTCCACAGAAATAGGGAAGTTCTGACAAGAATTATTTGAGTGAAGAAATAGTCTGTGTAGATATGATGAATTTGAAATTTCTCTGAGATACCCAGTTTCTAATGCCTAATACTTAGTTGGTGACACAGGACAAAAACTTGGGAAAGAAACTGGGCCATTATATATAGATCGATGAGTCATCTGCATAGATAACATGAATTGATAGTACATCTATTTAGGACAGGTTTTTTTTCCCCCACTTCTTCCCTCTCTGTTCAGCAGAATGGGAAAAGGAATGGAAATTACAGATGGAGGAAATAATACAGGAAAAGCAGAGGTACTATATAAAGGCAATAGTTTACAGAGTTGATGACAGTATGTGGTATAAATGGTTAACTATGGGGTTGATATTGGGAAGGGAAAAGAACAAAGTCAGAAATGGTATAATAACCTTGGAAAGTAGGGACATGAAGGTGTGGGGGAATTGATGAAGATGGTGGACATTAACTGACATTAATGCTTACATTGAGTTAGAAATGATACAGGCCGGGGGGGCGGAGCCAAGATGATGGCGTAGAAGCAGCAACATATCGCAGCTCTCACATAGCCACCCCAAAATACCCATAAAATAGGACTCTAAACCAATCCTGGGACTCCAAAACGCACACAAAGATACTTCCCACTAAAGTCAGCTCGGCTACGAGGAACCATA
>CM053582.1:525336001-525352502 GCA_028627135.1 Pseudochirops cupreus | reverse complement strand
CTACAAAAGTAATCAATCACATTTCTTCAGTACTTTCGGAAGAATTCTATGATGTAGGCCACCTATATACAATTATTCCCATATTATAAATGAGATAACTGAGGCTCAGAGAAATTAAGGGACTTCCCGCACTCAGGCAACTAGTAAATATCAGAAGTGGGGTTTAAATACAGGTTCTCCTAATTCCTAATTCAGTCTCCATCATTATATCATGCTAGCTAAGAGGGAGTTTTCCTTTCTGAATTAGAGTCACCTTCCTGAATGTTAGTAAAGCTCTTGACATTTTTAAAAATGCTACATCCAGGGACAGCTAGGTGGCACAGTCAATAGAGCACCAACCCTGGAATCAGGAGGACCTGAGTTCAAATCTGGCCTCAGACACTTAACCCTTACTAGCTGTGTGACCTTGGGCAAGTCACTTTACCTGAATTACCCTACTTCGCCCCCTCCAAAAAGCAAAAAAGAAATACTACAGGTATATATATACCACATATGTTGATCTGCCTACTTGGTTACTTGCTTGTCCATTGCCTTACTGCCTGCCTCTATCTATCTATCTATCTATCTATCTATCTATCTATCTATCTATCATCTATCTACCTACATATGTCTCATACATTTCCATATTTGATGAATCAGTAATTTCAACTGGGTGGTTATTCCTTTGAGTGATCCTGATGCAGTATATAGCCTTAAAACTATGTGAATCTTAATCACCTTGTAGCTAAGCTGTTCTTTGGATGACAAATGTCAAACTTAACATAGCTCTAGGCTTGGAGCCTATTTAGCTAAATAGGACCTAGTGACATTCTTTTTGCATGACATTTAACAACTCAGGGTCAGCTTACAAAGAGGCATAAAAGGAGGACACCAGTTTTTTAATGAGCATTCACATGCATCTATGTATGAATATGTGTACATATACATATACATACATATATGTATGTTCATAGAAAAAGTATGGGTGTCATCCAAACTTTTAACTGAATCTGTCTACCAAAATTGGGAACTAGAAGTGGATAATTCTTGGAAACTTCCATCAAAATTAATGTATTTATTAATCATTTGTATCATAATATATACATGCATGCATATATTATATATAATGAGTATATATACATGCATACACATATACACATATAAATATGCATATACATACATATACATAAACATGTACTCACCCATTATCACAGGAGATTGTAGCCAGGTATTCTAGCAATGGCTTTGGGTGTCAACTTTAGGAAATTTTTAGGAGCCAGTCCCTTGTTCTTGTAACCAGAAGGCTGCAAGTAGTGATGACAGTGAGGGTGGGGAAGGAGAGGATTGAGTCTTTCTACCTTTCCCTCATTGCCAATATTGTTGGAGATACTATGAAAATAATAAGCAATACCAATCCACCTGGAAGCTGAGAGAGTCTGAACTAGGCACAGCAAGGAAAGGGAACTCAGGAAAATCCCAGGAAAGGAGAAAAAAGATTGTCTATTTACCTAGGATCTATCAGTTACCCCTTTGCTATATATACTTTCTTAGCTTATGCCTACTTTCCCCTGAAATCCATTTTCTTTTGAAAGTATGTTTAACCAAATACTGTGGGGCTATTGTGGTGCTTTGGTCCTTGCCATATCTTATCAGTATATATTACTCTGTAAAAATTAATTCATTGTAACTGAAATTATAAAGATGAAAGCTGGTTCAATTACATTTGAGAAGGCATTACAGGGAGGTTTGTGAGAAATGGTATTAGAACCCCCTTCAGGGTTACCTCTAGCAATTTGTAGGGATTAATGATCTCAATCTGAGACCCACCCTGAAGGGATTTTTAGGGACCTACAATATGTGTGTATGCAGATATAGATATAGATATAGATGATGATATAGATATATTTACATATATATGCTGTATTTATTTAGGACACTTATGAATGCATGTACATATGAAATCCATGTATGTATATATATAATGTGTATATACATAGATACATATTTATCTATGAAAATCTGTTTCTTATGCCACATGCTATACTGCAAGGTAATATAAGTAATAAAAACACAATGGTTAGAACAAGGGTACTGAAATATACAAACAAGAATTTGTTATTGTATCTGTAATTTTAAAGAGTTAATGGGAATAGATAACTGAAAATAGTATTTTTAGATCAGATATTTAACCTGCTGCTAGATATAATGGAAAGAATATTGGGTTAGAGTCAAGAAGCCTTGTTCAGAACCTCACCTCTGGTACTTACTATCTATATGACCATGGGTAAATTATCTAATCTCCCAGAGTCTACTTTTTCACCTGTAAAATGGACACAATAAGACATTTAGACTCATTTCCCAATTTTTTTTGGGAAAAGTGTACGTTTTATAAAAATGAAGCTGCTATATAAATGTGAAATGTGTTATTGTTTGCATTGATTTAAAAAATTGAGATTTTAGGGTCAGTCATTCTCAACCGTTTTTCCTGTGAGTTTGTTAAAGAATATAGAATATGGAAACATTGCACAACCACAAACCTTCTTTAACTTGACTTGTGAATCAAACAAGCAATGAGATGAGATATCTGGCTTAAAAAAATAACACAGGTAAGCAATATTTGCAAGAGATTGTACTCATAAAAGGGGTTATCTTATGAGAATTAATCAGTCAATGTTCTAGTTGTTCTAGCTTTATGTGATCTTGATTTTTTTTTTTGGTGGGGGGAAGGAGTAGAGTGATATCTGTTGCACAGAGATGGCACTGTCTGTGATAAAATATATGTGATTGTTTCCCATCAGAGAGCTTTGTAAGAGAACAGGTGCAATTTAAAAAGGAGAGAGAGAGAGAGAGAGAGAGAGAGAGAGAAAGAAAGAGAGAAATGGAGACAGAGAGAGAGAGAGAGAGAGAGAGAGAGAGAGAGAAAGAGAGAGAGAACTTATTAGAGTTTTTCACTGGATTTCTTTTAATCATAACCTTGTTCTTCATCTGGTAAAAATTACATATTTTCCCTGGAAAAGATATCTAAGATCTGTGCTGCCTGTATCTGTTTAAGCAACCATCTTGGGAATATGTTCAAATTGAAAGTTTCTAATGAATTTTTGAATTTAATAAATTAGTAAGTCAATAAATATTTAGTGAGTCATACTATAGATGTATGAGCAGCTAGGTGGTACAGTGGATATCAAGAAGACTTCGGTTCAAATCCAACCTCAGACACTTACTAGCTGTGTGGTCCTAGTAAAGTCACTTAAACCTGTTTACCTCATTTTCTTCATGTATAAAATGAGATGGATAATAAAATAGCCAACTCATCCATCATCTTTGCTAAGAAAACCCCAAAAGAGGTCACGAAGAATCAGACAGGACTGAAGTAACTGAACAGTAACAATAACTATAGACATAACATTATATTTTCAGGGATACAGACACATAACAAACTGTTCCTTTACTCAATGAAATAAAATTCTCCTTGAAATAGAAATTACTTATAGTAGCTAATTTTATTTAGCATATTAAAATTTACAAAGTGCTTTACATTTACCTCATTTGTTCTTTACCACAGCCCTGTAAGATGGAGGTTATTACTCTCCCCATTTTACTGATTAGAATACTACCAGAGAGAAAAATTAGAACACTTTCTTAGGATTAAACATCTTTTAAATGTCCAATCCAGGATTTGAACTCAGGTCTTCCTGACTCCAAGCCCAGCACTCTATCCACTTTAACACCTAGCTACCTTGGAACAAAAAACTAACATGCCTGAAATATCCAGAAACTATATATTGTAATATGTAGTAGATCAAGTTTTTAAAGACTTTGCTATTTGATTAGTCTATGACCGTATTGGTATGGCTATTTCTTCCACTAGTGCATATCACAACCCACTGATACCATCTTTTCCTTCAATTCTTTTCTGTGTCCTTCCATGGAGGACTAAGCCTTAATAAAGATCATAGATAAACTAAGTAATGTGATGAATACTTTCATCTTTTAGATTTTTTTATTTTATCAGCACAGTACTCTGTATGTCCATTTGTCAACTCTCATTCTTGCTGTATTATGTCCCAATCTCATTTTCTGGTTTTTCATTTCCTTCATGCTCCTTTTACATAACTTTTGACATGTAAGTCCTCTTTAGTAACATGAGGGTACCTATGGGAGTCCAAAGGAAGGAGAAGATGGGAGTTCTTACCTATAAAATATGCAAGCAAATTTAGAAATTTAGGATCTTTAGCTTGCAGAAGAAAAGACTTGATGTGATGAGATACCATAGCTTTCTTCAAGTATTTGAAGGACTGCAAAAGGAAAAGGAGATTAGACTTGTTCAGCTTGACCTTAGAAGACAGAATTAACATCAGCATAAAACAATCCCGTCATACTCTGGGATCCTATGATTCCAAGTTGTAATGAGACAAATTTAGAATTAATCTAAGTCTTAATAACTTCTGACTCTCAGTGTTAATTTAATAGTGAGACAAACAGTGAGATAAGGCATAGGGATACTTCCAAGTAGGAAACTCTTGCTGAGAAGGAAATCATTACGATTGTAGAAAATGCTATTTAGGAGCTGAAAAAAAGAGTATAACTCATTTATACATCTACTACATTCTATTTAGTTGAGTCATAAGCTGCTGTTTTACCAGTGATTGACAGTCCAAAGAGAACAATCATCTAAGAGTCCAACTGATCCTTCTACACGGCATCACTGGGCTGAGACAATCCTCAGTTTAGGTACTGGCATATTGTGAGTTACACTTTTTCCTGGATCTTGGTATTTTCCATATTTTTCGTGTCATTCAAAAACCACAGGATGTAGTGTTTTTGTGTGAATTAAATCATTCCATAATGATTGTTTTTCCCATCTGTTCCAAAAACAAACAACATCTCAGGATGGTGCTGAATGAGAACTCAACTCCAGAAACAGAGCAGGAACAACATCTGAAACGTTGATTCCAAAACAATTGCTTCCCTTCACTTTGCACACATTATAGCCCAAATCAAACTTGTACCAATGATTAGTTGACCTAAGTATTCGAATTGGCAAAAACTCCAAAGATAATTTCACTTTTTTTCATCAGCTCTATCCAGGAGAACCTGGCCACAAAACAAATTGAGAGGGAGGCAGAGTTGTATTCCCAACTTCTTTTGCAGATTCATTCAGTTTTTTTGGATTTTGTTTTTCTTTCTGCTTCTGACATTGATCATATATAGATATCCTTAGGAAGTAGCATTTGGATATTAAGGAGGTATTCATAGGGACAGAGCTGATCTCTTCTGGATTGTTCAATATTTATTAATCATCTATTGAGGGAATATGAATAGTTTCCAAGTTGTGTTGATTTTATTTCTGTGATAATATCTCATGTTATCAGCTCCCTTCTCTCTATCCTCAATACACAGTTTTGAGTTATTTTTTTTAATCCAACAAACCACTTATTAATAGCCTACTATGTATGGAAAGCACTTTGTCAAGTTGCTCAGAAATAAGTCCTTACTTCATTGAACCTACTTTCTAGTAAATGAGTTGATACGACACATATACAAATAAGTACAATACAAAATCATATATGAAAAATGAATAAAAGATATAAAGTATTATGCAAAATGATACAGCTAGGTGGTATGGTGAATATCACACCAAACCTGGAGTCAGGAAGACCTGAGCTCAAATCTGACCTTAGACAAGTTGTGTGATCCAGGCCAAGTCACTTAACTCTGTTTGCTTCTCTTTCCTCATCATAAAATGATATGGAGAAGGAAATGGCAAACACTTCAGTATCTTCATCAAGAAAATCCCAAAAGCAGTCACAAAGTGTCAGACATCTCAAAGCAGGGAAAAATCCAAGTAAGACATGACTCAAGAAATAGACCAGTGATCCTGGTGAATAGTGAGCTTTATGGAGTCATTTTTAAGGAATAGCTTGTTGTCTATTTGCTATCAAGTAGACATTGATCCAGTTCCTATTTTCCCATTTGGCTGAGGTTAAATGCTTTTGTCCTCCAGAGATGCATATATATTTTCAAAGAGGCTTAAATCAATGAGACATTTTCCTCAAGGTGTTACCTTTCACTTCAGCATCACCTGTCTAAGAGACTCTATATCTGAAACTGTATTATCTGAGGAAGTAGAAATTTGTTTGCAATAATGAACACTATGTAAAGTGTCTTCACATCTTCAACGTACTTCAATTCTTCAGACTTTCTTCATTCTCTTTTTCATTGGTCCTGTTAGGAGGTCATGTTAGCCATCAGATTTTCTTAATAGATCAAGAAAATTGCTTAAACATTTCTAAAGGAATGAATGAGTTAAGATTACCAACTTGCGTGTGTTATCAGCATTTGCTATTCAGATACATTTGTCGTTTATTTCTCCTCACTGCTCTTTGTATGACATATACACATATACACTTTTAAGATTTCTCAGGAAAACTGGATTAAAACAGAATGCAACCACTTGGAAATTATACATTTTTTCCCTCTTTTTCTTTGATGAGGTGACAGTACTCAACAGTCAACAGATAATAGAGCAAATATTGACAAGCATTCCCAAATGATAAAACTGGTATCTTGCTTTCCTCTGTGCCTCAGTGCTAACAAGAGCTCCTGTGAACTCCAATAGAGTCTTTGTCTTTGGATAGACTCAGTGGGGTTGCCAGGCAGAGGGAGAAGTGGACCCCTGATGCAGAATCTCTAGTTTACCACCTTTTCTACATAAATGCTAAATTAGAGTTAATATGCGTATGTGTAGTGAACAAGAAAATAGGAAACAATGGGAAAGGCAGGCAGGAATGATCGAAGGCAGAGTACTGCATGTAGCTGATGGGGGTTACTTAATCCCTAACTGGTGAAGATTAAGCCAAATAGCTCAAAGATATCCCCAAGTGACTGAACGGGGGCTACTACTGCTCAATAAAGCAAATGAGGTTTTGTGAGCTCACTCATTTCTATGTCTAATGGTTCTCACTGTCAGTACAAATGATGTGATATTTGAAAAGGCAGGTTTCATTGTGAGTAAAGCTACTTGACTTGTAAAATATGAATGTCTAGGAAAATGAATGTAGCAATGCTGACTGAGTTAATCAGCTTTAGAGAAAGAAAATGGCATTTAAGTTACCATGAGCAATACTTCTAGCAATATTAATGAAGTAATAATAGCTACATCTTTATATGTTTACTGCCCTTTCTTTTCGCCATTACTTTCAATCTACTAACAGTAGTCATAAATGTGTTCTTGAGAAAGTGGTGTGTTATTTCTATCAGGGAAAATCAAGGCACGAATTTCCTACAGCTCTGAAAGAGACATACTCTTTTCGAATGGTTACATTCATGTTCACCTGATTTATACACCTACCAAAGTGTAGGTATGTCTGTGACCTTTCAGATTGTGATATCATGAAAGATGAGGACCATGGGAAACACACAATCAATCAGCAAGTACTAAACACCTTTACCTGACCGCAGGTCCAGAGCACTATTCACTGAACCAGCTATGTGCCTCCACATCTGACCTCAAATGCTTGCTAGCTATGTGACCATGGATGAATCACTTAAACTCTGTTTGCCTAGGAGGCAGATTGGTGACTCAATGGATAGAGTGCAGAACCTGGAGGTAGGAAGATCTCAGTGCAAATCTGGCTTCAGACACTTACCAGCTGTGTGACCCTGGGCAAGCCACTTAACCTCTGTTTGCTTTAATCCACTGGAGAAGAAAAATGAAAACTACTCCAGCATCTTAGCCAAGAAAATCCCATGGACAGTATGGTCCACAGGGTCACAAAAAGGCAGACATAAATGAATAACTAAACAGGAACAACAGAGTGCCTCATATGCTGCTGTGTGCCAGGGAAGGTTCGCCTGCTTAGGGGTTTGCATTTTAC
The DNA here is from genome assembly GCA_028627135.1 of Pseudochirops cupreus. Taxonomy (NCBI): domain Eukaryota; kingdom Metazoa; phylum Chordata; class Mammalia; order Diprotodontia; family Pseudocheiridae; genus Pseudochirops; species Pseudochirops cupreus. The sequence continues at coordinate 525,344,646 of CM053582.1, read as the reverse complement.
TTAATGACACAAAATGTGCACTGATAAATAAATACTAAAGATCAATTTTAAAAAATATTTTTGTTTCAGGACATTTCTCCTTTCTTCAAGCTCAAATGTTTTTCTCCTATCCTTGCTTTTGCTGTTGGTTTTTGTATCCCCATTCCATTCTTGGTGGCGATAAAATGAGGAAGGGTTTAGATCCGTGAAGTCATTTTTATGGAGACCCCCTGAAATTATCCAGATCAGCATCTCATGTGTAACTCACCAGCGATGTTAAACTCAAGATTGTAGCCGTTTATACGCAACAGGCAAAACTTGCAAGCGGGTAAAAAAAAAACATAATAGAGAAATGTTTAACGGAATGAAGACACAGTAAATAGATAACCAACCAAATTAATTACAACATAAAAGCACAGATAATTTTATTTTGTAATATTCCATACCAATATGTGGCATGTAGGGATCTTCTCTACTTGAGTTTGATACCACTGCCTTAGATATTGAGAACTGAAGGAACTTTTGACACTCACCCAAGTGTTGTTATAATTATTATTATTTATTAGAAACATGACTTGAACACAGATATTATTAACTCAAAGGCTAGCCTTATATCCATTCCACCAGCTGCCTCATTTCCTTCACACTTAGTAGGTATTTGATAATTTATTTTTGAATTGACAGAAGTGTTGGATGATTGGCCTTTAAAAACACAAGGGAGATTGACAGCTGCTATACAAGAGTTCAGCTAAAATTCCAACATGAAAACAGTCCTCCTTTCTAGGGCGTTAGAATCGAAGGAGTTTCATTCCCCTGAGAAGTAATCAAACCCAAACCATGAGAGTAATACAACGTTATTGATTTTCACATATTAGACCACCAATCAAATGAGCACCATGTCCCAGGACCAAGAGTGCTAGTTTACTCATTTTTGACATTGGACTCTGGTTTTCCCTGATAATGTGATTTAGATAAAGCTACTAGAGTTGCCTCTAGGAATATGAAGGTGACAGAGTTATAGTTCCCCTCTACCTGACTTACCTAAGTTTAGTTTGTTGAAGTGAATTTAATATGCAATCAATTGCCAAGATCTCACCTCCCTATCAATATTTCCTCTATAATGATTCTCTACTTGTCTCCTATCCATTCCCATGACAATCACCCTCCTTCTGGGCCTTATCATGTCTCACTTGGACTATAGTCACAGTCTCCTAATTGGTCTCAATGTTTCTCTTTCCTTTCTCTAATCCATATTCCATGAAGCTGCCAAGATAATTGCTCTAAGGCAGAAGTTTTGCAATTTCATTCTCTTGCCGAAAAAACTTTGGTCCCTCCTTTCTGATGCCAGAATGAAATATAAACTCCTCAGATTAACTGTTCATTCATTTATTCATTCAATAAGAATTTATTAAGTGTCAAATATGTGCTAGGCACTGGGGACAAAAAAAAGACAATAAGAATTTATTAAGTGTCAAGTATGTGCTAGGCACTGGGGACAAAAAGATGACAGTGAAACTGTTCATTTCTTCAAGAAACACTTTTTTAGGGAGGAAAAATACATTGATAGAAAATATATATAGGGTAAATGCAGAATAATTTTATGGTAGAGGGGTCATTAAAATTTGTAATGGAGGGATCAGTAGCATAAAAGGTATCACTCAAGCTGAGACTAGAGGAAAGCTAAGGATACTAAGAAGCAGAATTAGGGAGGTTATTCCTTCCAGTACATAGTAGGCAAGCCCAGGGCAAAGGCACCAAGAGAGCAGATAGAATGACATGGACAGGGAACAGAAAGTAAATCTGTTGAGCTGTAAGGTAGTGTTTATGAGATGAATTGATGTGAAATATACCTAGAAAAAAGGTTGAGGCCAGTCAGTCCATAGACAGTTATTAAATGCCCATTGAGGACCAGACATTGTCTTAAGTAGGATTGTGTGAGACTATAAGTGTCAAACAGAGGAATTTGGATTATATCCCTAGAAGATATAGAGAGCTACTAAAAATTCTTGAGGAGGGGAGTGATGAGTATATTTATGTTTTGGAAATGCCAATTTAGCAGCTGTATAGTGGGTATATCATAAAGAAGAGAGACCAGAGTAAGACAATCAATTAAGAGAAAATTGAATAACCTAGGCAAGATGTGATGAGGGTTTTTAAAGCCCTTCCCAGTCTGACTCCAAAACATCTTCCCATATTCCTTCTGTCTTATTTCTTATCATATGCTCCAAAAGTCCAGCCATACTAGACTGATCAGGAAGTTCACCTCCTGTTTGTGCACATTTACTCAGATCATCCTGCATACTGAAGGTGACACTTGAACTGTTTCCCCTTTCTGGAATGTATTCCTTCCACATATCAGCCTATCAGGATCCTTATCCTCTTTCAAATCCCAACTCAGATATCTTTAATAAACACCTATTATGCTCCAGGCACTAGTTTGAGTGCAAATTCCCTTCTTTATGTGGCTTTATTTATCATGAAAAAGTCAATACTGACATGGTTCATTTCCAATATTATGCAAATTGAGAAACACAAAATCATACTAAGAGTTGGAAGGCACCTTAGGGGCCATTTAGTCCAACTCCCTCATTTCAGAATTGAAGAAACTGAGCCTCAGATAAATTAAATGATTTGTTCTGGGTCACAAAGCTAGTAAGTGATATTCAAATACAGGTTCATTGATGCCAAGGTCAATCCTTCAAGTGGTCTTTCTACTGAACTACATTGGTTCTATAGTGATATCTCTCTGTTCCATAAGTTTATAATTTAAAGAATATGTGGTTCTTATCACTATTCTCACTTTTTTCCTACCATCTATGTATTGTTACCCAAGAATAAAAGAAGTGGGACACAAAAAAACTTAGGACCCTTTTAATGTTTAGTTGGTAGCCAATTTGCTAATGATGAGTTGCTCCATATATAGATTATTGGTACTCACACAATAGATTCAGTATGTTGTTGAGACCCTTCTCAAAGCCTTTCCAGATTGGTAGAATTTAATGCAATTTGTGTGGCAAGCTAGGTGATATGGTATTGTAAGGCCATGCATAAAATGCTACTGTGAGCAGCTTTTAAGATTCTGACTTCACAGGATAGTGAACACTCTATTTATTCCATAACAAGTCAAAGCAAAACATTCACAGAAAATCAAGGAACAGCATTCACAATATTACAACTTATCACAGAAAATCACACTATAGTATTCACAACAGCTTATTATTAAAATGGCCACATAGTTTTCACCAAAGTGGTCACAATATTTAGAACAAAGTACAGTCATATGGTATCCCCAAGGAGGTTTGCCTCCTTACTCAGTCATTCATTCATCTCAAAGTACAATAGTCAAAGTCTTCCACTCATGGGGCAACTAAATTAACAAAATCAGAACTTATTCAGCAATCAATTAATAAGTATCATTAATCACTAAGTATAATCATTAGAAAATACACAAATGCTCCATCCCTAGGTCACTAGTAAGCCACATTATCATCACAGCATTCAACACCCAAGGAGAGGTCTCTTCTTCATCTTGACTGGAGGCATGTTCTCAGCAATCTCTGTTCCTGGGGAGACAAAGCTTGACAAAACCGCAACATACATTGCCAGTGTCCTCATCAATTCAGTCTCTGTCTGCAGAATAGTCTCAGGACTCCTGAAAACATCAGCAAGACCCTCTTCCAAGATTTCTGTAAATGTACAACAAGAAAAGCCTTCTTCAAGGCTTCTGAGCCAACAGCAAGGTTCCAGGACCTCTGCAACAACAGCACTGTCTTTCACCAGCAGACAAATCTGGGAAAACAACATTAAAACAGACAGACAGAATACCAGCACTACAGCCATGTTTCCTCAGTCCTCTGGCAGTTTGGCTGGCCTTAGGGCCCAGAAGAAATCTCAGCTGGCTCCTGGAATCAAAATCACTCCTCCCAGGTTTTCAAAATCAAAATAGTTTTCTCCAGCCTGAGGAAGGGAGGGAAGTGGGATGTGAGTTCCTATTCAACCTTCCTGGCAGCAGCAACTTCAGTATCCACAATTCTTGTCCAAAGAAAATTCTAACTCAGTTCTCAGAGTAGCAGTAGCAGCCCAGCCTCCACATGCTGCTGAAACTCTCTTTTCCCAGAAGAACAGATTCTGCCACCAGATTCTGGTCTCAAGAAATTCTGTCTTTGTCTCTCAGGGATTTTCTCAGCCAACCCCTTCCTATTACATCAGTAATAGGAGACAGGAGTTCATACCTTTTATTTCCCCAATAGTGGCTTGATCAATTACTAACTGCTAAGTACCTGCTACCTTTGCTTAACTTGAAATAAGGTGCTAATTACCTGCTCACTTGTCAACACAAAAAAGGGGTCTTCAAATTCAAATTAATTACCATTACAGGTGGATAGGACACCATGCCTGAAGTCAAGAAGATCTGATTTCAAATCCAGCCTCAGACATTTACCAGCTGTGTGACCCTGGGAAAATCGTTTAAACCCTATTTGTCTCAATTCTTCATCTATAAAATGGGGACCCACTGGAAAAGAAATTGACAAACTACTCAGTATCTTTGCCAAGAAAATCCCATGAACAAAATCTATGAGGTTACACATAGAGTTGGACACAACTGAATAACAACAATTAGAATTTATGCTCTAGTTCAGAGGTTCTCAACCTGTGGGTTATGTTCAATTTGTAGCAATGAAAATGCATCCTGCATATCAGATACATTCATAACAGTAGCAAAATTACATTTATGAAGTAGTAACGAAAATAATTTTATGGTTCGGGGTCACCACAACATGAGGAACTGTATTAAAGGGTCGTGGCATTAGGAAGGTTGAGAACCACTGCTCTAGTGGCATAACACTCAAGATTTCTGGAACCCCTCCCTGTCATAACACGTTGGAGTAGGACCTTATAGATATGTCATTTAACAACCATTTAATACTCAAAAAGAATGACTCTAAGCTCCTTTTCATTGTCTCATGACTTTTCTTTTTCATGCTCCATTTCTTGAACCAATATAAAATGTGAAATGGGTTAGCCATGGTCTGGAAAATCCAAATCTAATTCTCCAGTGTCAGTAGCTGTTGGCTTCCCTTAATATCCATTATTTTCTAAAGTACTTATATTTACTTAGAATCAATTGAATGTCAATTCCTTGAGGGTAGCAATTGTCTAATTTTTATATTTATGCTCCCATGGCCTGATTCAGTTCCTGACACATATTAAGCACTTAATAATTCTCATGGATTGATTAAAAAACAAACAAACAAGCCAAAACACGTGTTACCTTCAGTTTCTTTACTGGGACTTTCTTGATTTTATTTTTCCCCTAGGTTTCCACAAGAAGAATAAGAAATATGTGGAAATTATGAAATTTATTAATTTTCCTATAGGTTCTGTGCCATATATAAATTCCCTGGGAATAAAGATTATTTATTCTTTGAATTCATGATCCTAATGTCTTGCATAGTGACTGGCACATAATAAAAACTTAATAAATTCTCATTGATTAATTGAGCCCAGATATATGCTATAGAATGATATTACCTTGTCTCCTAATTGAATATGTAAGGTTGACATATTCCATCCTTCCAAAGTGCCTTAATAGATTCCCTTTTTCCTGCTGGATTCTGTTAACCCTCTTCATTACCTCATGGATGTCATGGTGTTATTTACTCCAACAAAGTTCCAATTCAGTACTCTTTTAGAACAGCCTAGAACACAGGGTTTAGATTCATGAAGACTTCATTTCAAATCCTGCAATAGAAACTTATTAGATTATGACTTTGGGCACTTTACTTAAACCCTTGATGCCTCAGTTTACACATCTGTAAAATGAGAGGTTTGGATGGGATAGCTCTAAATCTGTTAGTACTATGAGAAACAATTCATTCTGTTTATTTAGAAGCACAAACTAAAAGTAGAAAGGAACTTCAATTTCTCTAAATATAACCTCTTCCTGCTCCAGATGAAGAAACTTGGCCCAAGGGGATCAAATGACTTACCTAACATTACTAGGACTTGAAAGCATGTTTTCTGAATCCCATTTCTGTGCTCTTCTTGCTGAAGTCATGCTTATTCCTCTGATACATTCTACTCCACAAACTCTTTATTCCAATTTATACTTATCTGTCTCCTGACAATCTGTCAGTTTTCTTTTCAAATAAAAAAGAATACTGAATTTCGGATCAATATAGAGCATGATGCAAAGCCTAAGTCCATCACTTATTAGTTGTTGATTCTTATAACCTCAATAAATGCACACACACACACACACACACACACACACACACACACACACACACACCAGTTTTACTTCTACATTTATCTCTAAGTATAAACACAAACATGTATGTATTATGTATAATTTCAAGTATCAATTGGAATATATATGTATATATATATACATATATACATATATATATAAATATATGTGTGTATAAACTTATACATATGTATGTGGAAAAGATTTATATCATACCAAAAACAAAAATATGATTGAGTGATTTGTGAGCAAATTGGAAAGAACTTGGCTTTGAATTTAACTTTTTATTCCGTAATTGTTAGAACCAAGAGTCATAATTAGGCTTCAACTAGATATTTGGTTTTGTAATTTATTGTAGAGCAATTAGGTAAATGTTTTTTTGAAAGTGAGATACACTATAAATCATAATTATAGTCATCTGAAAATATTGTATATAACTTGTATTTAAAGGATGGGAAGCAGGTGGATAAAGTTCTATACTTGGGAATTAGATAAACCTGAGAGCTGATCCTGCTTCAAGCACTAGCTATGTGGCCATAGACAAGTACCTCAACATCTCTTGGCTTTAGAAAACGTCTTTATGATGTTAATTTAAAGAAATGTTCCAATATCAGTTGCTGGAAGGAGCTGCTACACAGAAGACATTATAGTTCTTGATACACTTGCATATATAAAAGACATACAAATGTATAGTCCTGAGAACAGGAATTCTGTTTTCAACTGCCTTATAGATGCTACCAACATGAGGACTTTCAGTAGAAGTTAAAAATATAGTACTGAGTCCTAGAAAGGGCCCTCAGATTCTATTTAGAAGTTAAATCCTTTTTTTTTTTAAATGTCACACAGGACATAGTGGCAGAAACAGAAAATCCAGGTACTCTAACTTTCTGATGACTTTATTACCTTGTCCCCCCAAAGCAATGAAATGATTTATTTCTCCAAATTTAAGAAGACATCTCTCCAGGAATGAGTAGCAAGAGAGGGAATCAATTTCTTGGTAACTTAACTCACGTGTTTTCTATGAACATGGATTAGGTAGCTTTTTTAAGTCTTTGGTACTGCTATTTCTCTTTTTTATTTTTTTGCTTTTTTGGAGGGCAATTGGGGTTAAGTGACTTGCCCAAGGTCACACAGCTCGGTTTTTGCGTTGTGTCCCAGGCCGGATTTGAACTCAGGTCCTCCCGACTCCAGGGCCGGTGCTCTATTCACTGCACCACCTAGCCGCCCAAGGTACTGCTATTCCTAATGTGATAGATACATGTTGTCTATTGAGCACTTTGCCTTGCTGTCATGTTTATTTTTTGCTCATTTTCTTCTTTCTAAAATTTCTGTCATTTCCTTTTGTGGTCTTAAAGTTATCAGATGTCACTATCTTGATATCCTATCAGACAACTGGCTATAAAGTTTATTATCCCCAACCATCAACTTAGAATAAAAGAGGAAGAAAGAAAGAGAAAAGAAAAAAAAATCATTCTTCATCCATTCTCAAGTGATCTTGTAACCAGTGCACATTTGGTAATGCCATTAAATTATAACATTCTCAAGTCCCGTGGCAGGCAGAGAATAAGGCTTCTTTTTAAGCCTATTAAACAAATATTTACCATGTGATAGGCACTGTGCTATAAATTGGAGAGATGAATACAAGAAAAAGGAAAACATTTCCTGTCCTCAAGGAGCTGAAATTCTAACAGAAGTAGGCAATATGTAGGACACAGCTGGTGGCTCAATGAATAGAGCACTGGGTCTGGACTCAGGAAGACCTGAGTTCAAATCTAGCCTCAGACACTTCAAAGCTGTGTGACCCTGGGCAAGTCACTTAACCTCTGATTGCCTTACAAAATAGATCCACTGGATCCACAGGAGGAAACGGCAAACTACTTCAGTATCTTTGCCAAGAAAATTCCAAATGAGATACTGAATGATCAGACACAACTGAAAAACCGAACAACAAAAAATACAATGCATGATAGGAACGGGGTGGACCGGTGGAAATTACCCACAAAGGAATGTGATGGTGATATATGGAGGGTCAGAAACACTGCAGGGAGGGGATTTGGGCATGACTGGACAAGGCCATGGCCCAGATGGAAGCAACAGAAGGAACTCACCAACAGCATGTTTCTAGGCAACAAGATCACAGATCTTAAGGAAAGTAATATTGTTCTTGATTCATTTTAAGTACAAAAACACAGTTAACTGTCATTAATTTCTGTTCTATTAAAATTTGGAAATATTTGGTTTTTCTCTAAATTTGAATCCATTTTTTACATCATCTTTCTTTTGCAATGTCTGGATTTTTTTAAAAAATTTTATTTTAGTTTGCAACATTCATTTCCACGAGATTTTCAGTTACATATTTTCTCCCCATCTTTCCCCTACTCACCACCCCAAAACAGCCATCCCAGTGTATCCCCCC
>CM053582.1:525306644-525335501 GCA_028627135.1 Pseudochirops cupreus | reverse complement strand
CAGTCAGATTGCTGACTCTCTTTTCATGATTTTCTTGCAACATTCTTATTTCTCTTCCCAATTTCTCTTCCACTTCCCTTATTTGGTTTTCAAAATCCTTCTTCAGCTCATCTCTAGCTTTAAGACAATCTTCATGTTTATTGGAAGCCCCTGGTGGGGGAGCTCTGGCTGTGCTGTCCTGCAGCTCTCTGCCTTGGTCCTTCTTTTCTTCAAAGAAGGAATCTAGGGTTTGGTTGCTGTTCTTACCCTGCTTCTTATGCTTATTCTTACTTGTGGTTGGTCAGTCCGTGGTTTTTTTTTTAATCTCTGTGGGGCTCTGCTTCCAGAAGGGAAAGCTCTGTCACAAATTGCTGGGCTCCTCCCAGCTGCCATAGCTCTCAGGAAGGTGCTGGGTCTCTTTCCCACTTCCAGCTCACTGGATAAAGAAGACTCACAGGACCAAAGCCCAAGACCACGATCTGGATCCAGGCCGCTCAATGTGACAGCACTTGGCCTCTGAATGATCGCTTAGTCCCCCTGCATTCTGCAGCCTGAGGGTGCGGAAGCAGCAATGCAGCAGTGGATGCAAAACCTCTGCCTTTTCCTTTCCTGCCCTGGAGGCCTTTTGGCCATACCACTTTTCTCCCAAGACCTTGCAAGTCTCACTGACCTAGTTCTGAACACTGCCACAGCTGCTGCCAATCTGCTCACCTGAGGCTCCTCAGTTCCTCTCATCCAGCTGCCCCCAGGGCTCAGCCAGGGCTTCAGGCCAGGCTGATTTTGGTTTGCAGTGCTGATACGGTTCCTCATAGCCAACCTGACTTTAGTGGAAAGTATATTTGTGTGCATTTTGGAGTTCTAGAATTAGTTTAAAGTCATATTTTATGGGTATTTTGGGGTGGCTATGTGAGAGCTGCAATATGTTGCTGCTGCTACGCCACCATCTTGGCTTCGCCCCTCTGCAATGTCTGGATTTTGATAGTTTTTGTTCTTGCACCCCAGATTCATTCAAGCCAATTACAGAATTTTTGAAAGCCTGCTGGGACATCTTTAGGGAAATGTTTATTTAGAGTTTGTCAGAGATGTTGTAGTGGGAATTTCTACTTGGATTACGGTTTGACCAGATAGCCCCTATGGGCTATTTCAACTATGGGCATCAGTGAGAAAGAGGTGATATACCTGAAAGTAATCTTTTGTTAGAGTATGCCTTGCTGTATGCCCTGCTTTGGAGCTCTGCCATGGGGCTGATCTGTTCTGATTAAGCTGCCTTTCCTTTCTTCTACCTTCTACTTTCTATCTCTTGTCCTGGGAACAGTCATCAAAATATATTGCCATCATTTATGGGAAAGGTATAATAATCAGTGTTCTATGGCTGCACTCACCATTCCAGCAAGTCTCCAGACCGAAGTACCCTTTCCAGTCCAAAACTTCCCTATATGTATTATCTCCTTCTCTTGTCTCCAGCTCTAAAATTCTCTCATTGTATGATCCTTGTTAAACAATAAAAGAGATTTAAATACCAATTTAAGACAAAAATAAGAGAGATGTAATGGTTTAATAATAATTATTTGCCAATATGAGCTATACATCTTATAAGTTTTGTAGGTACACTGATTGGTGGTGGTCAGTCCTTGCGTCATTCACAGATGCTGTCTGCCCTATTCCCTTCTTCATTATAGAATCTGGGGTCGGGGTTGGGTGGTGGAAGGGAATTTCTATCAGTGTGTAATTAATAGACTTGTACTCCATGATGACAGATTCTCCTAACTGACTGCTGAGCTATAAGAGATTATGCTTCAGAAGTTTGCAATAGGACATGGATAACACTTCCCTAATTGGCTTCTGACCATCTTCCATCTATCTGGTCTTCAGAGACATCTCAAACCAGTCTGGCCTCAGACAGAACTAAAAAGGAGGGAGTTCATTATTCCTTTCGTTTATTTACTTATTTCTGATTCAGCAGTCAATTAGAGAACCCTTCATCACCTGCTACTGAAAGCTCCTGAATAATCAATTATTCTGGTTTAGAGAGAAATTGGGGAACTCTTTGTCCTCCCCTAGTTCAAACCCCTCTATCATGTATTCCTAGGACTTTTTCTGCAATTTTCCATCAGGAGGAATGGAATCAGGAAGGAAATATCTGTACATTCTCCAAAGTATGGCTCTCATGAGCCACTCACTCTAAAACAGACATGTACAATCACATATAATGCAACTATATCTATTGATGCATACATACACATTCATGTATATATATGTATGTGTGTCATATGTGTGTGCTGTGTGCATGTATATAAATATAGGTGTGTATATATCAATATTATATATGCAATTGGAGTTTAAAAGGGGGAGATAGAAAACTAGGATATATGGTGTGCTATAAAATACCTGGGTTGGAAATCAGAATGTCAGACATGGAATTCTACCCTTGCTACTTCCTATTTGCATGAATTCAGTCAAGTCACATGAGTTTTATAGACAATTTATTTGTAAAATGAGGAGGTTGGATTAGATGGTCTCTTTAAGCTTTAACAATGAAGAATGATGAAATGTTTGCAGCTTCTTGAAAATGATTGAAATTTGAATAGACATATAAGCTAGGTTTGAGGGAAAGAATCAGAAAGAGCATTACAGATGGGAATCAAGTGGGAAAAAAAAAAGCCTGGGTTTCTTTTGGGTGAAAACAAGGTGTATTTAAGGTGAATAATGTGTCCCATTTGACTGGAGCAGAAAGATTATATAAGAGAAAAAGATAATAAGAGGCAGCCTTAGAAGTCATTTAATCCAATCTCATCATTTTATAGTTGATGAAGTGAAATGATCTGCCTGAGGTGAAACAACCAGTTAGTGGCAGACCTGAAACTAGACCTTTGGTTTCCTGATTCTAAGGCTACTATTATTTCCAAAACATGGGATGACCTTTCTGGAGATTATACAAGCACAGAATCTCAGAACAGGAAGTGATTTAAGAGGTCACATAATCAGACCAAAGAGCAATTTAAAGACCAGATCAAGGAATTTGTGCTTGATTAATGTAAAAGAAATATGAAGAATAACGAAGTATGCATATGCTAATTTTTTAAGAGGGAAGGATTTCCCACATACACATTTGTATGATGGTTTTGAAAAAAAAGAAAGAAAAATGAAGATGTTCATGTGATATAAGGAAAGAGTATTGGCTATAAAACCTGAATACCTGGGTTCAAATACTATCTCTGTTTCTTAGCTGTGCAACCTGGAGCAAGTTACTTATCTTCTTTGAGGGTTTGTTTCCTTATCTGTAAAATGAATGTTTTTGACTGCCTGGGCTCTAACGTCCCTTCTGACTCTTGAACAATGATTCACTGAATGCACAGAAAGCAGTTGCTTTATAGATAAGGCAAAGCTGGTGTCGTTATGTGATTTTAAAGTGGAGCTAAACTGCTGCAAACTAGATTTAATATCGTATTTTTTCAATTACCTCTAAGTAGTAATCAGTACTCAAAGTTGTGAATTTATTGCCAAAATAGGATTATAAATTGCAGTCTATGAAAAGATGGTGATAAGGTATCTCTATAAGGTCCTTTTCAAGTACTTATCAGGAATGGATAGCCAGGCAATGCAGTGGATAGAACACTGGGCCTGGAGTCTGGAACAATGCTCTTCCTGAGTTCAAATCTAGTCTTTGACACTTACTGGCTGGCTGACCCTGGACAAGTCTCTTAACCCTGTTTTCCTTAGTTTCCTAATCTGTAAAACGTGCTGGAGAAAGAAATGGCAAACCATTACAATATCTTTGCCAAGAAAAATCCAAAAGAACCATAAAGAGTTGGATGGGACTGAACAACAACTAAACAAGGAATAATGTATGATATGCTGATACTGTCCTTGTTGCGCCAGTGGCATTTGACTGTTCTGTGTAGATTAAACACACACACACACACACACACACACACACACACACACACATATTTGTATTAGACAGTTAGAGTGAAGCATTTGGAGAGAGAGAGACAGAGAGAGAGAGAGAGAGAGAGACAGAGAGACAGAGAGAGAGAGACAGAGACAGAGACAGAGACAGAAACAGAGACAAAGACAGAGAGAAAGACAGAGAGAGAGAGAAAGACAGAGAGAGAGGGGGAGGAAGGGAGAGAGAGACAGAGAGAAAAAGAGAGAGAGGAAGAAAGAAAGAAGGAAAGAAAGAAGGAAAGAAAGAAGGAAAGAAAGAAACAAACAAACAAACAAACAAAGAAGAAATGAAAGGACTCACTGTCATGAGCAGGTTGGTTTTTAGCATCACTATATACTATTTATATGCCTTAACCATGAGTTGTTCAAAATGCAATCAAAATGCAATCATTGAAAAATGAGTATGGTAAACTTGGCCACTGTCATTTAAATTGGCAAATGTAGTCTTAAGACTCTCATTTAGTATCTCAGAGACATAAATAAAGCAAATAGGAGGAATATTGCTTAGTAATATATATCACATTGTTTTTGTTCCGATCTAGCACAAATCAAATCATTGAGAGATTTTAATATTTTCCAGCTGATGTAGGTGAACATTGTGCTTTTAAGTAATGAGATGAATGATGTGATGAGTCATTTCTGTCCTTCGATGTTACCAGAAATACAAAATATCATATGTGTGTATATATATATGTATGTGTCTATGTATGTGTATACATACACATGTATATGTGTATTTACATATATACACACCCATACACACATATATATCAGTGTGTTGGAGGCAGCTAAGTGACTCCATTGATAGGCTGCTGGACCTGGAATCAAGAAAATCTAACTTCAAATCTGGCGTCAAACATGTATTAGCTATGTAACTGTAGGCAAGTTATTTAACCTCTGTTTGCCTTAAGCCACTGGAGAAGGAAATGGCAAACCATCTGAGTATCTTTGCCAAGAAAACCTCACAGACAGTATTGGTGTGATATGACCCATGGGATCAGGAAGAGCTAAACACATCTAAATGACTGAACAATGACAACAATGGACAATGTACACATAGACATGAATTTTTTTTAATTTATTTTTTTAGTTTACATCATTCATTTCCACAAAATTTTGAGTTACAAATTTTCTCCCCATCTTTCCCCTACCCACTGCCCCCAAACAGCCATCCCAGTGTATCCCCCCTCCCCCAATCTATTCTCTCCTATGTCTTCCCCCCTCACCCTTCTGACTTTTCAGTAGGGCAGAGTGGATCTCCCTACTACAGTGCCTGTGTATCTCAAGTTCCAGTTGGATGTAGTGAATAATAATAATAATAATTGTATATATATACATATATATTTTTAGCATTTAATTACAGAACTTTAAATTCTAGATTCTTTCTCTTCCTCCCTTGTCACCCACCCCCACTGGAAGGACAAGCAATCAAATACAGGCCGAACAATCAAATACAGGCTGAATGACATGAATTTATAATATACATATATGTATAAGTATATAAGCATGTACTTAACCACACAAATATACATATGTATGTATGCATGTGCATGCATGCATGTGTATTATAAGTGTGAATATATGTACATATACATATGTTATATTGTATATATTATATCCACACTATGTATATATTATTGTAGACTGATAGGACCCAAATTGTGGTCTTCTCTGCTCTATCCTCTGCTATCATCCTACAGAATTTCCATGTTCAGGCTGATTGCCAATCTAATAACCTGACCACCAATTGCTGGTCCTGTAAACTCCAATGTTCTCCCTTTGCTATACAGGAATGTGGTTGCCTTAAACCTCCTTACATCTTCAACTTGCATTAACTGCAACAGTCAGAACTTTGAAATTTGTACTGCAATCACAATTTTATCTCTCTGTCTATTCTACATTCTATTTTTTAAAAAGTTCTTTGTCTATCTTGGATCTTCATTTTAATTCTCTATTTCTATTAGTTTGGAATCACTTGTCTCCATACCCAGCATTGATCCTATAATTATAAGATTATTGAATCACTTTTAATGTTTCATTATCTACAACCCTAGAATTTCTGGTGTTCTACATCCTCAAATTTCCATAAGCCCTAAAATCAGATTTCTTCATTTCTTCTTGTTGTTTCTTATAATTATAGGAAAAAGGGGTGAAATCTAACATATTCCAACCCATTTGTCTATCTGTATCACCGTCACTTTGCACCCAAACTCACACCCAAGAAATAGGTAACAAATCAACTTATTGTGATCTAGGGAAGGTAGCCAAGGACTCAATGTGTACATTAGGCCTTGTGGGTCTATGCTGTTGTGTTTTTTTTTAACTTTTATCAAATTGGTCTCTGTACCATAGTGAAAACTTTCATTCTAAAACAAAAATAGGTAAATTCATCACATTGAGAACTTTTAAAAAATTTCCTCCATCCCCTACTAATTACCAGTGTATAATTTGACTGTGTTCCCTTGTTGTTTGCAGTACTTTCTACTCCACACTTATTCATTTCCCATCTCTTTCTCCACAGTATTTTTTCACACCTTATACTCTCTCATATTCCCTATAACTTCACTCCCATTCACCATACTTTCAACAGATGACTTTGCCTCCCCATGTACTGAGAATATTTAGATTATGTCATGTGAGTTCCCTCATTTCTCTCTTTGAATCCTTAATCCTTCTCAGCAATATCACCGACTCTCTCCTCATCCTCACTGATCAAAAAATAAGTATCTCTTATCTATCCTAAGACTAATCCTTCAATTTGAGCCAATGATTCTTCTGTCTTATTCCATTACCATCTTATTTTTCTTTTCCTCTTTATTATTAAATGTATTGGAAAAAGGTATTTATACCTGTTCCCTCCATACTCCACTTCTTTACTTCCTCTCATCACTCTACAAAATCACATCATCTAGCTTTTCTCTGCTTCTGTTTACTCAAATTATTCTTTCTCAAAGGTCACCAGTCTCCTCCTAATCACCAAGTCTAATGATATATTTTTGGCTTCTAGGGTCTTTGAATTTCCCGTAGCATTTGACGTTGTTGTCCAATCTCTATTGCTGGATATTTTCTCTCTACCTTATTGTGTCAGAAGCATAACATTTTTAAAATTTTCTTCCTATTATTCCATGCCTGTCTGCTGCACAATCATTGGAATTTGGCAGCTGGTAGTCTTGACATTAAAAAAAAAATCTGGGGGTGGCTAGGTGCTACGGTGAATAGAACAGCAGCCCTAGAATCAGGAGGACCTGAGTTCAAATGTGGCCTCAGACACTTAACACTTACTATCCATGTGAACTTGGGCAAGTCACTTAACCCCAATTGCCCTTCCCTCCTCCTTCAAAAAAGAAAAAGAAAACCTAAATAAAGATCAATCCCAAGTGAAAACCCCTATGGAAGATTTAAGGAAGGTCATGAATAAGAATCTCAGGAGGAGGTCTAAAAACATTGTCATTGGTACTTCAGAAAGGAATAAACACCGGTGTCAAAGAACTAATAGGTACAGACAATTATACTTAAAAGGAAGAAAAGGTAGAAACAATAAATGTTGAAGTTTTAATAATAATAACAGTTATATCTATCATATACATAGTACTTTGATGTTTGCAAAGCACCTTACAAGTATTATCACGTGTGATCCTTGAAACAGCTCTGGGTAGTAAGTGCTAATATTATCCCTATTTTACAGGTGTTGAAACTGAGGCGAACAGATTAAGTGACTTTCTTCTGTCACACAACTTATGTGTCCAAAGCAGGATTTTATCTCCAGGCCAAATCTACTGCAATGTTCAAAGGATTCAAAAGACAATTTCTGTGGGAAATCTAGGGGAAGAGACTTATTATCTCTTCTAGAGGAATCTGTAAAGATATCTCAAACATCATAAATATTCCTTAGCCTGTTGGAAAAAAATGTATAGAGAAGAGAATCCCCCTTTTTTTTTGCCACTATTGCATTTTTTAAAGGGCAGTAATTTCTTTCCAGCTAAGACAATATTAACAAAAGCGCAACTGTTTCCTCTTACTAATAACTTTCACACCAAAGCTTTCTATTAATGCCTAGCACTATACTATGCATGATTAGATGGCTAATAAATACTTTTTTGACACATTGGAATTCAGAGTGTCTTCATAATTACCTCTTTACTTCCCTGTTGGTTCGGTGTAGAGCCACCACAAACAAACCCAGGAAGAGTAATTTTAGAGATATACTTTTTTTGCAGCTTAAAGACAAGCTCTTCTATCATTCTGAACCATATGCAAATAGCTAGACCCCTAGCCACAGCATTAGTGATTATCAGAATAAATGAAGAGATCCTCTAATCTAAAACATGGTTTGGTATATTAGAGAAAGGGTCCATACTCTACCAACATAGAATACTGAATAAACAAGGAGTTCAGTTCACCCCCACCCAAAGCAAATACATATGGATATTTCATTTTTCTCAGAGAGGAAAATTTAGGAGTATATGTTCTTTCTCTAGCAAATTCAGTAACTTTCAAAGCATTGCCTGGTTTTCTCTTTATCTTGCCTAGTGTTCAGTCCTGATCCCTTTATTTAAGAGAACACTGCGTGTTCCATGGTCAGGTTGTATGGTATTTCCACTGTCCCTGTCTTGCCTTGGGCAGACAGAGTTTTTCAAACAAGTTTTTTAATAAGGTCATAGCAGTATAAATTCCATGAAGATTAGGAAATTCAGATAAGCCACATTATCCAGCTGAATTAACAAGCACAGGCAGCTTATGTTGAGAATTTAGAATCAGTATTTAATGATCCACAAACATTTATTATTCAAGTACTTTGCTGAGCACTGGGGATACAAATGCAAAAATGGAAGACAATCTCTAACCTCAGTAAGCTTCAAATCTAAAGGGGGAAGTCAACACACAAACACAAGCTGTGAAGAGGGGAAGTATTGGCCACAGGGGCATAGTGAAGACATCAGAAAGGAAGTCCAAAATGAGTGCCATTAGACAAGTCTAAGAATCAGATCTGTGTTTACATCCTACCTTTTCTCAACTACTGCTATCTATGTGACCTTGGCCAAGTCACTTAGCCTCTATGAAACTGATGTTTCCACATGGAAATGGAGAAGTTGAATTAGACACCCTCTGAAGTCCTTTCGCACTCCAAAATCT
Organism: Pseudochirops cupreus; assembly: GCA_028627135.1. NCBI lineage: Eukaryota > Metazoa > Chordata > Mammalia > Diprotodontia > Pseudocheiridae > Pseudochirops > Pseudochirops cupreus. Next base: position 525,326,441 of record CM053582.1, on the reverse strand, counting down.
ATGAACCAATGACTATCCATAAATTTTGTCCATCCTTCCAACCTGTTGGAATCTTTGTGGATCCTGAATTTACCTACCATGTTAATTATTCCTCTTAACTTTAGAATCTGCCAATTTGATAAGTATGTGATCTCTTCCATTTATTGAACCAACAAACACAAGAGGAATGATACTCTACTTTTTTTCACCAGGAGGGTATTGTCATTCATACCTCCGAAATAAATGAAAGTCTTATTTTAGAAAATCAATCTCTTCAAACGCCAAATCCTATGAATAATTAATTATTCAGTTTTTTCTGTTACTCTAAAAAATAAACTTTTAAAAAATTTACATAATAATCAAAAATACATACATGTATAGGCACATGTATGATGCTAGCTAGGCTCATGCTCCTTTCTCTGGACTATTTAAGTGTGGTATCTCTGTGGTAGAATGTAAGCCTGTTAAGGTCAGAGACTGTCTCACTTCTTTATTTATAATCCCGGCACTTAGAACAATACCTGGTACTTAGTAGGTGTTTTTTTTTCTTATTCATTGACTGATAATTATAAACACAATAGGTAGTCAGAGTGTTTATATGATTAAAACAATAATTTACAAAGTGGCCCCCAAAGACAGGACAAAGTTAACATTTCCCTAAATGTGTGTACCCTAGGAAAGGTTCACAATTAGCTGGCAGGATTGGGCTGGAAGTTAGCAAGGCTGCTTTTTTCTAAAAGCCTACTCTCTGTCTTTTCAAGCAAGATCAGACTTTTATTTATCAGGCTTTGGTCAAATCTTCCTATATACTCTTTGCACTGTCAAGAGCTAGTCTTTGTCAGCTGCTTTCATAAGAGAACCATTTCTAATGCCCTATGTGTGGAGCATTGAAGAATATCAGGGCAAAAGAGACAAACACATAAAGAATTATAAAAATCTTTCTTTGATAAACTCACAATGAAAGGATGCAAGCCCTATTCCTTTCCTGAAAATACAGTGTTACCATACCTATGAAGACTTTTATCTCTCCCCCCTCTCCTCTCTCCATATTCACACCAAGTATCCTAAGTACTGTTCAGGAGGAATAATAAAATAGTCTGCTTCCTGAAGCAGACAGCGGAGATGTAGAGAAATGTTAGCTGGAGGACCCTTGAATAATTTTTAAGCACTGGCAGTGTTAGGAATGCAGTAGAGAAGAAGGTCAAACAGCCTAAGAGATGGGTTTAATGATATAAGAAAGTCATTCATAACATTACAAGAACTTAGTAATGTTATAAATATCAGCCTTTCCATTTCTCAAATGACTTGGGCTGGTTTGTAAATCAAGATTTTCCTCCCTAAATTGGATGATTGCTGAGTAAGTCAATCTGGTAGTTATCACACTATGTTTTTCTTTTAATGGTGCTTATTTTATTTATAGACACTATAATTAATGTCTCCTGATTTGATGATAATGTAGAGAATCTGTATCCTAGGTTTCTAACTTATTCCAGTTTTAATTAGATATATTGCAAGGTTATTATATACATGTATATGTATATTTCTACACATATAATATGTGTTTACATTTACGTATATTGATATAAAACATATTACTATATGTAGATATTTATATGTATTTTTTTGGCCTTTTTGGAGACAGGAAAGCAGGGCAGTTGGCATTAAGTGACTTGCCCAAGGTCACATAGCTAGTAAGTGTTAAGTTTCTGAGGTCAGATTTGAACTCGGGTCCTCCTAACTCCAGAGCCAGTGCTCTATTCACTGCACCAACTAGCTGCCCCTATATGTATATTTTTAATAGTTTAAAAATTCACTAAAACTTATGGAATAGCCTATAGCTATCTATATATCTATGTATCTATGTATCTATCGATCTCTGTATATGTAACATACACATGCAGATGCATATGCATGATAATTATGTGTGCAAATATATACATTTAGAAAGGAATCCTTCTGATCAAATTTATAATATTGCTGTTCTAAGGAAGTCTCTATCAAGAAATGCACCCGAACTACTGAAAATAGGCATGCACTTTGTAAGTTACAGTCTTAGAGAGTTACTTGAGACACTGGAAGATCCACTGACTTGTCTAGCCTGTACTAAGTCTCAGGCCAACTCTGTATCAGCTATAGCATTTTGGCTCTTATGTCACAGTATACTGGAATTGTGTGCGTGTGTGTGGTTTTGTATGTATCTATCTATATGTGTGTGTGTGTGTATACACACACGTGCATATGTGTGTGTGCATGGGCATATATGTAATATGAATTCTAAATATTTTGACACACAAAGACATTTCTCCTAAGTAATTGATAACTAAAACGTAATAGTTTTCTATTTGATCTATAATACAGGTTTGCTATTTGATGCAAATTATTAATTTTATATAGTCTCTTAGTCAATAAGCATTGATTAAGCCCCTCACTATGTGTCAGGCAATGTGCCAAGTGCTGAGGATACAAAAAGATGAAAAAGAATCTCTGTTCTCAAAGAGGTCAGTCTAATGGGGAAGACCACATGCAAACAACTATATACACACAAGCTCTATACAAGATAGACTGGAGATAATTGACAGAAGAATATAGGAGTAACATATTTTACCAGTTTAGTCTGAGTTCTTAAGGTGTTGAAAGGATTTCACATACAAATTCAAGAACATTATGAACTTGTGTTCACCTAGTCATATTTCAAGGGTCTAAACATTCCAAGCAGAGTTGTTTGTTATTATTTTTTAATCATGTATTATCAAATTTTATCGTAGGGCATTATATAATTACATAATTTAGTTGGCTTTTTCCCAACCAAGAACTATAGAATTTCCAAACGCTATTAATCTTAAAACTAATCAGAGCAGACAGAGACACTTTACTTCATTGTTTCAATGCAGTTCAATAAGCATTTATGACATACCTAATATATGTAAGAGAATCATATTAATCTAACGCTCATTAGATTTTAAGCTGCTTGAAAGCAGGTATTGTCCTTTGCTTCTTTATGTATTCCCAACACTTATCACAGTGCCTGATACTTAGTAAGTGTTTAATAACCAACAACAGTTGATTCTTTGATTATTTGAGATAAGACATTTTCCTGATCTGAGGGGATATATCAATATGTAGATAAAACTAAATCTAACCTCTGTCACCAGGTGTTTATATGCTATTTTGGGACATGATAATATTAAGGCTAATAGATTGTAGATCTAGGGATGAAAGCAGTGTCAAAGGCTACTTATTCCAATGTCCTTCTTTTAAATATGAGGAAACTGCTGCCCATGGAGATTAGGTGATTTACCCAAGGTCCCCTAAATAGTAGTAATTTGGAATCAGAATTTGAACCCCAGGCCATCTGACTCCAGAGGCAATCCTCTTTTGAAACACTGTTATCATTCTCTTTTCAAAGGGAGAGAGAAAGAAAGTTCATGGATGAAAGAATGAACAAATAGATAAATAAATAGATAACTTGGAAAAGGGGAAGAGGATTAATAATAAGAAAAAAATCAGGAAAAGCATCCTGTAAGAGTGTAGCATGGAGTATTAAAGAAAGCTGAGAACTCTTAGAGGAGAAAGATGATTAAGATTTGAGCTAAGATACTGGTAACAGAAGTAGAAATAAGGGGCAGAGTATAGGTAGAGACAATGGGTAGAGTAGAGAATGGGTAGAGTCAGTAAGAATAAACCTAGTTGAATAAAGAGGGTGAGAACCATGGAAGATTAAAGAATGGCCCTGAGGTTGCAAATCTTGGTGGCTGGAAGGATGGTGGTACTCTCCACAAAGGTAAGGAATTTAGGAGGAGAGGAGGATGTTTTATCTAGGGAACTGGGAGAGTGTAGGACTATTGAGTTCTGTTTTACCTGTATTGAATTTAAGTGCCTAGAGATGCTTTGTGGGTAATTGGTAATATTCAAATGTAGCTTAAGTAAGAAAATTGGTCTATAGATAAAGATCTGTGAGTCATCTGCTTAGAGATGATATTTGAACTCCTGGGTTCTGATAAGATAAACAGGAGAAATCATTCCTATATCATTATTCTCTGCTAAAATTGGAATTGGGAATTTAATGTCCTTATTTATTTTCTCTTTGTATACAGGTAAATGGCAGTCTACTCACATAATATCATTTCTCTTTCTCTCTCCAATGGTGTTCACACAATAGTTCTCTATCAGGTTTCCCCCACTTTGCTTCCAGAAATTGCTCATATGAGTATATGGCCTTAATGCATAATGCTATGCCATCAACTTGTTTAGCCCTTCTATTCTTTTAAAAACAATAATTTATACCTTTCCAAAGCCATATTCCAGTTTTGGGTCCCACCCAATTAAGCTTCTGTAATATTTGTAAAGTCAATTTGCCTTTTTGAAATAGGATCTATAATTCACCTTACTTCTTTCCATGCATTTGGCATTTGTGTATAAGACATTTGAAGCCGCTGTTTTAATTGCTCATTTCTTTCTTTCATTTCGTATCTCATAAATACTGAACAAGTTGTTTGTTCTTCATAGTTTATTATAGCTAGTCTCCATGGTATATAGAATATATGTATCTTATGTACCATATATGCATATTTATGCCATATATAATACATATATCTCATATGAGTGTATATGATTCCCAAAATCCACCCCGACCTTTAGGATTTATTTTCCTTTTATTGGATTCAATAGGCTAGGCAAATCACATTTTTACCAGCTATTTTTGAGTACACTGTCTGAGAATCTATCATTCTATATTTTATTTTTTGGTTCAGAAATCCAAATCGTATTTTCAGAATTTAGTGGCCAATCAATAACTACACAATGCTAAATGAGGGCATTAGTTTGGATAATTGTGCAGAGGCTACTGTAGACAGGGCATGATCTGGAAATCAGAAGCCTGGCTTTCAGTACTAGTTCTGACAATAATTATTTGCTTGACTTAGGGCAAGTACTATAACCTCTCTGTACCTTAGTTTTCTCTAGTATAATATGTAGAGTTTGGACTAGATGACCTCTAAGGTCTTTTCTTGGTATAATTTTCTATGGTTCTATTGGAAGGTGTCCTAAAGCAGCAGCAGGTTGTCCAGGATCCTTTTACCTTTTCTTCTCAACCAAGTTCATAATTAAAATGTAATTTCAGTGTTCTAAAGACGGTAATCTTCTTCTATAGTTTAATATAAGGAGAAATTCGCACTGAGAATATTATAGACAAATAGAACAAGAGAGATAGTGCCATAGCAAGACAGTACAATGCCCTTTTGGTGTCCCTTAAATGGAAAATTATAAATTTTTGGCAATGGACTACTATGCTTATCCAATTAAAAAATAATAATTTAAAATAGATGTAAGAATTCATTTTTATTTGAAGGAGAAAGCATATGAATAAATCATCTAGGGGTATATATCTCCAACCGTCTTTTTGGTCTTGCCACTTCTTTGACTACCTTTCAAGCTGGAATAATGAGATTTTTAAGTAACCAAAAGCTGTCACAGAGTTCTGCATTTGTTTGTGCTAGTGCTCACAAATGGGGAAGTGCCTGAATATTTATATGAATTTTCTTTCTCTGTTTGGAATTGCTATGTTAAAAGCCATAGATGACTTGTTTTAATGGGAACCTGGATGACCTTGGAGGTTATGGCTTGTTGCTGTTTACAATTGCATTGGAGAGCTGCTGAAAAGCAATATTTTTTGTGAACTTTAGCCAAAAAGACTCCAACACTGCAGAATAGAAAGTTGTTTCTGACAATCTGTAGTCTTCGCTGTTTTAGGGGTTGTTGGACAGGGACGACAAAAAGGACTGTGCAGAAATCACTAGAAAACAAATACGATAGTGGACGTAGTGTCATTTCCTACCTTTCACTTCAACATTTTTAGTTGCTTGTTTAATTAGTTCAGAACAATGTATCTGTTGCTTCTTAATTGTTTTGATATAAAACACAGTTTGCTTCCCATCTAGGATCATAGTAGGAGGGTGTTCTTAGAGGTTTCATGTCTGACTTTCTTAGAACAGTAAAGAAACTGGGATTTAAAGAATTTCATATGGAGATAAGGAAATAGAACATGGTGATGAGGATAATTTTTATCATTATTTTTCTTCTCTGGAATTCAAAATCATCTTTGTTAGAGATGAAATTCTATTTCATTCAACAAACATTCATTAAATATCTGTTATATGCCATTCCTTCCCTTCTTTCCTTTCTTCCTTCCTTCCTTCCCTTCTTTCCTTCCTTCCTTCCCCTCATCCTTCCTTTTCCCCTTCCTTCATTTTTTTTGAAGAAAATACAGCATAATGGGTAAAGATATCATTTGAGTTCCTGTCCCACCTCTGCCACTTTCTGGTTATGTAACTGGGCAAGTCTTTCCACTTAGTAATCTAGTTAGCTCTCTCAGTAAAAGTTCTTAACCTGAATTCTGTGAACATTTAAAATTATTTTATAGCTCTATTGGAATATAATTGGTTTTCTTTGTAATTCTTTTTTTATGCATTTGAAGATACTATTCTGGAAAGAGTTCTATAGACTTCACCAGATTGCCAAAGTGTTCCATGTCAAAAAATGGTCTTTAACTCCTGCTCTAACATCTCTGTTTTATTTTATTTTTTTTAAGTGCTGACCTGCATTGGTAGAGGGAGTGAATTCATGAGAGAATTCAAGGTGTCAATGAAATCCCATATTCAAATTCCTATTGATAAATGTCTTTTAGGGAACATACTGACAAGTTGAAACATATGTAGAAGAAAGCAAGGGGCCTGGCAACAGTGCTAGATAATAATGGATGGAAGAAACTGGAATTTTTAAACTGAAGACTTGAGAGAGTCATGACAATTGCCTTTGAGTAATGGGAAGAGTTACAATAAGAGTAGACAGAATAGGCTTTGACTCCTTACCTCAAGGGGGCAGAACAAGGACAAAGAGGTGAAGGTTACAGAGAAGATTTCATCTCTATGTCAGGGAAACTTTCCTAATTATCCGATGTTTCCTAAAGGACAACATGTGTCAGGAGAGGATTTTTCTTCACTGGATGTATTCAAGTCAAGTATGTATCACCATTTGTGTGAGAGATGATAGAAAAAAGTTCTTTTTAGGTACATGTGGCCCTATAGGGCCTCTGAGATCACTCCTAACTCTGAGATTCTTTAATTCCATGTATTAGTCCCTAGCATTACTTTAGACCAGAGTTTACCAACTTTTTTTTTTTAAATGTCAGAGACCCCTTCACCAGTCTGGTGAAGCCTATGTAGTCATCCTCAGAATAATTATTTTAAATGCATACAATAAAATGCATGGGATTAAAGAGGATACAACTTACATTAAAATGTATTATCAAAATCATTTAAAAAATTTAAATTAACCAAGTTCATGGATCCCAATTTAAGAATCCCTGAAAGATCATAAAAAGGTTTCTTAGAAGGGCTCTTAGCAGGAAAGCTTTAGGCAAGTCTGAAAGGATAGGATTCAATTCCAAATAATGTGTTTATGTATATTTGAAATGCTCAGATTTACATCAAGATTTAAAATAAACCATTCAACCATTCAATAAACATGACTAAGTATGTATTACTTGCCAGTAATGCTCTAGGCCCTTGAGGATGCAAATAAAAAAGTGTGAGAACCCTTGCCTTCCAACAGCTTCCATTCTATTGAGGGATCAAATATGATCATAAATAAATATAGTATAAAAAATAAAACTATAAAGTGAATGTGGGGGTTAGGGGCTAACCACAAGGGCAATCAGGAAAGCCTGTTACTGATCTGAGAATTAGCTTGTGCAAACTTCCCAATCCATCTACATTTGTCTTGGTTTGCTTTCTATTCATTTCCCTCAGATGCTCACTTCTACATTTAACCCAGGGTTTTACAAGAATATCTGCTGTGCTCCTTTGCATATTAGGAGAAATAACAAAAAAAAATCTTGATTAACCAACAGTATTGATGATTAATAAACAGCTTGTATTTTTTCTCCCTTGCCAATAAGCTTGCACAATAGGAAGTCAAAGAGTCAGAGTGGTACTATTGAAAGAGCCTTGGGTTATGAGTCAGGAGACCTGGGTACAAATCCAGCTGGCAATCATTTAATACTTGGAGCCTTCAGTTCCTCACTAAAATATAAGAGAGTGAACTAAATGGCCTTTAAGGTCTTTTTCCAGATCTATGATCCCAGAATTCATCTTACAAAGGAATAAACTGTGACTGAGAAGAGTTAGGTGATTTATACACAACCATGAAGGTAGTCCATTGCAAAGCAATATTCAAACCCAGTGATCAAATCCCATTGGCTTCCAGTATAGTACCCTGGACTTGTCTCTTGTTATATTTAAGAGGCATATGTCAGGTTATTGAAGTTCTCCACCTCATGATTCTCAGTAATATAAATAGCTAGCAAGGGGGTTCTTAGTCCAACCATTGTTATTATTAGCCTAAAAATAAGCAGGCTCCTATCCATAAAGTCTCTATACTCTCAGGCTCAAAGCATTGAAGGGTCTCCGTATCTTGAATTTCAATTTTATTTCTCTTTATATCCCATTGGCAAACCCTTCTCCTTGGTAGTAACACACTTAGAATGACTATTTAAATGGCCTTAAAATTATAATTTCTCATTTATATTACAGCTAATATGAAAACTTTGTAAGATCCTCTTTTAAAAGATTCATCATTCTTTGAGTTGAAACTGCACTAAAATTCCATGATTTGCATGATTCTCATAATGAAATCTTATTGTTAACTCTTTGAGGCATGTGACTGTCATTTAATTCTTTTATCTTCTTTTTGAGTCCCATTCACATCTTGATCAATCTTTTATTAATCAGAAGAGTTAATGTTGATTCAGCCTGTCGAGAAGCTATTAAAAAGTACTAATAGATGGCAAGAGATGTTAATTCCTCAGGAATCATTTAAATGGCACCATTGCTCTAACCACAATCTGTATTTTAACATCACTGGGACTTTAGGGGATTTATGGCCGCTATTTATTAGCATTTACTCAATCTTATTAACCTACTTTGTTTTGAAAGGCTATTCCCATATCAGGTTATAAACCAGGATGATCCATATTCCATTCAATGAGCATTTATTTATCACCTACTGTGTGAAATCTAGTATTGGACAACATGGGGGAAATTCAAAAGAAATAGGCTTTGTGCTCCCTGCCCTAAAGGCATGATAAAACCTAAGTACCCCACAGTGCGTAAATTAGTTATAGATGATATAAGATGAATTGTAGAAAAGTGTTGCTCTAAAACCAAAGGGATGAATTGTATTGGAGGAGATCAGTTACCGGTCACAGAAGGTTTCTTAGCAAGAAAGCCTGAGCCAAGTCTGAAAGGATGTAATTCGCTTCCAAATAATATGTTTATTTATATTTCAATGATAGCACTGGGAGATATAGCACTGGGAGGGAAGTCAGAGGCCATCTAGTCCAATCCTCTTATTTTACAGAGGAAGAAACCATTAGACTTAGGGTACTTAAGGGTTTTGCCCAGGTAAGATATTAGTAAATTCTAAGTATGTTTTTTTGTTGTGGTGTTTTTTTTGTTTGTTTGCTGTAGCATTCAGTAACACCCAAGGTCTCATGCGTATAATGGATATAGTGTATTTCAGCTTCCCAGTTCAAAAGACTTTGTGTGCTTTCACTGTTCTCTTCTGGACATATCTGCTAACACACCTATAATTGCCCTTTCCTACCATTTTCCTGGTCATCAACTAGAAAGCAGCTTAATTCTGACCTACAACTCTTTGCTGCCACATGCAGGTCATCAGCTGTACTGCACATTTTAAATAAGCTACTTTGTTTCCACTGATTTCTTCATTTATGATCCAGCTTCTTCCCCTATAAGGAGAGGAGTCTAACAGCTTTTTCTAGCTTAGACAATCATAGCTCTAGAGATAGAAAGAACTTTAGAAATCATCTCTCCCGATCCTTTCATTTTGTAGATATGAACACTGAGGTCCAAAGAAGCTGTGACTCACCCAAGGGAACAAAAGTAGTAAGAGGCAGAGCTTAGTTTCAGATTGAGATCCTAAGACTCCCAAGGTACTGTGCTCTTTGCAGGTGGCTGGTGGTGCAGCAGATAGAGAACTGGGCTTGGAGTCAAATCAAGAAGATAAGAGTTCAAATCTAGCCTCAGACATTAATGAGCTATGTGACCTTAAGCAAGTCATTTAAGTCACAAACCTCAATTTCTTCAGCTGTAAAATGAGAATAGTAATAGTGCCTACCTTTCAGGATTGTTATAAGGATAAAAAAAAGATATTTGTCCCCCCCCCCAAAAAAAAATCACAGTGCCCGGCACATAGGATATGTTATATAAGTACATATTTCCTTCTCCCTTCCATCCCTGTTTACAGCCTGTCAATGTGTCTTCCTAAGTTGAGGGGCTATTTAGTTCTTTTGTTATCGAAATGCCAGTCAGCTATCTAGAGCAGCGGTTCTCAACCTGTGGGTTGCAACCTCTTTGGCGGTCACATAAGACCATTGGAAAACACATATTTCCGATGGTCTTAGGAACCAAGACAAGGTTCCTCTGTCCTTCTCCAGGCGGGTCCGCCCACGTGCAGATACGCCCACATACGAGTATTAAAGGGTCAGGGCATTAGGAAGGTTAAGAACCACTGATCTAGAGAATCCATTGAGTATTTTTTGTTCTTTTGAATTCCCTTTCTCCTACCATTACTTGGGAGTAAATCTTATTATCTCTTTTGATCTCCTATCATATTCCTAGGTGATGAACATAGATCCCCTTCAGATGATCCCATGTATTTCCGTTTATCAAAATTATGAAGGAATTGGGTGGGACTTTCACGAGATCCTTTTCAACCCCTGGAATCTTCATGGTTGCCATACAAGTCAACCCAGAAGAAGGAACGAAAAGGATTGAATGGAGACGTTAACTTTTTCCTACTTCCACTTCAATAGACAAAATATTCCTGTTTAAGTATAATCTACATTCACCATTAAAATACTGTTCTTACCTCATGATAAGCTCATAGCATGAAAGTGACCCCAAGTTCTCCTAAGTGGTTAAAGCAGAACATGAGCTCCAGCCGTACACAATAAACTGTAAAGGCCTTATGGATGGCTCAACACTGGAATATACCTTTGCTGTCCTCAGACTAACCTAAGTCTGGGGAGGCAAATCCTCAGATCTATTAACAGAAGGGTGGTAGTTAAGAGAATTGTAACAGCTGAAAAAGGTCTTCTATAGTATAAAAGGTTTTTCATTTTTATTGGTGGATGGAGTGCCTAGTCCAACAAAATCACAGATCCTCAAAATATTGAAAAATGATCTATTAAATGAGTGATTTTTAGATGCACTTCATTCTATGACAACACAAACCCTTAATGCAGGATGATAAAGCCCACTAATACGGACACTCAGTATTAGCCTTTATTATGCCTTCGTGAAGGATCAGTCAATTAATAAACATCTATTAAGCATCGACTCTGTGCCTGCCACTGTCATTGGAGATGCAAAAAACAAACAAACAAACAAAAACCCCTACTCTTAAGGAGTATAAAACCTAGTGAGTGTAAAATACTTACTAACCAAAAAGAAACCCACAAAATTGATATTATCTGGTACTAGTGCAGTTTCACATATGGATTTTCCAGATGATTAAGTTCTTTACTTGGAAAACCATTCCAAGTCCATGTGCAGGGCCTAAGGCCAAAACCACAGCATGGCATCTGTCATGAGACAACGAGGATGCAAATATTGCTCTGCTGATGGCAATAGAAATAACTTGGTAATAGGGGCTGTGGATATAGATTTGGGATATTAATCCTTTATCTTTCTTATCATGTGTTTATGTCAACAATTAAGAGTATTTACCCCCTAAAATCAGGGAATCACTATTGTATCTTCTACTTATTGGAACATGTCTTGACCTGACAGGAAGATGGATTGACCAAGCTGAAAAGTCTCAAGCTATCCTCCCTAGCTCATTTGGGTGAGTGGAAAAGCTTAGAAGGAACTAGTAATTTATGGCTGTAAATTATCTTGTTGTTCATTAGTGCTAATTACTGTTCATTACAGAAATAAAATGGTAATCAATGTATTAAAATGAAAACACTGTCACTGTCCATTTGCTGTTCATCTACAAGTCTTTGTATCAGATGTATTTTTTTTTTCATCCAAAGGTGACACAAAGAGGAGAATGATGCATTCCTGAGAGGGGAAAGCAGCTGTGAGATATAAGCCTGAACATCATTTGGTATCAGAGGAACACAGGATAAAAAAACACACAGAGAGAGAGACAGACTGAGAGTGGGGATAGAAGGGAAAGAGGGAAGAGATAAGGGGAGAAAGAGAGGGAGGGTGGGAAGAAGAGAGGGAGAGAGAGAGGGAGGGAGCACTTCAGGGACATACATTTGTATTTGGACCACATCCTAGAAAACATTACTTTCAGAGATGGAGCTGTGAGAGTCGGCAGGGTGGGGGATAGTTGTCCTAGAGGCAGCTCCTATCATCCCAGCCTTACATTCATGCTGGGCTATGATGGCTTGTTTTGGGGGACCTCAGGATGCCTAAGCAGCTAGCAGCCTTGCAGAGGCAAGTCTTTACTGTTTCCTCTGAACAGATGGCAAGAATATTATAGAAAGTTCACTTATTTTTATGATGCAGTAAACATCTATGAAGTGTAAGCTACTAGACAAATGAATCCCAATTTCATTACTGTCACAGTAGTTACCTGGGAAAGAGAGAGAGTCTCTCATACAGAAAAAAACACCAAAACTCTTGCCTTTGACATATTGGCTATTAGTAGGCTTTTACAATGTTACCTTATGAAAAGCACTGTAAGAGCAATTTTAGTATTATGTACCATGCAAAGTCATGATCAATTCAAAGATCAGGAATGATGGAGAAGTATTCTTACCACTTCACTTTGGAGAGAGAGGAAAATTCAGGTAAACACCAGCCTAAATCCTTTCTTTACAGATGAGACTGATCAGAGTTCAATATTACTATTGATAACAGCAGGAATTAGATGCTTGGGCCAATACAATTTTATTATTCTCTGGACAAACAGGCAAAAATGTTTCCCGAAACTTTTGACTTTATGAAAATTAAGCATAGGGAACACTAAAATATTTGTAAAATGCTTGCAAAGGTTGCAGGGGAAAAATAATTCTTTCCAATCACGAGGTGAAGTAGTGCAGTGGTGAGAATGATGGAAGCATAATCACAATTGATTATGTAAACTATAATCTGGATAGAAGTTCTGGTCCCCCATTCCTTCTCCCATTTTCTTCAGGTTGTGATCTCAGACAAGACTGGGGATCAAATTCCTCATCTGAAAACTTAAGGGCTTAGAGTAAGTGACTTTTATATTGAATGGTACTCCTAAAAGTTTGTGTATTGATTAAAAGTAAGATATTATATCATGTACATGGGAGTTAAATGAGGGCCAGGACATGCCTCTATTAATATAACACATAGTTGATTTACTCCTATGAAAATATCTACTAAAACGTTCTTTAAATTTTGTGGGTGAATAGTACAGGAAACCATGGGCAATACTTTTGTCTCTGATATTATTTCAGTTCCAAAACACTTTATTTGTTGAATTCTCAATGATATTCATGGTTTCATAATTGTAATGGTAGTATTGCATAGTAAATAAAAAACTAACCTTAGAGCTGAGAAGACCCAGGTTGAAGTCTCACCCATGACATATATCAGTCATGTGATCCTGGGCAAGTCATTTACCTCCTCAGTACTCTAAGCACCTGGCTAAGACTAGAAATTGCAAAGATGGTGCAGAACTACCTAGGAAGAAGGGTTTTCCTAATATGTGAATTCCCTATACCAACAAAATCATAGGCCCAGGCCCTAGTTGTATGCATTGCACTAATACGAAACATGCATTCTCCCCCTTTCTCTCTCTCTATCTGGCTTATTCACTACTACTTGCCCTCTTTTGGTTTAATCCAGCAGTTCTCAACCTGTAGGTCGCAACCCCTTTGGGGGTCTAATGACCCTTTCACAGGGGTCATAGAGGTCGCCTAAGACGATCAGAAAACACATAGTTCTGATGGTCTCAGGAACCGAGACAACATTCCTCTATCCATCTCCAAGCAGGTCCGCCCACGTGCAGATACGCCCACATACGAGTATTAAAGGATCGTGGCATTTGGAAGGTTGAGAACCACTGGTCTAATCTAAGAGAGATATTATGGTTCTGTTTGTGAGAGTGGATGACTATAAATATTCTAATATAACACAAAATCTTAGAATCATGATGTAAGCCAGGGATGTGTGTGTGTGTGTGTGAAGGTATGTGTGTTCGTGTGTGTGTGTGCGCGTGCACATTGAGGGGATATACTCATACTACTCAACCAATATAGCTCCTAAGTCCCCACTGGATTGCTTCCCATTTATACAAAATCATTTACAAAGATGCAACGCATGAATTTTAAACATAAAACATTTACTAAACAATAAAACAAAAGCCAGAATAATGATGAATATTACTATTAGGCAAAACCAGGAAACAGCATAAAATTTGCTCTTCACTAAAGCAAGAAGTAGAAATAAGCAGCACATCACAGCCCACCCAATAATCTGGATTACTGTCTCCCACCAATGCACACAATATCAACAGGTAAAAATGGACACGTAGTTAGCAGAAACCTAACGGGGATGTAGACTACCTATGTGTAGTAAGTGCTGAATAAAGATTATATCATTTATTCATTCATTCATTTATTTTTTATCATTCATTCAATGAGATACATTAATAAGGAAACATGTCCATAAAATGACTCATTACTTTGGATAGTAGACTTTAATATCCCAGATTTCTTCAGGGAACAGTCAACACCAAAGCGCACCCAATGGGCAAAAAATATTTCTCTGATATCTGTTACCTCTCTGGTCCTCACAAATCTGCTAGGTAAAGACATTTCTATGCTACTCTAGGAAAACCAAAGCAATGTCAAGCTCTTTTAGCACACAGCTCCTCTTGTCAGGGTGCTCTTTGGGTGTTCTAGTCAGTTAGCAAAAAGATATATCAGTATAGCTTCAAACAAAATAGCTTCACTGTTTTTCTCCTTCTTCCCTCTCTCAAGCTATAGAAGGCAATAAGGAGCAAAATAGGCAACCCTGAAATGTTGCCCATCTCTCAGCCTACAAAAGATGCCAGAGAATGATAAGCACAAATAGTTCTTTAAGTAACAGAGCTTTCTACATTCCTCCTATCTGCTTCCCAGCAGGTGCAGCTCTCTATTCCAATCAAACAGCTGTCTCCTTTGGCTACAGAGCCTGCCTGTCTGATGTGTTCAGCTTCTGTCAGTTTCTGTGTTCTGTCTTCTGGAATCAGCTTCTCTCATCTCCTTACATATCTTTTGTCCTTGGCATCTTCTGAATCTTCCTGTGCTCAGCTTATCCTCTTATTTCTTCTCCTATCTTCACCCTGTTTTCTCTTTTGCTCTTAATAGCTCACATCAATGTTTCCCTGTCTTTAGTGACTCAATGATGCCTTACAGTGTAAAAATGTACAAATCTAACATTCTGTCAGGCCTGACCTTGATAGTTTTTGCATAATTATGTCATAGTTCCCAGTATTTGATTTATAAATTCCTAGTTATAATGATCAGAATTCTGAGAAGAGTCATGTGCAAATACTCTGATGGATTGCAAAACATTTCTGTCAGTATTACCTCACATGGTGATCTATTTTCAAACAAATTCTTCTGGCACATTTTTCTTGGAGCACAGTTTTCTCTCAGGTCCTCTTCGCCTTCTAAGTCTAGCTTAAGAATTTTAAAAAAATCTGGAGGGTTCCATTTCTTTTCTAGTTGATTTTATCTTTGTTGCTTCCACAAAGGCTATTTTCCCCCTTTCTGCAAATAAAATGCTGACGTATGACAAAGAGACAATAATTACACATATTTTTGTAGGTCAAGAAATAGTCATTTATTTGTTTATTAGGTCAGATTATGGTGTGTAATTATTTTGTATTATTATGGCCATTATTGATATTATTGTTGTATGTGCATTCTTTTTTGTTATTTTCAATGGATTTCAGAGAGCAACAGTAAGGGGACAAATCACTGTTCTCTTGCTATTCTCTTATATTTATTAGTTTGTGGTCAATTGCGCAGGTTTATAAGATGTCTGTTTTGTAATTAAAGAAAACTATTAGTATGTACACTAGTCTTCTGTAGATCGAATGGGAATCTGCAGGACATCCCCATTAGTGGAGAGAATAATCGAGATGGTTTGTTCTTTATTATGTTTCTACATGACTTTGATCTCTTCTGCTAGTTAGCTAGAGTTTGTTTCTTTCCTTTCTGTTATTCAGTATAAAGATTATGTTTATCAAAAATTTCCACACATGTTAAAATATTGATATTAGATGGTAATGTATCATTATAGGCTCAGGTAGTCATGAGGAACAATTCTGTCACTGAACATGTTCTTTTCCCCAGAGTGTTTATTTATTGAATTCTCAATAATATTTGGTAATCTGTGCTTTCAAGATAGGGATTTATTAAAGTCTAGTTTCTTTAAAATAGTGAAATTTTGGTCACATGATCAATACCATATATTCCAAATTTTGCAATGTGTTATATACATAGATATGCAATGTAGTTCCTATTGTTTTATTGAATAATTTGGTTTGGACATCAAACCTAGGCTGTTTATGGACAAGCTTTCTGCAATTTCTGCAATTATTGGTCTTTTCTACATCATCACAAACCTATATAAATGATGTTGATTCAGTCATTTATTCAGTATGTCTTTTATTATTAATATTATTTCTATCCTTATCATTTTGATGGAGTTCAGATACAATAAGTCCTAGAGTAGGCCTTGATCCTGCTATTTTTCTTTTGTGTATATTTTTCCCCAAAATATTGTGCTAATGAATGAAACGTCTACTTTTTTTAGTTGAATTAGAACACCATGATGTAAACTCATCGATATGTCAACAATGTCAACAGTAATTCACTAAATGCTCATTATGAGCCTAACACTGCACCAGGCACTAGGAAAACACACACACACACACACACACACAATCCCCAAACTAATTTTTTCTAACATTTACTGAAAGTGACTTTGAGACAACTTCAGCATTAGAGTAGTAAATAGTATTGTAGAATGTTATTTACCTTGCCTTGTTCCAACAAGACTTTGAGTTATCCTGAAATATCTCTAAATATATGAAACCTATTCATTTCATATGGCATAGAAGTAGCTGGTGATTATGGTGATGATGATGGTGATGGTGATGATGATGATGATGATGATGATGGTGATGGCGATGACGATGATGATGATGATGGTGGAGATGATGATGATGATGGTGATGACGATGACGATGACGATGATGATGATGGTGATGGTGGTGATGATGATGATGATGATGATGATGATGATGATGGTGATGACGATTGCCCCCATTGTACAATATCCTTGCTGGCATTCCCCTACATTACCACTGGATATCTTCACAATAGGACTATGGAATGTACTTTGACTCAGTAATTACTACTACCACTACTACTACAACAACTACAACTACTACTACTACTACCACTACTATTACTACTACTACTACTACTACCATTACTACTTCTGTTGTTGTTTCCCCTTCCCTAACTAGAATAAATGCTAGTCATCACATCATTCAGTTAGATTAAATCAATAAGAACAATGCTTCTCTAAGAGAAATAATTTTATGAGGCTTTAAATGAAATATCAATATGTTGTATTCTTATGTTGAAGAAATAAAAATCTTCCTTGTTTCATTAGGAAATAAGAAATTAGAGGAAAAATCAGGTTATGACCAGTGCTGTAAGGGAGCCTTCAGTGATAAATAATTGTAATGCCATTAAAAGAATATGGGAACTATTAGAAAAGAAAGGATGTAGATTTTATTGAATTTTAATACATTGTCTTTTTAGTAATGCAGTGATATCTTGTGTTCATAACCCAGTAAAATCTAAGTATTATGATGATTCAATAATTAAATTACTCTCTTTTTTCATCTGAAAGGAAGAATATAACTAACTGGATAAAGTAATTCTGCAATTCTAAAAAGAAAATCTACTTAATGAAAATACAGCAGGTTTGCTCTGTAAGATTAATGGAAAGTCCCCATGGTCATTAGGGTGCAACAGGAAAGCAGAAGGGAATGCATCTTTAATGCTATTTCCACTGGCAAAATCATATCAAATTCTGATGCTGAAAGTGCTAAGGACTTTGGTGGAAAGAACCTTCTTTGTTGAATCTTCAGTAGCTTTTTCTGTAGGATCTACAGGAACAGTTGCCAAGCTGCAACTACAAAGGCATTGCTTCCTGGGATCATGGGCAATGACAATACACTGACTGTCATAGCTGAAGCTCTCGGGTCCCAGGTCCTAAGCCAGCTCCCTCAGAGTCTGAGGAAGGATGATAGTCAAGGTAGTGGTTGTGGTTTGACTTTGATGGCACATTCTGCCTCCTCTCTATCCCCAGAGGTGTTTCATTTTTCAGCCAGGTTGACTTGCCTGCTCTGTATTTGGCAGTTAATTAATTAATAAAATTGTTGTTGTTTTAAATTTTATTTTTATTAAATGAATTTGGTGGTAGATTGTTTATGCAGTTGAATTTTTATGATTTTAGGGGTAATTTGTTTAAAACTACTTATCTAATTATCTTAACTTTTATTGTCCTAAGCTGTGTAGAAGAAGAAATTGGAGAATTAGTTACAAATATCATTGGACCACCCAAAAGACCATTAGTGACCAGGAAGTTCCTGATTTCTAAGGAGTGAGCCTAGTATTACAAAAGAGATGAATCACCTGGATCAAAAATACTCATTGAATGAAGGCATGGGAGTGGTATTTTGATACAAAGGATGAAATTTCCTTGTTAACTAGAATGAAGGCAATATATCATAGTATGATTTCCAGACCTAGGAAATCATGGGCACAAAATCAGAATGAATAATGATAGTTATAGCAAGGATCTTGGCCACATTATTTCTGACCTTATAGATTCTCTTTTCTCTTACAACACTTATAACTTTCCCTTATAACACTGTTGTGATCTGGAGTGTCTACTTGGCAGGTATATTGAGAACAAGAGGAAGCCTATCTGAGAAATAGGTTATCTTTATCCATGGTCAAGAGATAAAAGGAAAGAGGGAAAGAGATTGGGGTACCACAAATCTCTGTATTCAATTAGTCAGGAATGTTAATAGGTATTGTTTGAGCTATGACTTAAGGATCAAAAAGATTCAGAAAGTTGAAAAGAAGAAATATCCTGGGTCAATGAAGAAGGTTTGGTTATGAAAAGGAGTTAGCCCATTCAGAAACTGGTACTGGGGGGGGCGGAGCCAAGATGGCATCGTAGCAGCAGCAACATATCGCAGCTCTCACATAGCCACCCCAAAATACCCATAAAACAGGACTCTAAACCAATCCTAGAACTCCAAAACACACACAAAGATACTTCCCACTAAAGTCAGCTTGGCTACGAGGAACCATATCAGCACTGCGAACCGAAACCAGCCTGGCCTGAAGCCGTGGCTGTGCCCCGGGGGGGCTGGATGGGAGGAGCGGAGGAGCTTCAGGTGAGCAGATTAGCAGCAGCTGCAAGTGGGAACTGTGAAAGGGGGAGATAAGCAGTCGGGCCGGAAGGCCTCCACAGCAGAAAAGCGAAAGGCAGAGGTTTGCACCCGCCTCCACGTTGCAGCTTCCTGCCGTGGCCTGCAGGCAGCAGGGGGACTGAGCGATTGTACTCAGGCCAGGGCTCTCACGTTGAGCAGCCTAGATCCGGATCGCCGTCTTGGGCCTCAGTCTTGGAGTCCTTGCTATCCAGTCAGCGGGAAGTAAATAGGAGGAGTTCC
>CM053582.1:525282095-525306144 GCA_028627135.1 Pseudochirops cupreus | reverse complement strand
ATTATTATTGACTACATCCAACTGGAACTTGAGATACACAGGCACTGCAGTTGGGAGATCCATTCTGCCCTACCAAAAAGTGACATAGGAGAGAATAGACTGGGGGAGAGGGGAAACACTGGGATGGCTGTTTTGGGGTGGTGGGCGGGGGAAAGACGGGGAGAAAATATGTAACTCAAAAAAAATTTAATAAAATAAATTTAAAAATAAAATAAAATATATTACAAGTAAAAAAAAAAAGAAACTGGTACTGGTCAACAAAGCCTATTTATCTGTGTTGAATATTTTACCATTTCACAAAATAATTCCTTTGAGATTCCTTTTAGAGAACCCCATCCTTAGTATTTCTATAGTAAGATTTAATTTTTAACTGTTTTAGACTCAACATTTTCATAACAGAATTTTTGTTTTTGTAAAGAAAGCTATGTCTAGAGATTAATTACCCTTTGAGAAATTTTATCTAGCTTTTCCATAGGGATTAGAAGATCTCCTTTTAGTAGTTTTAATTTCACTTTGAGACAATGGGGAAATGGCAATGGTACCAGAGCATTGGTCATGTGGTCTCCACATTTCTCATTAATACACTTATCTTTAGATCATTTTTTACTCTAAGCAAGCTAGCCAGAAAATCATCAAGTAATGTCAACACCATGAAAATGAATAGTTATAGTACTCTTTTGTTTCTCCCAAGGCACTGATTTGGAAAGAAAATATACATTCGTATTTAAACAATGAAAGCATAGAACAGTGTATTTTGAGGGGAAAAAATGATAGTTTGAGACAGATTTTTTTCATGGTTTTGCATGAGATGAGTCTATCCTGGAGACCCTAGTAGGTGTTTCTTATTCAACATTATAAAGTGGATCTTTAGAAAGCCTACATGAATGTGTTTACAGGTAAAATTTTGTGTTAATATGCCTTTAAGAGTCACACTTAAAAAGGGATAGAAGCCCATAGAACAAATATTAGTTAGGGTACCACTGAGAATAACTCAAAAATTAATGCGGTCTTATAATGTATTGAGTGAAGCAAAGTTTATAGAATCTAGAGAGGTCAGAGTTCCACTGAACATTGATCAGCCTACATCTAATGAATCATTTTCAGTAATGTATGTCACTCTCAAGAAGGTCATTGGTAAGCTAGAGAGTCCCTAAACCAGAGATGAGGAACCTGCGGCCTTGAGACCATAGATGGCCCCCTGGGTCCTTGGGTGCAACCTTTTAACTGAGTCCAAGTTTTATAGAACAAATCCTTTTATTATGGGAATTTGTTCTGTGAAGTTTGGATTCAGTCAAAAGGCCAAACTTGAGGACCTAAAGGACCACATGTGGCTTCAAAGCCACAGGTTCCATGTCCCTTGTCTACAAAAGGGAGAATAGGCTCATCAAGGGCTTCAGTACCATGATGCAATATGAAGGTCAGCTGAAGGAATTAAGATGCTAAACCCAGAGAAGAATAGAGTTGGAGTAAGCAGAGTTGTATGTGTGCACATGTTGTATTGGTAATGGAATTTGGAGATGCCCCTGTATTGGCTTGGTTTTTGGGTTGAGTGTTAAAACCCAGAGCTTGTGAATACCACTTGTGGGGTGGACTTGTTGACGTGAAGAGAGAGGGCTGAACCGGGAGGAGCTGTGAATTGGGAGAGAGGCCCAAGCCTAGAGAAGGCCAGAAGGACTTTGAGAGAGCAGTATCCAGTATCATGGAGCCTGAGTTGCTGAGAGAAAGACAGCTGAGAGCCCATGGGAGCTGCCCAGGACTTTGAGAACTGCCACCTGGAACTGCCAAGGACTGAGGAGGCATGGCTGTGATGCTGGTATTTTGTCTGTCTGTTTTGATGTTGTTTTGCCAGACTCACCTGATGGTGAAGCACAGTGCTGCTGTTGTAGAGGTCCTGGAAGCTGGCTGTTGGTTCAGAAGCCCTGAAGAAGGATTTTCCTGTTGTATGTTTATAGAAATCCTGGAAGAGGGCCTTGCTCCTGTTTTCAGGGGTTCTGGGACTGTTCCACAGGCAGAGGGTGACTTGATGAGGACACTGGCTATGGCTTTGTTGAGCCTTGTCTGTCCAGGAACTGAGATTGTTGAGGGCTTGCCTTGGGTGAAGATGAAAGAAAGACCTTTTCTTGGGTATTCAATGCTGAGTTTAACCTTGTTAACTTAAGGGAGGATAGCCTTTTGTGTTCTCCTGCCCCTTTTGAGATTCAGGGGTGGGAAGCCTTTGAGTGATTGACCATATGTATGTACTTTGTTTATGGTTGGAGACTAATCTCCATTTGAGAAGAGACTTTTGACTAACTAAACGAATGTACTGTCTAGGGGTGGAGTAGTACCTGGACTGAATTGAGAACTTGCTAAAGGAACAAGTTACACTGTATTTTGACTTTTTCTGTTCTGTGAATGTTCACTGAATAAATGGGGTTTACTATGCTGGTAATTGGAACCTTAGAAGTTGCCTTTGCTTGGCATTACACGTGTGTGAACATAGTTATATTTATACATATAGAGGACTATCATGTCTAAGAGGATAGAGACTTCAGGTGTTTGCCTGCAAAGAAGAAAACTAGGAGCAGTAGATTGAAGTGGGAGAGACATGTGTCTCAGGAAATCAACATCATGGCACATATAACGTAAGTATTTCACTAACATAAATATAGCTCCCAGATTTTAAACTCTTTCACAGAACCAAAAACAGACTGAAACTGTTGTTGACTATTTGATTTTAGTGTATTTATGGAATATATGCAAATGTAAGCATTTTTTCTGTTTTCATGTTTCTATGAGTTTGAGTGGGATTCTGAAATGACAGAAGTTGCATTGCAAACTTTCGGGATCATGAAAAGCAAGAAATTTGCTGGATGAGACCAGTTTCCAATGAAATGAAAAAAGTCTGTCTTTTTACTTTCCTTTTTTGTTGGGATGCAGTATTTGAGTGACTCAAAACCTATAAAAGGAGGAGAAAAGGTAGTCTACTTCCTGAGATGCAACATATTTAGATAGGGGTTAGGTAAAGAAAACACACATTTAGTTATTATTTTATATGAATACATATGCTTTAGTATCATAAAATTCTACTATGCTTGGCTCACAGTTGTTTATTTTCTGGTTCTTCTCCAGTCCTGTTGGTCATGGTGAAAGTTAATAGCCTGCAGTGTACTGCAACACACAGTAGATATGATTGTCAAAACTAGCCCAGAGAGTACCAATGTTTTGCTCAGATTATGTTCCGATTTTCTTCCTTAAAATAATGCTTTCACAGATTCAAAAATGTTGTTTGCCCTATTTTCATTTGAATGGTTTTGGGGCTTTTGTTTGTTTGTTCGTTTGTTTTTTGCAATTCTCTATGTATGATGAGGTTGTAAGAAATGGTAGAGATTTAAGAAACATATGTCCAATGCTAAGATGTAGATGATAACTATGAGGTAATTTAAAAGGAAACACAGTATTTTTCAATAGATTTAGATTAGACTCAGTGCAAAGAAGGGACCTTATAGATTCAAGGCAACTCACTATTAAACACCTACTAAGTATAAGGCACTTAGTAAAGATAAAAAGTAAAGATGGAAAGATGGAAATAGAACAATTCTGCTTCTCAGGAAGTTTATATTCTATTTGGGTAAAAGAAAACTCTAACAAGCATACAGATGAGTAAAGGGCACCTTGGTAGCCCAGTGAATAGAGTATTGGGCCTGAAGTAAGAAAGACTCATCTTCATGAGTTCAAATCTAGCCTCAGACACTTACTAGCTGGATAACACTAGGTAAGAAAATTAACACTTTGCCTCAGTTCTGTAAAATGAGCTGGAGAAGGAAATGACAAACTATTCCAGGATCCTTGCTAAGAAAAACCCAAATGGAGTCACTAAGAGTTAGATACTACAGAAACAAATGAACGACAATAGATAAGCCAATATATAATATAGACAAAATAAGCATAAAATCATTTTAGGGTTGAGGAAAACATAAACCACTAGGAGTAGGGTGGATGAATAGAAGACTTGTGGAAAAGATAGAAAATTACCTGAGCCTTGAAGGGAGTTAAGGATTCCTCAAAAGTAAGGTGAAAAGGGAGTGTATTTCAGGCATGGGGAATTGCCCAAGCAAAAGCTTGGAGGTGGAAGATGAAATATAATAAGTGGGAAAAATCAGCTTGGATATAGAATTGTGCCTGTTAAATTTGCTTAAATATGATAATTGATACTATCCAGTGCAGTAGATTTGCCTGCATAAATGCTCTTAACATACACTGATACACTAGAATCAGAGAAAGAATGACAGATGGAAATTAGTAATGTCATTTTGTGAATTTTGATGAAGTTTGATGAAAATAAATGTTTTATTTTTTTAAAAAAAATTTCCCCTTGAATACAAGTGTTTATTCAGAACAGAATGCATTGGGGAACTCTCCATTTCCACACTGAGGCAATGCTTGTTTTCCCTGGGGTAAGTAATCCATATTGCTGAATTAATTGAGCTTTAAAGGACTTTGTCAGTAAGGACTTTGATAAGGTGGAATCAAATTAAATGTGGGTCTTCTATTAGCTTGCTCGAGGAGAACTGAAATAATGACAGTGCAGTCTGTGTTACTGTGATGTGGCAGCTCAGCTCCCAGGCCAGTTTCTCAGAGTCAGATTTTTTCTAAGTCAGGGATCATAAGCTTTAGTAAGCATTGCTTTGGAGTTTATTGCATGGAAATTATCCCAAGTACTACCTGCAGAAAACAGTGTATTCCAATAGATGGATACAGAGGGTGGAATTAAGGCACCATCCTTTATGTATTTGTTAAAAAAAAAACTCTCATATCATCTGTGTGTGTCTGTGTGTCTATGTGTCTGTGTGCATGTGTATAAGGCCTGGCCGTGTTTAATATCTCTTGAGATCGGCTTTCCGCATTACTTGCTGAATGATAGTCTTATCTGTTTATTTGCCCCAAGCCACTGATTACTTCTTAACCTTTCTTTTGATCCCATCAGTTAACAAATTGCTTAGATTTAATATAATATAGATCAAGCATAACTTTCTCAAAACTAAAAGCACAGTGATGTCTAGAAAATCGTTCATGAGTGAGCTCTCCTAAGTATACAGGTCTTCAACAAGCCACCTAATCTACTCAGAACTCTCCAAGGATAGAAAGTTGTATGAGTCCATCTAGTTCTGGTTCTGAAGTCAAATTAGGGAAGCTAGAAATTTGGGGGGTAAACACAATAGGAACAAGCACTATAGGAAATTTATTTGCAAAAAGGAACTTTGCTGCTATTGTGAGGGAGAGCTGCCATCCTGACAAGGACAGTATTGCTTATCAACTGAAGTCATGGATGTACTCATAGACACCATAGTCATTACAGCGAGGTTTCAGGCATTGCAGGGTTGCAGACTACATCCTCAAATCTGTCAAGACCTGGAGCTTACTAAGATGCTTAAGCACATTGTGGAAATAGGAGAGATCAATGCCAAACCATCTCAGCTAAGGTATATGTAGCTCATACAAGTGCCTGCCTGCAGCCAGTTTCCCCTTTGTTCTAGAGCCCTTGCTTCTCTCAGCTCTGCTTTCCTAGCAGCTATTAAAAATCCCTTCCATTTCATGTCTTTATCCACTTCCTATGGCAGGCTGTGTCTCTGATCTTTTTTTTTTCTTTTGGAGGGGGGAAGGCAAGGCAAGTGGGGTTAAGTGACTTGCCCAAGGTCCCATGGCTAGTAAGTGTTTCAAGTATCTGAGGCCGGATTTGAACTCAGGTCCTCCTGACTCCAGGGCCAGTGCTCTATTTGTTGCTCCACCTAGCTGCCCCTGATCTTTTTAATATATCAGATTATGGAGGTCCTTGCATGTAAGTGTGTCTTGGCTCCCGTTTTCTAGACTGTAAGTTTTCTAAAAGCAGGGAATTATGTTTGGTATGATGGTATAATAAAAGAAAACAACAACAAAGCAACAACTGGATTTGGATTAGGAAAGACCTAAATTTGAAACTCATGGCTCATACTAGCTTTGTGATGACAGGAAAGATATTTGAGTTTTCCATCCTCAATTTCCTCATTTGGAAAATAAAGACAATAGGGACTGTCTCATAGGATTGTTGTAAATTAGAGGAGATAGTATTCATCTGTGATATTGTTCAGTCTTCTTGATCCCATTTAGGATTTTCTTGGCAAAGGCACTGCAGTGCTTTGCCATTTCCTTCTCCGGCTAGTTTTACAGATAAGAAAACTGAGAAAAACAGGGTTAAGGGACTAACCCAGGGTCACATCGCTAGAAAGCGTCTGAAGCCAGGTTTGAACTCAGGAAGGTGTGTCTTCCTGAGTGCAGGTCCAATACTCTATCTACTGTGCCACCTCAAATGCCCTTAAATATCCCTAAAACACAGCATGAAACTTAAAATACTATAAAAATACCAGTTATTATAGTTGTTAAATTTCTATTGCTAGGGCCTAACATAGTGCCTTGTACATATTATGTACCAAATAAATTAGACTGGCTAGATCTTAAGGAATATTATATTTTTCTATGGCCCCTGCTAAATGTAGCACTCATATTCATTTTTCTCCTACTGACTCTCTACCAGGTATTAAAAATAATAAAAAGAGACAAAATTTATTTGTATAAGCGATAAATAGGGTTTTCTTGTATTGAGATGAAATCTGCCTCTTCATTGTTTCTACTCATTTGCCCCATCTTGGCCTCCCTGGGCCACGTAGATCAAATATGTCACCTTGTTTCTATTAATTCTGCTCAATCTTTAAAGTGGAATAGAGAGGCTAGTTGACTTCCCAGGATACTTCACACATCAAATCTCTAATCCAGTGGTTCTCAACCTTCCTAATGCTGCGACCCTTTGATACAGTTCCTCATGTTGTGGTGACCCCCAACCATAAAATTATTTTCGTTGCTACTTCATAATTTTGCTACTGTTATGAATCGTAATGTAAGTATCTGATATGCAGGATGTATTTAAATTGAACATAACCCACAGGTTGAGAACCACTGCTTAATCCTTTGAATATCTTCACTTTCCTTTCTGTTACTTTTTTTTCTAGTCTTCTTTCCTTTTTCAGCCATCCTTAGACAAAGTCAATCTTTGGTACAGCCTCTTTTTAGTCCCTAAAAAATACCGACTAGTGCCTTTGGGATAAGTAAATTCCCTCCCCTGATATGCCCCACCAAACCAAGGCAGAAGCTCAGTCAATGTCTCTCCCACTTGCTCCACACCCTCATCAAAATTTATAAGACCTGCATTTAATTCTTGAACATCCTTGCTCTCTACCAAGTGAAAGTGGATGACAAGGAATGAAATGTATTCAAGTATTTGATAGCTAGTGTGTTACATGTTTCAGGTAACAAGCATTATTTAAGCTAAAATGCCTGTTTCCAGAAGAACCATTAAAAAACACATACCAAAGAATAGTAGGCTATTCAAATCATCCAATGTAGCCAGCCACCTGCATGGGCTAGGCCCACTCAGAACATTGCTTATTATGTACTGAGAATAGAGTATCTTTAGATTATAGATCCTTAGAACTAGGAGGAACTTTAAAGGTAATATTATCAGGATAATAGGAGCTAAGTCTTTAAAGATGGTAGCTGGGTGGTGCAGTGAATAGAGTGGGGGACCTGGAGTCAGGAAGACTCATCTTCTTGAGCTCAAATTTGGACTCAGGTGCTTACGAGCTGTGTGACCCTGGGTGAGTCACTTAACCCTGTTTACCTTGGTTTCTTCATCTGTAAAATGACCTGGAGAAGGAAATGATAAACCACTCCAATATCTTTGCCTGGAAAACCTGAAATGGTGTCACAAAAAGTCAGATATGTCCAAACAAAAACAATGAATTTAACAATGGAAGAAAACTTAGAGATAGTCCATAGTCTAAACAACTAAATTTTCAAATGAAGAGACTGAGGCACAGAGATGAGAAAGCCTGTACCAAAGTCACACAACTATTTAATGGTGGAGCCTATACTACAATTCAGATGTTCTGGATAATATGTAATTGTTCTCAAAGTAACCACATATTCTACAAATGATTTGTGTTTGTCAATTAGATGCAGTTTATATTATCATGGAGAGAAAACTCAGCTGCATTTTGGGGTGTGTATGAAAGGCCTCACATGCTACCAAGATCTCAGGTTCTCAGATAGTGGGAGAGAAACCTCCCTCCTTGATATGCCATGTTTTCTTGAGAATCAGGCATCAGCCCTGCCAAAAAAAATCAGCTCAGCAGCTTTACATTGTGCTGAATTGAAGAAGAAAGTAAAATTATTTTAGAGGGCTTTTTAGCATATAGCAAAGGAAAGATCTGGAGTTTGGCATTTTTTCCTGAAATACAGTCTAATCATCAGAGGCAGATTCAAAAATAAATGACTGAGCTATTTAGCTTGGCAAGATTGCATGCTCAGAATCCACTTTCATAAATATTTTAACTCTTCATTTCCATATTTTAAACATGGCAAACATTCATACACTATATGAATATGCCGGCTATAAATATGAGGCTGTTTTTCATGTTCACTGTTCCTGAAGTCACAGCTGCTGTGGTGTTTGCTGATTAGATGTCAGGCCACTGAGGCATGTCTTTTCTGCTCCCAAAGAGGGCAGCTGGCCCAAGAGGGCCTGAGCCTTCACGCCTGACTCCTCACGCTCCCTCACCCCCCTGTGGTTTGTCTCACTTCCAACAGCTCTGATGTCCTTGCGTATCTGATTGCAGCAAGCTGTAGGTCATTAGCAGACAGCTTTGCAACAATAGAAATAAATAAATTTTTAAAAATAAAATTTATTTGCTTCTTTTATTGAGGATGGAAGGCAAGAAAAGTAACACTATAATGAGATTATGAAATGTCATGGCAAAGTGATAACTATTAGATTTGTAGAATATCCTTCTTGGAAAATATAGTAAAAATGAAAACTAGGGTCAATCAAGTGGGGTTTTGCCCCAACCTGAAACATTTAGAGTATTCGGGCAAAACTTGCTTTCTTTCAATAGTATGGAAACTACAGAGTTTAGTAGGAAGAGAGCAAGAATAAATTGTTCAAATCGGAACAGACACTACAATGGGACTGAGATCTTCTCACCTTGCCCCTGCCTTGTACCACCTATCAGGGTCTTAGTCTCTCCTTCTTATATTGTCTTCCACACATTGCGTAAAGCCCTGTGCTCCAGGTCAGGCCCCCGGTATGATTTAAGGTCCTTTCTCTGAGCATAAATATTCCTAGGTACTACTCACTCAACAAAGGCCTTCCAAATTAAGAAAGGAATGGCCATGAATGAAGAGTTCATCATCCACCACAGTTGGCAGGGTGCAGTGTCTAAGGTTATTTAGTCCAAATCTAAGCTTTACATTTACACGGTCAACATAAATGACTCATGACCAATGCATATAGCAAAAGTTATAGAAATAGCTCAATTTTACATAGCTTATGAGGGCATTGGAAATACATTGGAAATACACCATCTCTTTTGATCCTCGCGATAGCCCTATGAGATACACAGTGCAAGGATTATCATAATCTCTATTTCTAGATGAGAAAATGAAGAGTCCAAATGGTGAAGCAACTTATCCAAAGCAACACAAGCAGTGACTGTGAGAAAATCGGGGGGGTGAGATAGTAAAAAGATTCATAAGTACCTGATTCAGGCAATTTATTACTCAGAGGTATGCAAGCATGTGACTCCCCACCCAACCCTCCAATCTCAAAGGCATATAAATGGTGGCTTTCATTCACAGTGGGATGTGTACCCCAGTTTGGAGCCCACATCACTGGGTCTTTGCCCTTACGTCTTACTATTGTTACTGGCAGATTCATAGAGACTGAGTGGAGAGAGAGATTTTAAGGGAAGTCAATCAGAAAGTAGTCTAGGGACCATTACCCCCTCCTTCATCCCACACTTTATGGATTGTAAGGACATTGTGATTAGAAAATTTTGCTAAATGTTCATGCCTAGAGTAAAAGAAGTTGGATAAACATTATTATCATTCATTACCTAAATCTAGCTGACTCTAGCAGTATTGGGTACATAGAAACATCCCAGTCCATAGAAGGGTCAATCAGTGGTCTCACCTGGAGTCACTTTTTTCAGTTAGGACATGGCTATAGGTCAGTCTTCCCAGTAAATGACAGAATCAGAACTAGAACCCAAGTGTCCTGATTCTACCACTTATAATTACTACCTCACAGTTATAATGGCTTTAAGGTTTGAAAAGCATTTTCCTTACAACAACTATATGAAGCAGGACATGCTATGGTTGAGGGGTGGTAACATGATTTAGAGATACTTGAACCCCATAATATCAGGGTACAAAGTGAAATTGTCCGGAACAAATTCATACACTCTTAGACAAGTGTCAAAGTTTATTGTAACACTTAACAAAGTGGGTAAGGGTTCTTAAGGAACCTGCAACCTAATAGGATGCTAATGTTTATATGGAAAAGGGAAAGGGAAAGAATGCCAGTTATGCAAATTAGGTGATATGGGGGTAGGATTAGTATATGCAAGTAATCTTTTTCCATTATATCTATAGCTTTACTGTTTATGTTTCCCACATAATAATCCTAAGAATTCAATAGGAGTTATTACTGTCTGAATTGTAAAGATGAAGAAATTTAGACCTATAGAAGCTAAGTACTTTAATCACAGCCAGACAGAGCTGAGGCTCAAACATGGGATTTCTGACAAGAGTTCTGATGTTCTTCCCACTATACGGGATGCTCTCCTATTAATACTTGTATATGTGTATACATCTCTGATTAAAGTCCTCTCCTGAGATTGGAATGGAAAATATTGGCTCATACTGCCCATTGGGGTCAAGGCAACCTTTAATGTGAGGCACATATGAGCATTTACCTTCAGGAAAATTGTGAAGTTGGTGACATGTTATTTTCATTGCCATCCCATAGATCTCCATAAAATCTGTGATGGTCCCCTGATCTTCTCATCCTTCCTTCAAGTACCTAGCAACCTATTCTATCAACACTTGTTCTCACAGAAGTCTCTGACATCAGTCATTCATAATTTAGTGGGGAATCAAATCACTGAGTTTCCTTCCAGGGATATCTGTACTTTAAAACCTTATTCATCACCATCAAATGAAAGTCTTGGTTTCTTGCCTAAGGAATTTCAAAAATAAGTAACCCAAAGCCAGACGTATGGTGGTATGTTGGGGTTGGGGGAGAGATAGAAGCCTTTACCTGAGTATCTGTAGTCCCACTAGAAATTAAGGCAGTCATACAGAAGCATATCTCCAATGGAGCCATTGGCCTATTGCAAAAGAATGTTGGATTCAAAGTCAGAGGACCTGGATTCAATTCCTGCCTATGTCACATTCTACTTCAGTAATCTTGCACAAAACACCTAAATTCCATGTATCTGTTTCCTTAACTATATAATGATGGGATTGGTTTAAATTGACTACACTAGAAGAACCCTTCTAGCTCTAAATCTTTGTTCCTATGATTCCTTCTCCCCTCCAACCCCTCCCTTCCCTTACCACCACTGGGCGACTTTATCTTGCTATGCATACTTATTCCTCAACACCAGGAAATGGTTCATCTTTCAGCATCCTAACAGTCATCCAGTGTCCTAGAGCATATTTCCTCACTAGTGTGACACAATCAGAATAAAACTCTCTCTAGAGACGTTTATTATTATATTCCAACATGATTTTGCTCTCTATAAGGTCTCTGTTTTTTAAAATAATTTCAGTTCATATAGCTTATAGATTTAAGAATATTTACTCTGTCCTTGGATTGTCCAAGTTGTGGGGGAAAATATGCTAGTTATAGCCATGCAGCAATTTGTAAATAAAGTCAGCCCTCCATGCCTACTGCATTACCTATAGGGGCATAGATGACATCTGTCATTTGTTTGAATAGCATTAGATGTAATACATGCATCACAATACTATAGACACTATAAATACTTAGAACAAAAAGAAAACTATCTCCTGATATGATAATCTATTTAAGATGATCAGAGAGATATATACTTTTATTAAATGTACTTTTTTATGGTAGATAGAACTGCACACCTGAGACTAGCCATTGAAAAAATCTGTTCTCCATGCTACATTCTGTCACATTGAGTCAGGTGCTACTCTGGCTAATAGATGTTAATTTAATGGCTCTAAAATAAAGTCACTTTGAATACCCTTTAGAGCAGTGGTTCTCAACCTTCCTTTTAATATTCATATGTGGGCATATCTGCATGTGGAAATATGTGTTTTCCGATGGTCTTAGGCGACCCTTGTGACTCCTGTGAAAGGGTTGGTCAACCCCCAAAGGGGTCGCAACCCACAGGTTGAGAACCACTGCTTTAGAGTCTCCTGATTGAATAGATTGACACTGAAATGACCAAGTGATTTAATATGTAAGGAGGTAGTAAATACTTTGGAAGTGTGTTTGTACTGATCTAGATCCCTCATTTTCCTGCCAGAAAGCATGACTCAATACTTTTGTTCCATCTATCCACTGCTTCTCCCCAATTTCAAATGTCTTTTCTGAAGATCCTTAGAAGGGAATTGTTGAAAGCATCAACCATTCAAAATCCTCACTTCAACACAAATGTAGCATTCAGGTCAAGGCCCCATCTGTACATTTCATAGCAGATATACCAGTGGGCCCAGAACTATAATACTTTATGCTGAAATATCTGTAATTTTGAAACAAAAGTGCTGAACACCACAATCAGTATTAACACCCATCCCTGGGGATAGGAGACTACAGTATGATTAGTTTAGAATCTCTTGAAGTTTGCTCAGCTAGAAATGAACTTGACCTTTTGAGAAAATTTTGCAGTTGATAGAATGCAAATTTCAGGGCTTAAAAGAGACAACACAGACTTCTTCAACTGCTGTCTTGTGAGCATTTGAATCAAAAACAAATGTTTCTACACAGCTAAGCCCTATTGCCAGAGAAGAGCTTGCATTGATGGAACAAACAGCACCATCCCAAACCTTCTCTTTTCATCCCAGTTCCTGTAAATTTAAAAGGGAGCGTCTATGTCAATTTGTGCTTGTTAATTTTACTCTTGGTATAGGCAGCATGACATAGTGGAAGGAAGCCTAGATGTGGATACTGGAAGAACGATGTTCAAAGCCCAGCTTGATCACTTTATGACTATGTCATCATGGTCAAGTAACGCAACCTTTCTGTGACTCTGTTTCTTCATTTATAAAATGGAGATCAAACATAGTATCTGCTTCACAGTATCATTGCTTAAACGTGATGTTATTATTATTATTATTATCATTAAATTATTTTTAATAGGATTCAGATGGAAATGGTCCGGGGACAAGTTACTATACTGTCATTATTTCCTTATATTTAATATTCTACAAACTCTTGCAGAGGTTGATAAAATAACCATTTTTTTCTTAGTTCTATAAAATTAATAGGATTCAAATTCATCATCTGTAGGCTTATTGAAAGTATCTTCAGTACAATTACAGCAGCAGGCAGTATTTCATTTTATTCCAACATGATTTTGTTCTCTATTAGGCCTCTAATTAAATATATATATTAATTTCACATAGCTTACAGATTATGGATATTTGGTATGGAAATAGCTATTTTAAATTGATTGGTAATTTTTTAATGGATCAATGTTATGTCTTGGAGCTCATGAAATATACTGGCAATCAAAAAACCAGAAGTCTATAATAATGGTCTGTTTCTAGTATAATTTATTGTTTGAGGCTTCTAGACCTTTTGAGGTTTTTATTTGTTATATGGGAATTTATGTATATGTATTTGTACTTATATAACCATATGCTAGCCCATGAATGATTGTGAGTTTCCACCGTAGGTATGTGATATGATAGGTGCCCAATTTTTATAACCTACGTATATTGAGGAGATTCTATGATTTCGTAGCATACAATTTGTTGTTGAGTCATTTTCATTGGGTCTGACTCTCTGTGATCCCATTTGAAGTTTTCTTGGCAAAGATACTGGAGGGGTTTGGCATTTCCTCATATATTGATCAGAACGCCTAGACCCATTTGTGATTTCTGGTTGCAAAGACCTGGTCCTGAATGGTAATCATTTCTGTGTCCATTTACACAAGCCAATCTTTATGATTCAATCATTTGCTCTGCATTTCTTTGTTGATGTAATGCTGAATTTGTGTGGATTCCATCCATGGAGTGTCTTTCTTTTCTGTTCTTAGATCACAGCCACCTTACAGGCTCCAACCAAAGGTAACATACTTTCAGTTACATTCAGCAAATCCGATGGTATATATCCATAATCATCATTTACTGTTGCTTGATGAAGTTATGTCTGTATGTTCCAAGAATGAACCTGCTTTTATAGCTATTGACCTGTTTTCAATGTGTTCTAAGAATGCCTATTAGACATCCTCCTCCTTTTAGGACATGAAGCTTTAATCTTTCTATAAATGTGACAGAATGATTCGCCCTCTGTTTCATTGCTGTTGCATAGTTTATTAGAATACTTTCCAAGTATGTTATGATCTATTATTAAAACTTCAAAGATGTATATTAAGACTGTTATTGTTTGTGGTATTTGCTTTAAAAATGCTTGCCATTCCATCACACCTTTATATGTCATCTTCCCCATTAGAATATAAACTATTTGAGAGTGAGACTATCTTGATTGCTTTTACTTATTTGTATCTCTAGAAATTAGCGCAGCACTTGACATGAAGAAAGTACTTGATAATTACTCTTTCCGTCTTTTGTGCCTATCTATGTATATAGTTAGCTTCTTTCTCTGACCTCTGGCTGTCAAAAAAGTCCACTCTGCTCCTTTTGGAAGCCCCCAGAGTTAGAGATCTCATCATCTTCTTTGGCCACTTCTTATGACATCAGGCAATCTTTATTATAAAAAAAGTTGTTACCATCAGTCATTGCATAATATAAGGAAACATCTCTAGTTATGCATTTGAAGGATGAAAAATATCTAGTTGGAATCTTCTTTCATGAAACCTTTAGACATTCAATGAGAAAACTCTTCTCAAATTCATCACAACTGACTCTTCTCTAAACAAAATAAGCCCAATTCCTTTAACTATTTCATACAAATTCTATTTCACAAACACATCACCAAGTCTATTCTCTTGTTGTTTTGTTTTGTTTTGTTCTGGTTTTTTGATTGCCTGTATAGTTCTTGAGAACACTTAATCCTGACAGTATCTTACTTCATGGGGCTAAATTAGGGACTAAGCATTAGAAGTCACTGGGGATATCTTAGTGAACATAAAACACGAATCCTAGAAAAGAGGTGATGCTTGAATTTCTCTATGCCTACATACGCTTGTTTGTTTTTTTTTGCACTTTAAGTATTTCATTTAAACCAAATGTATTCCTCATGCAAAGTAGGGAAATGACAGTATGATCACCAATTTCAGGCATTTCTACTTACATATGAGATTGTACTGAGTATCAGAGCTATGATATTCTTTCCTGCCAAGACTAGAAGATGCTTAAATGAGGGGAGGAATATACAGTATTATTCTTTTTTGTCAGCTGTCTTAAATCTGTTATATTCTCTCCTAAAATGAAAGCTGTTTCTGAACTCCTGTTTATAAAATTTGCCTGGTGCATCTGTGTCCTAGGGGAACTCTACTGCCATTTTACTTTTCAGACAGCAAATTTTAAAATCATCTTGTGGTATTCTATTTCTCATCCACAATTTTATCTCTAAGAACAAATAAATGCTCATGGGTTTGTTTACTGGATACATTTTATTCCAGCTGTGCGCTACTTACTCTAAACCTCCCAAGAATTGTTCTTCTTTACAAACTTTGTGTCTCTCACTCAGCTGATTTTTGCTTTCTATCTGTCATAGCTATCAGTGAGGTATTTGGTTTGAACAGATGTGAATCTTAGCTGTCTGTAAGAAAACATAATGTTTTTGATGTGGTTTCAATTGATGTATACCCCCTGCCTGAGTGTTCTGAACTTGAAGAGGCAAGAAGAGAATAAAAATTCACTTCTCTCCTTTGCTTAGGGATAAAAGGAGCTTCCACATGTCTCTTCTTTGGATTACAATTTCATAAACTTTTAGATTCTTCATAATTGATATTTTCATCCATAAATGTCAGTTTATGGATTTTTCTTCCCATATTTTAAGTTACCTTACTATTTCTGTATGCAGGTCTAGAGAAGGAAATGAGAGAGGAGACTGGAATTTACACACACATATACACACACTTAGTGTGTGTGTGTGTGTGTGTGTGTGTGTGTGTGTGTGTGTGCAAGTATGTAAAACTACATTACAGTTAACAGCAAGAGAAATTTGTATATTCCCCACTTTGCCTTACTTGAGGCTTTGGACATAGTAGGAAGTGATTACTTCAAAATTAAATTTTTGATTAAATTGAATGATTCTATGAGTATTTTAACTAGCATCTTATCTTTTACATTTAAACCATTAGTAGCTCTAGCATCTTAGAATGATGATGGAGATGATTTAGAGCAGAAAGATTTCAAACCATTATATTGTTAAGGTCACCTATGTCAAGATATTTAAAAGAAAATTGATCACCCCTTTTGAATGACTAAATTAGTGACTGCAGAAAATACTCTACTGGCTGAGAAATTACAACTATTAAGGGAAGAAATGTTGAAAAGTGAAATGATGCTCAAGTTCGACTAGATCAGTTTTTTACTGTGTACTTGTGATTATTTTTATCAGTTTTCACTTTCATGTAATCAGAGAAGCTTGGATGAAGGAAGAAGAACTCTAAAACTATTCAAAGAAGGAAAGACGGGGTTGTATTATTTAATAACAACTGCTGGTACCTAGCTTAATGCCAGCACATTGTTGGTGTTTAATGAATGCTTGTTGGATAACAGGACTGATCAAAGGAATGGATAAGGAAACCAAGGCACAGGGAAACTAAATTACTTGCCATGAATTCCACAGCCAATAAGTGTCTGAAAAAAAATACCCAATCTCCCAGAAAACATTAGGGATCATTTAATAGTCGAACCTACTCATTTTATTGATGAAGGAATGGAGACAAAGAAAGGGAAAATGACTGGCCTAAAGTTGCACAGGTAGCCGATAGTACAGTCAGAATCTATATCCAGTTCTAACCCCCAAGTTCAAGCTCTTTCCAGTATAGCATGGAAAACCCTCTGCCCCAACACCTCCACCAATCACTTTACCATTACCTTCTTCCCAAGCTTGAAGACCATGAAGGATTATTGCTTTTCTATGACCATAGCTTCCCATGTTGTTCTAAATTAACAGGTAAAATGATACTGAGGAGATATGAAAAGAAGTAGTCATCTGTAGATCTATTATCAGTAACTAATTTTTCAGCACCTGCTTGGTAATTATGAAATTACTAGAGCAAAACCCCAACTTTTGGAACAGTTTCCTATATAATTGTTTCTCTCAATGACAAAATGATCTTGGCAGCATCTATAAAGTTTGATTGAGATGTCAACCTGCTAGCGTTCTCCCTGTAAATTCAAATACAACATGTCAAAAATGATGGCCATGCTCTGATGTTTAGCGGTAGGTCATCTATTCCTTCAATATAGTGTCATCTTGATTTTGACCTTTGTGGTTTATCCACCTGAGGACTCAGCATTTGGGGAAGCCAATATTTTTCAGCTTGATTTATAAGATGAGTGTTTCTCCAAGTACTGAAGTGTTAAAAATCCAGGGTCACTTTACAAGAGGAACCCAAAATCCTTTCTAAGCATCCAAATGCATGCCAATGAAAACCCAATTCAAATACAGAAGTAAGGTATCATGAGCTACATTTTTTCATGGCTAAACTAAAGCTTAAATAGTTTAAGTGGTTGATATAAATCATTGGTCCATTGCCTAAATAAGGATAAATAGAGAAAAACATTATGAATTGTAAGGATTTTGCAAGAGCTATATATGTGACAATAACAGAAAACACTAAAAAAACACAACTCTACTAGGTTCCAGGTGGATCTGTCTGACTCATAGGAAAATTTAATAAGGACTAGGATTGGTATTTTTTTAGAATGTCTTTTTCAAAACTATAGAAAGGATCAAAGAAACACGTTAACTGAATTGTGGACACTTCCACCATAATAGCACATGCACTCTGAGATTCCACTGAAGTAAGGAGGATACTAAATAAACCTTTATTGGGGGTTTGACTCAGTCAGAGGTAAAACAAAATATATGCTCCTTCTTTGACTTTCAATAGAGAAACTGAAGAGAGTTATTGACTAAAACAAGATAATTACAGGTACAAAGTAAAAATGATGAGCATAATATAAAATAAAAGAGCAGTTACAAAGGTATTAAAGTTTCAGAAGATTATATGAGCACAAAATCGTAGGATTTCAGAAATGAAATAGATATCACAAGATAACTAGTCAGACAGCTGGACATTCAAACAAGAATCCACTTTACCTAATTAGAAATCTTCTAATGATAAGGGAGGATCCCAAACCACCACTCAAAGCAATCCACTTCATTTTTGGAAGGTTCTAATTGTGAGGAAGGTTTTGTTTTGTTTTGTTTCACATCAAGACTATTGCTATCTCTCTTCAATGTCTACCCATTGATTCAATTTCTACTCTCTGGAGAAAACAACAGAATAAATATAAACCCTCTTCCAAAGAAAGCCATTTAGGTACTAGAAGATAGTTTTCACGCCCCAGGTAACACTTTTTGCTCAAACTAGCCAAATCTAGTTCTTTCTGCTGATCCCTATATTTGGCACAGCCTTCATTCCCCTCACTGTCCAATCCAGGTCACCTTCCTCTGCATGGTACCTAGCTAACAAATATCCATTATAAAATCTGATACCGACAACTAAATGCATATGATCTAATCAACACACAGTAGAGTTATATTACTTGTCTCATACTGGAGTTTTCCCTTAGATTTCATTAATATTTGAGACTGTCATAACTGCACTTCTCATCATCTAGTTACATTTCCACCATTTATACTGGAAAAGTGGTTGTTTGAACCCACAAACACATCTTTACATTTGTTTCTTAAATATCTTATTATTCTTGCCTCATTATAGCAACTACTGGGTTTCTGACTGCTTAGCCAATGTATTATGCATCCTTTCTAGTTGGGTATTACCTTCAGCTTTAATAAACAGCTTCAATCACAAGATCTAGAGAATTTTGGCTGACAACATTCCCCTTATCTACTGGTCTAATTTCCTCCTCAAAAAAGGACTGAATTTCAGTATAGCTTGACTTGTTCTTGATGCAGTTATACTGATTCATAGTGATCACTGTTTTTCTTTACAGTTGCTTACAAATACTCTTTTTAATAATGTGTTCCAGAGCTACAGACAATTAAGCTCATTGGCTTTCAGTTTGTAGACTGTGCTCTCTTTTCAAAAGCAAAGTTCTGGCAACACTAGTC
Organism: Pseudochirops cupreus; assembly: GCA_028627135.1. Lineage (NCBI taxonomy): Eukaryota > Metazoa > Chordata > Mammalia > Diprotodontia > Pseudocheiridae > Pseudochirops > Pseudochirops cupreus. The sequence continues at coordinate 525,286,817 of CM053582.1, read as the reverse complement.
TTTCTTTCACTAATCCTTTAGAGTGCTTTCTATCCTTCTTGATCATTCAAAGGTCATTTACTGAGGTTCAGCAAGGACTTTTAATAGTTTTTTCATGCTCAGATATATACATATGTGTGTGTGTCTATATCTATATCTACCATCCTGATTAGATAACTGAAACTCACCGAGAAAAGATATCTCCTCAGGTACCTTGAATTTAAACTCTCTTTCACTGATTTTTTAATTGTTTTATTTCCATTCCATTCAACTTGTGCTGACTTTTTTTTTAAAGAAAAATATAATATTTAGATTGTTGTTGTCAAGAGACAGTAACAATGCTAGCTCTAGATCAGAGTTTCTTAACCTAAGATCCAGGTGACATCTTTCACGTACATACACATATGCATATATACACATACATATATGTGTGTACATGTATATCTTCACATATATAAACATGCACACATGTATAATATATTACATAATATAATGTGTTGTATATTACATTATATATTTAGATATATGCTTGTATGTATGTGTATATATACATGTATATTTATATGTGTGTATGTATATGAATATATGTTTTCACATATTTTTTAGGCATTTAAACACACTGTTCTGAGAACAGGTATCAGCTGACTGCCAAATGGGTCCCCGACTTAAAAAACATTAAGAACTCTTTATCTAAATTTAATCATATTACACCAGACTGTCCAAATGTATTTCAAACCACTTTTCAATGTTTACTTTTTATTCTCAGAAATTGTGTCTTCAAATCTTTGTCTCACTATTAGGACATGCTTTTTTTCTGGCTCTGACAGACCTTCACTCCCTCATTATATTCCTCTCCGCTAGAAAGCAAATCAGCTTAAATTCTAACATTAAAGAGTAAAGGGGTTAACCTGCCCTACAGCATCAGACAGAAGCTAATGACTGTTAAATTTTGGTTTAGCAAAATCTCATGTGAGTCAGGGAAGCAATCTAGACAGAGATATTGAAAAGTAGGATAGTTCTGGAGACAAAAATGAACCAAATTGATGACTGTGCCAAAGCCAGTATTTCTAGCCAAGTTTAGGAAGTATGGGACAAGGGTATGGCAAACTTTTGAGTAAATTATTAAGTCAGATCATATATGTAAAATGTAAAGTACTACATGAATGTTAGGTGTTTTTAACTGATGAAAAGAGAAGCATTCTGAGCTGAACAAGACAGACAAAATGGAAGACCAGGAACCAATGATCATCAGGTTCCCAATCATAGCATGACCAGTTAGAAATTTTGAGAATGATTTCCTTGTACAACCATTGCAAAGACATGAGAGGTTCTGGTCTACATAGGCCCCAGATATTGACACATGACGGCAAAACACCACACTGAAGGGGAAGTCTGGACAGATAACCAAGGAAAATAGTACATAAGTGGTATATAAAGCATCCTTTGCACCTCTTCTCTAGCTCAGGAGATTGCCCTGAAAAACAATGTTGTTCCAATTGTCTAATCCAGTCTTGGGCTTCCTTAGGGAGCATAGTGTGTTGGAATAGATACATGGCAGTCTCTTGTCCTCTGTCCTTAGCAGACTTCCTTTGGAGTAGTACTTTGTTCAGTTCTGAGCTGTGATTTAGGAAGTAAATTGAGAAACTGGACAGGAGGGCCAATCAATATTTTGAAGAACTTTGAGTACTATAGATGCATGTGCAAATACATACAGATATATATATATAGATAGATATATATCTATATATTTATGTATGTATATATATAGACACACACACATGCGCACACACATATATGTACACATACACATATATGTACAGATACATACATTACACACATATATTTATGTATATCTATAGGACTTGAAGTCCTATATATATGTATATATAAATTTAACCAAAGTAACAGATGGTAGTTGAATTTTAACTTGAGAAGATCTGTTGTGAGTCAGTGAGGTAAGCAAGACAGTGATACAGTGAGCCAGCAAGGATTTGGACCCAAGAGAGATACAAAATTACTACTTTCTGTTAATTCCAGGTTGTCTAGCCAAATGAAAGAAAGAGGGAGCAACTGGGGTGGCCCATAAAAGACATTACAAATCGGCACACACACACACACACACACACACACACACACACACGCACGTGTGTGTATTCATATACATATAAAGACACACATTAATCTTTATATCTATGTGTATATGCTTAGGTGTGTATGTATATGTGTATAGAGAACTCAAGGCCATGTGTGTACACTGAGGGAGAGATACAGAGAGAGAGGGAAAGGGAGAGAAAAGGGAAAGGGGGAGGTGGAAGAGGAGGGGGAGGAAGAGGGAGAAGGAGAGATTAGTTGAAATGTTGAAGAATTGGGCATGTTTAACTGGAGAGAAAAAAAGACTCAGGGGCTACTTTATAACTCTATTTCTATGTATACAGACTGATACCCTCCTTACAATGTCAACACTCTCTGAGGGCAGGGACTATTTCGAATTCACCAGTTCCTAACATAGAGGTTGTGCATAATAGGTGTTTAATAAATTCTTGTTATTTAATGATATTGATAAATGGAACTCAGTTTAAATAAATATATATATGTATATATATATATGTGTGTGTGTATATATATATATACATACATATATATATATGTATATATATATGTATATATATGTATATTTTGAGAGCCAACTTTATTCTGATTACTTCTAGCCTGGCAAAAATGTGTCACTCTTTATCCTTCCTAATGTAGCAGCATGAAATAGAGTGCCCTGGGTGGGGCTCCCACCAAGAAGAACACAATCTCTTTTTTCTAAGAAATAGGGAAATTCAGGAAGGTGGTTTTTGTATTTTAAAGCATTTAGAGGGAGTTCAGAAAGGCAGTTTTTTTCTGGAGAAAAGAAAGTACAATTTACTCCTTTGAAGAGAAACAAAATTCTAGTCATGGGCACTATGGAAATCAGTGAATATAAAATTTCACTTTCTGGTTACTTTATGCATTTATAGAATTGAGATGACCATTTCAGGGCTTATTCTAACAATTTTAGATTGTCCTATCATGCAATATATTTCACTTTTCTGTTCCTTGGTTTAGAATTATATTTCAAGGTTTTGTTTTTTTTTTCAATTATTATGGCTAGAAATGGAAAAAAAATATTCTTATAGAATCCAACTGTGTGGTTTATGATGCTTAGAAATGGATTAGTTCTGCTTAAATGAAAGCAAACATAAAAAGAGGTAAAGGCAGAGCAAAAGAACATATAAAAGGCTAAGGTTATTATAGAAAATATCTTTAGGTAAACCAGACACCTTTTTCTGGAATTATAAACATTCAGATATGTTTATTACATACCTACATACCTGCACTGGTCACTGGACAATGAAAAGACATGAAAAATAACACTTGATCCTTATTTTCAAGGTGTTTACAATCTATTTAGTGGGATGGGGAATGACGAGTAATAAACATAGCATGAATTTAAACATCGATGTGGGGAACCTGCAGCCCGGAGGCCACATATGGCCTCAGTTGAGGCTGCAGATTCACTATCCCTGGATTAGAATGTGAGTACTGCATTGGAAGTTTGCAACGATGAGACAGTAAAGATAGAGTGATGAAAACAAATAAGATAGACTGCATTTTGGGCTTCAGGGAAGAGTTGTCATTTAAAATTTGTCTTGAAAATAATAACAATAACTGAACTGCATATAGTTAATATTTTAAAGTTTGCAAAACATTTTACAAACCTTATCTTATTTGAGTCTATTAAACCCTATGGTTTCACAGTCAGGATACTTGGGTTCAAATTCCTCATCTCACACATACTTGGGCAAGTGACTTGATCTCTTTGTACTCAAGATAACCCTGTTAGACCATAAGTTACAGAGGCGGTGCTGATTTGCATTAGTGTAAATTCCTTATTAGAGTCTCTCTAAATCCATAAAATCACAGATCTATCATTTCATTTGTTGTGTCCAACCCTTTGTCACCCCGTTTGAAGTTTTCTTGCCAAGGATACTGGAGTGATTTTCCATTTCCTTCTCCAATTTATTTGACAGATGAGGAAACTGAGGCAAACAGGGCCAAGTGACTTGCTCAGGGTCACACAATAAGTTTCTGAAATCAGATTCTCTTGACTCCAAGCCTTGTGATCTATCTACTGTGCCAACTACCTGCCCTGTCATTCTCTACCCACCCCACTAAAACTAACAAGCAAACAACAACAACAACCAAAGAACACCCATGAAGTAGGTGATACAAGTATCCCTAACCTGATTTCAGGTGATGAATCTGTGGCTCAAAAAGTTTGAATAACTTACCCCCATGTGTAGTTGAAAGTGGGATTCAAACCAACATCTTCTTGATTGTAAGGCCAACTTCCTCTTTACCATAAATTACCCTTATATGTGGTAATGGTAACGAAATTTGTAGATGCCCCTGTATTGGCTTGGTTTTTGGGTTGAGTGTTAAAACCCAGAGCTTGTGAATCTCACTTGTGGGATGGACTTGTTGATGTGAAGAGAGAGGGCTGAACTGGGAGGAGCTGTGAATTGGGAGAGAGGCCCAAGCCTAGAGAAGGCCAGAAGGACTTTGGGAGAGCAGTATCCAGTATCATGGAGCCTGAGTTGCTGAGAGAAAGACTGCTGAGAGCCCGTTGGAGCTGCCCAGGACTTCTGAGAGTCCTGCCACCCGGAGCTGCCGAGAACTGAGGAGGCATGGCTGTGATGCCAGTATTTTGTCTGTCTG
>CM053582.1:525262368-525281595 GCA_028627135.1 Pseudochirops cupreus | reverse complement strand
CTGACTTTAGTGGGAAGTATCTTTGTGTGCGTTTTGGAGTTTCAGGATTGGTTTAGAGTCCTATTTTATGGGTATTTTGGGGTGGCTATGTGAGAGCTGTGATATGTTGCTGCTTCTACGCCGCCATCTTGGCTCCGCCCCCCTAATGTAATTTTTTTAAAACATTTTAAGCTTGAGGTGATGGCAGACAGCCAGGTAGAATGGTCTAGTACTTAGAAATGTGAGCCAGAAGATTGGTAGACAAGTCAGAAGATTGAATGTGAACAGACACCGATGTTAGGAATGCATTTGTACAGATCTCTAAGTCAATCAGCAAAAGCTACTCTTTTCAAATTCCCAAGCTTCCCTCTCTCAAAACTTTCTGAGGTCAGAGTTAATTCAGAAGAAATCTAGGATTATATAAATCCTTTATGGAGCCCATATAGGCTCAGATAGGAGTAATAGGGAACAAATGGGCACATGAAGCCTGTGTCCAACTTTATAGGACTTCATAATCAGGGAATATAGATCTTCATAGTATCTCACATCTAGCTAGATTCCTATCCCTACAAAGTTCAGAGGCATTACTCCTCTCTCACCCCTTCCTAAATTTCAAGTAGTGAGAAATCTTCTTCATTTTGACTTTTTGACTGCTTATGATAATGGGCCAACTTTAGCATAATCTTGCATTTGCTCAGTCTACAGAAGGAGGAGCAGCCATAGGAACACCAACAGTCTTTGATCCAGTGACTACTCTCCTTGCTGTTCCATAGATATGACCCATTAAGCTCCAGAAATTTTCACTGGTCGACCCCCATGCCTGCAAATGCTTGCCCTACTAATCTCTGCCAATCCATTTCAATGACTTCATAAACTGAAGTCCCAAATAAATCTCATCTTCTGTAGGAAGCTATTCCCAACCACTCTTAATTCTAGTACCTTCCCTTTGTTAATTGTTTCCTACTTATCATAAATCTAGCGTGTGTGTGTGTGTGTGTGTGTGTGTGTGTCTGTGCGTGTGTGTATTTCCCTTCTCCCTCATTAGATTTTGAGCCTTCTGAGTTCAGGGCCTGTTTTTTGCCTGTTTTTGTATTCCCCATAGTGCCGGACACATAGTAGGCTCTTCATAAATATTCCTTCATTGATTGATTATTTTGCACTCCTCTAGTTTTCCTCTACATTACTTTCTCAGATGGGGTTGATTTTTTTCCGGAGTAGATTTATAGCAGTAAAAGTACAATTATATGAATACTTGATTTCTCTTTACCTCTTATTTATACCTGATAAACACCTTTTAAGATGTTGAGAAAAGAATTGTTATGATGCTAGACAACTCCAGAAAATGGAGTCTCTCCAGCTTGAAAGCTGTCAAGGCTTTGGGTCATGTTGAGAAATACAGTGTCAGTCACCAAGGGATACTCATATGAAGGAGTTTTACTTTGAGTTTGAAGCAATTGAATAAATGGCAGTGAATAGAAACATACTGTGTCCCTAGCAATGTCTTTGACGTAGACATATGGTACTAACTCTTCTGCTCTTGTCCTCTTTTCACCTAAGACTAAAGAATTTGATGAACTTAGAGGACGTTTGAAAACAAAGCCTAAGCTCATAAATTCAAGAACCTATTAAAAGATTCCTTAGGTATTATCTAATAGAAAGGTTGTTAATCTGAGGTATGTAAACTTATTTTAAAGTAATATTTTGATAACTGTATTTTTTTTTTTTGCTTTTTGGAGGGGGGAGGGCAGGGCAATTGGGGTTAAGTGACTTGCCTAAGGTCACATGGCTAGTAAGTGTTAAGTGTCTGAGGCCAGATTTGAACTCGGTCCTCCTGACTCCAGGGCCGCTGCTCTATTCACTGTGCCACCTAGCCACCTGTATAACTGTGTGTCAATATGATTATCTTCTTTTTCATTCTATGCATTTTATTTTAGAATTTTAAATGCTTTATTATGAGAACAGGTTCTTAGACTTTGTCAGAATATCAAATGGGCCCATGATCAAATAAACTTATTTGGTCAAGCCATTAATTTTACAGATGAGGAAACTGAGATCTAAAAGGGGAAATGGCTTACCTAAAATAGTAGTTTTCATCAGCATATCACATTTCATAAATGGAATCCATAGTTTGCTGAAAATAATGCTCCTTATGTTGCATACTTGATACCTAGAAACTTACGCTGGTCTTCTCCATTTAGACTTGGATGAAAATATAGAGGTAGTCAGGTGCCATAGTGAAGAGAACTTTCAACCTGGAGGCAGCCTCAGAAAATTAGAGATATGTGACCCTGGCCAACTCATTTGACTTCTCTGCCTCAGTTTTCTCATCTTTAAAATTGAAATAACAACAACAATACCTACATTATAAAAAGAGAATAATAATAGCAACAATACCTACATGTCAGGGGTATTGTAAAAATAAAATGAGATAATAACAGTGAAGCAATTTGCAGGCCTTAAAGCATCATATAAATGTTCATTGCAATTATTATCAATAATAAAATATACCAGAGAGACAGTAACATTTTAGCTTCCGATCTATTTTTTTTTCATGTAATTCTGTTCGTATTTGCTATTCTAGTTTCTCCTAGGAAATCTGAAACTGGAGCGTAGGTTCTGCTTCTACACTGGTGATCATGTGGCCTGTAGCATATAGAGAGCAGGCAGGTCAGTGTCATATTTGACAATAGCAAAATCATTATATGCATCTACTCTACAGCCACTTGGCATTGATTTTTAAGCTGTATATCCTGAGTGTTTAGCAAGAAAAAAGGAAAAGAAATCAAACTATCTCTGGAAAATGCTGCTGATGGCTGTTGTAGTGGAGGTTCTTGACACTCTTAATGCAATGGCATTAATGAAGTGATGCCATGAAGAGTCACAGTATTCAGAACATGAGAGGTATGCTTGCCCAGCTCCCACCCCCAATGTACATTGTCACAGTTAGAACATAGCTAAAGTGTCATGGACAGCTAGGTGGCACAGTGGATAGAGTGCCAAGCCTGGAGTCAGGGATACTCATCTTCCTGAGTTCAAATCCAGCCTCAGACACTTGCTAGCTGTGTCGCCGTGGGCAAGTTACTTAACCCTGTTTGCCTTGGTTTCCTCATCTGTAAAATGAGCTGGAGAAGGAAATAACAAACCAGCCCCGTTCTTTGCCAAGAAAACCCCAAATGGGATCGTGAAGAATCAGGTTAAACTGAAATGGCTGAACAACTACAGAGTATCATGTCCTTTTTTCACACCAGATACTTGGAAATTCATTAATATAGGCTGAAGAATATCTGAGGGAGAGGGTCAACTAAGTGAGTAAAGAATCTTATGATCATACACTATAAATATTAGCATAAGAAACTAGGGATGTTTAATTTGAAGGGAAATTTGGGGAGCACATAACATGTCTGAGTATTTGAAAGGCAGTATTGGGGAAGATGGAATGGACGGTTTTTTTCTGGTTGAACTCACAAGGCAAAACTAGGAGGAATGGGGATGCAAGTTGCAGAAAAAAAGATACGGGCTTAATGTAAATGTAGCATTAATGTTATAGTAATATTATAAGGCAGCTAGGTGACACAGTGGATAGAGCACGGGGTCTGGAGTTAGGAAAACCTGCCTTCAGATACTGCCTTTGATTCTTACTAACTGCGTGATTCCAGTCAAGTCACTTAAACTCTGCCTTAGTTTAATCATCTGTAAAGTGGAGATTAATAATAATCCCTTCTTCCAAAGGTTGTGCTGAGGATCAAGTAATATACTACTGTAAAGTACGTATCACAGTGACAGGCAAATAGTAGACACTATATAAATGTTAACTTTTGTTATTATTATTAGTATAAGTGACTTAAGAGGTTATGGAAGAAAGGAATCTTTATCAGGCTAAGTGTGTAAAGAGGAGGCAAGGTTGTTCTTGGAAGAGTGATCATAAAGAGTAGAAGGGGAAGTCTAGAATGGGAGTGATGAGGAACTTAACCTAGGAGCTGCTTCTGGACATGGGTGAGGAGATCCAGATGCAAGCCAGGTGATGCATGGCCATCCCCTAAAAATGACAGCGCTGGAAAGGTGATTGTGACTGGGATTTAGGACAATGATGACTGATTGGGGGGGGGGGGGGAGGAACTCTGATGCCAGAAGGGAAGAGAATGACAGAGAAATAAGGGACTCCTAACCTATTTCTGAGCACATGATTCCACTCAGATTCCTGATATTTTGCTCATTGCTGGGTTTTCTTTTGACAGAATGGGGAACAACATTCTGGGGGGAAAAAAAGAGAGAAAGAAATGATTTTGTTCCGTTGCTAGTAGGGCTCAGAAGCAAGTCTCCTTTCTGTTGTTTACATGTCTTATAATAAATTTGTTCTATGTTTTAAGGGTTTTTTTGGGAACCTGTTAACTGTGGAGGAGTCTGGTTTGAGCTTGATATGTGTCAAATCAGTTGTAGATCCAGAGCTTGGGGATTATTTACAGGTATCCTCAAGGTTGTAGTAGTCCATCTGTCAGAGATGAAAAGTCAAGATCTTCCTTAAGGAAAAACAAATAGATAGACAAAAAAGTTCCTAACAAAGCTGTCTAAATACAGCCGTATATTGGGTTCCTCCTCACAAGAGATCTTCAGCAAAGCTCAGATGACCACTGCCAGGACTGTGTAGAAGAGATTCAACTAGGGCTCAGGTTAAGACATAGTCTTCCTGGGGTGGGGACCCTGAAACCTTGAAGTCCAATGTGGCCCTCTAGGTCCTCAAGGGTGGCCCTTTGACTCAATCCAAATAGAGGACCTAGAGGGCCACATGTGGTCTCAAGGCTGCAGGGTTCCCACCCCTGAAAGAGGTCTCTTTGCTCTCAGATTTTATATTCCTGGTATCATAGCAGAGACAGCCTCACTAGAGGATTTTTTAACATTACTGGTTAAAAGCTATTAGATAAGGACTGGAACAGGTCAGGGCACCTCATGTTATCTGTGTTTGCCTGGGGCACTGTCGTGGAGTGTTAGTGTTTTTATTTCCTAAGGGCTCTTCTTAGTGTTTTGTTCCTTTTGAGCTGCCTTAGGTATGTGCTGAATGGCTTTCTAGGATAGGCTTTTGCCCATCTGAGCAGAGCTAATTTGTTTTGGAGTGGCGTAAAGACTGCCTTGTCCTTGCCTTAATGCTGGGACAGTGACAACATTTGATTTTAGAATTTGGTTTCAATTTTAACACATTGACTTTTTTTTTCCCTGATTCTTCCTACCCTTTCTCAACTTTTTCATTTGCACAAAACAAACACACAAACAAAACACTTCAATGGCTAATTGAAAATAAATCCCCCAAAGTCTTATTTTTTTAAATTATTTTCTGTCTCTCTGTCTCTGTCTCTCTCAGTCTCTGTCTCTCTGTGTTTCTTTGTCTCTCTTGTCGGTTTCTCTGCTCTCTGTCTCAATCTCTGTCTCTGTCTCTGTTTCTCTCTCTCTGTCTGTCTCTGTCTCTATCTCTGTCTCTCCCTATCTGTCTCTGTCTGTCTGTCTGTCTTTCCAACTGCCATTCACTAGTCATTTCCCTTGGCCTCTTTAGACTGGATCTTCTGGGCAGTGAATCTATTAAAGCTACTTGTTTAGATAGGACTGAAAGCCAGGTCAGTAAAGATTTCTGGAAATCAAGCCCTTTCTTGCCCTGTTAGATCTTTTTAACCCAGCTCTCTTGCTCTTTTCCACTAAATCAACACAGAGAGAATGCCAGTTTCCCAGTCTGACAGATCCTAAGGGAAGTTGCCCATTTGGATACAATGCAGTTCTACATATACAGTTGGAAGAGACTTCGGAAATCTTCTTTTTCAACCACCTCATTTTGCAAGTGAGCAAACTGAAGCTAAGGTTAATTGCTTGCCCAGGTTCAAAGGGAGCTGAACCTACACTGTTGCCCTACAAACTGAGGAGTCTTTCTGCTATATCATTCTGTCCCTTTTGCGAGGATGTTACAGTTACCTGAACATGAGTTCCACATGGATCCCACTTTCTTGATATGAGGGGGTATTTCTGGAGAAAAGATTATCAAAAAATCTAAGCTTCTTATCAGTTCTAGAATATATCTTCATACTTCATATATAGTGAAGAGAGAAACAAGAGCATAGTTTCTACAATATTAAGAAAAACAACTTTGATAGAGTTAAGAAATCTGAGTAATACAATGATCAGTCATGATTCCACTAATGCTAATGCATGCTAACCATGTCCTAAGAAAGAGATGATAGCTTTAAAGTATAGATAGAGACATAAATATTTTGGAAATTACTAGGGAAAACTTTGCTTTGCTTGTCTCTCTCTGTCTCTGTCTCTGTCTCTACATATATATATATGTATGAGTGTATATTTACAATAATACTGCTTTTCTTTTCAATGAGGAAGAGGAGGTAGGAGGGATAGAAAATCATTTTTTTAATTGGAAAATATATATAGATATTTTTAAAAATATGTCTCATTTGAGAAGTCAATAGGCTTTGATCTCAGCGATCAATTTGATCTTAGCTTTCTCCAATAAAGTTCATCATTACTGAATTCAAGACTCTGTCAGTAGATCTAGGCCAGCCTTACATATAGGCAGATTATTCACCTCCCTAAGGCTCTCAAAAACTCCCATAGAACAAAAATATCTTTCCCACTAGGCTCTTGCTGGTTCCTTAAATTCTGTAATTAGGGATTATTTAAGAAAAGATTGCAGAGACAGAGATAGAAAGAGAGAGAGAGAGAGAGAGAGAGAGAGAGAGAGAGAGAGACAGAGGTGAAAGCACTGTGAAAGTGCATAAGACAAAATTTAATGAAAGGAGGTGGAAAGTACTTTGAAAAATATGAAGTGTAATAGATAAAAGCATGGTAAAGGCAAAGAGGCCATAGTAGATTTTGAAGACCACTTGGCCAGCAGGAGCACTAAAGATGCCATTAAAAAAAGTTCTATGACTAGAAAAAGAAGACAGCCAGGCAGAGAATGACAATGAGCAATTGACAGCACAGAAGCTTCAAGGTAATGATTTCCTTAGCCTTAAAATGGGAATCCTAATAGCACACCCCTCTCCCCCCCCCCCAGGGTTGTCATCAGGATCAAAAGAGGTAATATTTGTCAAGCACTTAGCCCAGTGCCTGCTGCATAGTCAGTAAGTAGTATAGAAATGTTTTATTCCATTTCCACTTCTCCCACCTCAACCAGTAGATCATCAACTAACCTAGAATCAGGATTGCTCCACAACTATTCCAAATAATTGTTCTTCTATTTTTACAAAAAAAATCTCTTTATTTTTTTTTTAATTTGTACTTCACCACTACATTTAGAAATCTTGAACTTAACATTTGGAACTATTCCTGTGACTGGAAAAATGATCCTCCAGCTCTATTCTTGTTGCAGTGGTTATGGATAAATGAGGCAAAATAATAATGCTTTATAACCACTTGATCATAAAATGAGGGGAATTACCTAATGGGTCCACCTTCATATTTTCCTAAAAGAGGAAGAGGTTATTACCATGTTTTAGTACATGGACAGGTCCCAAGGTGAGAGTGGATTTTTTCCATTGAAAAAACTGACCCTAACAATCCTGATTCTTAATTATTCCTGTGAAAATCTGCCCTTACTCCTCAGGACATTAGATGTATATAGATGTACTGGACCCCAGAATAGATTGTATAACAACAATAGTGGCAGCAGTAGTAATAACAGCAACTGCAACAGCAATAAATAATAATAATAAATAGTATTTACAATGTTTCCAAGTTTAAAAACCATTTCACGTTTCCTCTTTTGAGCCTCATAACAATTCTGGAGGTAAGTACTATAATTATCTCACTTTGTCACTGAAGAAACTGAGGATGAGAAAAGTTAAGTGACTTGCCCAGGGTCACACAGCTGATTAAGTATCCAAGGAAGGATTTATACTTGCATATCCCTGACTAGAATAATAGCATGATACCTGGCTGCCTCAAAAATAGCTAATAATGTATTTTAATTAATCAGTATCTTAACATAAAGTTAACCCTCATAATATTCTAGGTGATGTTTAAAAAGAGCCAAATTCTAGTTCTTGCCATCTTGAATTGTTATAATTTAAAACACAAGGTAAGTTACATGTGGGATCTGTATTATTTACATGATCTTTGTTTTTGTTTTTACAAAACTTTGGACCATGTGAATAATGCCGTTGATAAGAAAGAAACATCTGTTAGAGACAAGCCCAACGCAAAACTATGTGGCAAATATTGGTTTCATTCCTTTGCACATAATTTTGGATGAAGATGGAAAAAAATGCCCACAGAATTCTGCTGACTATTTATGTTACATAACACCAAGGCAATCATTTACTAATTCCCAAATTAATGCAACATCTTACTCACAAAGGAAACTTTTGAAACTCTTTCATTCCTACTCAAACTTTCCCTGAATTCATCTCCCACCACCCTTTTAAATGAAAACTTTGCTTCCTTTTTCATGGAAACAATTGAAGTCATTTGAAGAGATCTCTGTCTTCTCCTCTGCTCCAATTCTTCTTTCACTCAAATGAGCATCCATCCAGCAAAGGAGAAAGAAAACAAGCAATCAGATAGGTAGGAGAACTGGGAGGAATCACTGTTTTGAACACTTGCAGAGTTCAAGCAAAGAAAGAGTTCATGAAGGAGTAGAGAGATTATGAAATGGCTAGGTGGTGCAGTGAATAGAGAACTGGCCTTGGAGTCAGAAGGACCTGAGTTCAAATATGACCTCAGACAGTTAACACTTTCTAGTTGTGTGCCCTTGGACAAGTCACTTAACCCCAATTCCCCCTCCAAAAAAATGGCAAAAAAAAAAAGAGAGTTAGGAAGATTTTTATAAAGGGTGATTAAATTTGGCCATTCAAAGGTCATTTGCAGAGTGCAGCTAGAGTTTAATAATGAGATTAGCTTGCTGAGTGTAGAGATTACAGAGTGTGATGAAAGGAGATGGAGACGCTGATTGCAGATGGCTTTCTCAAGGGGGTTTTCTGTGAAAGGGAAGAGAAATAGATGCTAGCTAACAGGGGTGTTTCTTAAGGTTCAGTCTTGGGTCCTCTACTATTCTCCCTCTATGTAATTTCAAAACTCATATGTTTGTCGCAATACAAATGATTCTTAGACCTATTTGTCTTGCCCTAGTCTCTGTCTTGATCTTCAGTCTCATATCTCTACCTGCCTTTTGCACATTTTATACTGGAACTCCAATAGACATCTTAAACTCAATATGTCCAAAATTAAACTCATTTTCACTGCTATCCCAAATCATCCATTCTTCATAATTTCAGGTGCCAACATCCTCCCAGTTACCAACATTAACAACTTAGATGTTTTCTTCAAACTCTCGCTCTATCCATCCTCATATCTAATTTATTTCCAGTTTCTGCTATCTTTTTAACATCTCCTATATAGGCTCTCTTCACTTGTCTGACACTGTCACCATTCTTGAACAGGCGCTCATCACCTCACATCTGGACTATTATAATAGCTTACTAGTGAAAGAACCATTTGTATGCAGTCCGAACATCAGAAGAATGCAGTCAATCTTACTTTAAATATTTCCTTTTCCCTTTGATTCATTTTATTTTTAATTTATGAAATAAAAACAAGCATTTCCATCACATAGTAAAATAAAAAGATATTGCTCATGAAACTGCAAATCTACTATATATAACTTGCTATCCCTTTTAAATGTATTATAAAGTTATCATGTAAATTTCTTTCCCCCCTTTATTTCTTCCCTCCCTCCACCCTTGCCCCAGAGATGGCTATCATTAAATACAAATATGTATATGTATGCATGTATGTATACACATGTATGTGTATGTATGTGTGTATATGCATATATTTGTAAAATCGTTCTGGAGATACTTCTATTCATCAGTTCTTTCTCTGGCTGCAGATACATCCTTTGTAGTTAATCTGGGTTATTTGTGATAGACAAAATGACTTAGTCACTCAAAGCTTTTCTTAAAACAATATTGCTGTTACAATATACAATACTCTCTTGATTCTGCTCACTTCACTCTTCATATTTAAATATTTCTTAAATAATGACTATGTATTAGCCACTGGGATCACCTCCTACACAAGGCTTTTTCTAATCCTCTTTGTATTACTTTTCATAGCCTTTTCTTCTCTATATCTGTGCACATGATGCACACATGGAGCGCTTATAAAGGAGGCAAAGTACATTAAAAAGAACAAAGATGCTCTCCTATCCACAAATCTCTTCCTACTCTGGTCCATCTTCAACTCATGTGTCAAATTCATCTTCCTAAAGTTCAAGTCTGACCCTATCACCACAAAACCTATTTAATTGACTCCCTATTCTATCCACAGCAAATATCAAAATAGTTGTTAACTTTGAAAACCTTTTGTAGTCTGAATCCTATCTGTCCTTCCTGAATTATTTCACTTTACTGCATTCCACATACTCTGCAATACAGGGATACTAACTTCCTTGCTGTTTCCCATGCAAGACACTCTATCTCTCAAATCTGGACATTTTCACTAGCATTTCCTCCTACCTGGGTCTCTCTCCCTCCTCATCTCCCCCTCCTGGCTTCCTTCAACCTTCAGCTAAAGTCCCACCTTCTACAAGAAGCCTTTTCCATTTTTCCTTAATCTCACTGCTATCTCTTAGAGATCATCTCCAATCTATTTTGTAGGTATCTTGTTCATGGAGTTGTTTACATTCTGTTTCCCCATTGGACTGTGAGCTCCTTAAGAACAGGGAGGTTGAGTTCGTTGGGTTTTTTTTTGTTTTTTTTCTTTTTTAGCACAGTGCCTAGCATACAGTAGTTGCTTAGTAAATATTTAACTACTTGAAGTGACAGGAAATACCAAGAAGATGATGAATGTCTACTATCCATATTGCAATGTGCATTTGAACATCATTCAGAGCTTGTCCAATGTCATGTATTTCTGGGACAGACAATACTGATACACAAGGAAATCCATTTGAATATTTGAGAGTATATACTATGTACCCCTTGGAGAGATGTAAGCACTTTGATTAGGACTGTTATGTTATACTTATATCTTTTGCACCTAGCATAGTACCTTGAAGGAATTCTCACTGAACTGATCATAACAGAATAATAAATATTTTCTGTTAATAACAACATTAAATATAATGCTTACTATATTCCAGGCACTATGCTAAATGCTTTATAATTGTTATTTCAATTGATCCTCATCACAGTCTTGGGAGATATTATCCCTGTTTTATAGATGAAGAAACTGATGCAAGGATTTTAAGTGATTTGATCAAGGTCATACTCTGTTTGTAAGTATCTAAGGTCAGATTTGACTTCAAGACTTCCTGACTCTAGGTCTAGCAATCTATCCACTGCACTATCCATATGCTCTATTAAGGAGCTTAGGGTATCTTTGTGAGACAACAAAGCCATTTGTATATTACCATGAATTTTATTTTGTAAATGTCAAATATTCGAAGAGGTGTGAAGTACTCTCTTTAGATTACATCATCCTGTGAGCAAAGAACTTGAGCTAAGTGATTAACCTGCGGGAATTATTTGTAGATAGTTAAAGAGGGTTTATTATTCTAGGGAAAGAAAAGAATTTTTTTCTAGGTCTGAGAATAAAATTATATTGGCTATAGACAACATAGTTAAATAGCAAGAAAAGTGAATGAGATGTTTCTTTTCTTTTTTCATGATTTGGAGATAATGGCTACAAAGTCAATGGGAAGCAAGTCTGGTAAATTAGATGAGCAATCAAGCTTAGTGAGAACATACTGGGTCAAGAAAGCAGTTTGTTGATAAAATGGCTAGGACTCTGTTCTGTTAGGCCCAAGTTCAAACCCTGCATCAGGTTCTTAACTCTCATGCTCAGTTTCCCTACCTGTAGAATGGGGATAATAGTATCATCTACCTGATGAGCTTCTTCTGAAGATCAAAAAAGGTAATACATGTAAAATGCTCTATAAACCTTATAGTACTATATGATGCCAGGCATTATTATGAAGAATACAGTATAATTTGAAATAGTGAGGATGATTTCTTTGTGTAATTCAGAAATTAAAAGCAGTGCTCAAAGATGTCCAGAAAATATTAGAGGAACCATTAATGGTTGGACTTTTCAGAAATACAGATAGAGGGATGATTTAAGGGGGAAAAAAAAAAACACAAGAAAAATCCCAAAACGGAATGGGCTGCTTTAATAAAAAGTAATATTAGATAGGGTTTCTCCTTATTGGAGGCCTTCAATTGGAAGTCCCAGAGCACTTGTCAGAGATTTTGTAGTGCGAATTCCTTTTTTTTTTAAATGACTGCATCAGTATAGAGTCATAGGATCAAAGATCTAGGGTAAGAAAGGACATCTGAGGTCATCAAGTCCAATAGCATCATTTTACATTTGAAGAAACTGAGGCCGAAGGAAATTAAATAATCTGCCCAATCTCACACATACTAAACTTAAGAGTCAGGATTTGAATTCATGCATCATGACTGCTAAGCCAATTTTTATTTTCATTTTTTTCTATTATACCAGGCAATGTCTCTGTAGATTCCTTCTACCATATACATTTTGTGAATTAAAGAGCTTTACAATGTACTGAAGTTACTGTAGAAAATTTTATGGAAGGAGTGGGAATGGAATTTACTTTTATGAATGCTTAGAATGTCTTTTAGTAGTAGTGATAAGAAGGGCATCATTTGTAGGAAAGCCTAATACTAAGAAGGAGACAGGTTTTCCTATGGGATCATAGTTACCCAGTGAACAGAATACATGATTTGTAAACCCCCCCCCCTCCAAAACCCAACAAATGAAAAATAAACAGTTGCAGCTAAAATTGTGATACAAGCCTTTTCCTCTCAATGGCTTCAAAGTCATTTGGGGATAAAGCACAGTTTTAATATTTATGATGCAGCCTGTGTTAAAAAATATTGAGAAAATTAGGATGATAAAAATACCCAACACCTAAAATGGCTACTGGAATTAAATCTTAAATTTATAAGCCTGAGCTTTAGTCACAGCTTGAGAACTCATTATAAGCCAATAAAGTTTAAATGATTAAATCAGTAGCTCATAATTTAGAGGAGGTGGCTGATGCCTAAGATTGCTATGGCCAGTGAATTAAACCAAGCATCCTGCCCTGGGAGGCCTCCAGTCCCTACTCATGAAACTTAACTCCTTTCTTCTTTCCTAAACTATGACATGGATAGCAATTCATGAAATAGAGTACCCAAATTGGCAAGGAATGTGGAAGTACCTCAGAGGATGAAAATAATAGATGAACATTAAATTCATAAGGAAAAAAATGGTAGAGCAAAAAGGGATAAATGAGTCACATCTTCCATAGGGTACCAATCATCCAAATTCTATAGCTTTTATAAATAGCCTCAGTTTCCCTGGATGGACTTTAACTTTAAAGGGGGAAAAATGTCTATTAAGTAGCTGGGGGTGGGGGGGAACCTTATAAATATTTATCTTACTTTTAAGCATATATCCATTCTGGAAATATATATACCAAATGCAAATGAACTATAAATGCCTTTATTCCTCCATGTTAGTGTCCAGCACTTAGTGTGTTGCCTGGCACTTAGTAGGCACTTAACGAATATTTATCAAATTAAGTTGAAATGTACAAAATTTGGTACTAGACACGAAGGCTTAGCACTTTCCTAAGGAAAAAAAAGATCTATGAAAGTACTTGATGAGAGGTTAAGTGATCCTGTCCACCTGGCTAGGTTGGTAATGCCAAGAAGCAGAGTTGTGAAACATAGGAAAATTTTAGAGTTAATGGGGGTTAAGGAGGGAAGTAGAAGAAAGAGAATCCTAGGGTCCCACTCAAGCTCAAGAAGGGAGGACTTCCTTGAAGGACACACATTCTGTGGAGTCAAAGGTGAAAGCCATACACTGTCAGACTTGGTTTATACATTGGTTAATTTTATTGAAATGTTTCTCTCTCTCCCCTCTCTGTCTCTCTCTCTTTCTCTGTCTCTCTCTTTCTGCCTCCCTTCCTCCCTCCCTCCTTCTGTCCCTCCCTGCTCTGCTATAAGGCATAGGCTGCTAGGTAATGAACGGAAGGGTAAATTTTGAAAAAGTGTTCTAAAATATGGAAACATAAGCAAAATACTGAGTACTTAGAATGGAAGAAACACTAGTTAGGGAATTTCTGTGGTCTGCATGAGGAGCACAATAGCTCAAGCAGTCCGTAGTTAAGCCGAAAGAGCACTAGTTATGGAATCTGAGATCTTGGTTAAAATTCTACCTCTAAACATTCCTTGTGACATTGGGCAACTCATTTAACCTACATGAGCCTCCACTTCCTCACCTCTAATGTGAAGGCTAGCCTCTGAGATCACATCTACCACTAGAGTAAGAATTCTAGAGGAAGCAAGGGAAGGATTAGCAGTTGCAGTTAATGTGGATACAGAAAAGTTTCCTTCTGAGGCTGAATGATTGGAATTGAGTGGTAGAAAGATTCATATTTTAGTTATCATTATCTTCCTCATTGCCTAGCATGATTCCTTACACATAGTAGCTACTTAAATACTTCTGAAGGAATAATTGAATCCAGAATACTATCCTCATGCCCGATTTTAGAGATGAAATATTTAAGGTTGAGAGAGGTTAGCTGACTTAGTCAAGAGTGGCAGCAAATAATATTGCCTTAGGGAATTTATGTTCTGGGGTTTCTCTGAAAGCCCCCCTAAAATGACATATTTGTGAAACATGCAGGAAACTTGGTTTATGGCATTTTAGATGAAATTCAGAACTGCAGGTAACATGAGGTTATGATAGCACTCGTTATTACTCTTGATGGTCAAATGTAGATTACCATGTTTAAGTCCTAATTTTAAATGGAACTATAGCCTTGATTTAGGTGTTCAGAAGTTCATCAGAGTAGGTTACCAAGGGTCATGGAGAGTACTTTGGACAACTTTGCATATAATAAATATTGGTGATGGAATTAAAATGTGATGTTTGTCTAATGGAACTCTTAAGAACTGGAATCTTAATTCTAATCAAATGCCAATCAAAGGACCAATACAATATGTGTGTGTGTATATATCTATATATGTATATCTATATCTATACATATATTTATATATATATATATATATGTATATATATATATATATATATATATACACACATTTATGCCAGCTCATTTTGGAGTGGCAAAGGGTTGGGAACTAAGGAGTCCATATACTGGGAATGTCTGAACAAATTATGTGAATGTGATGGCGTAAGATTATATCGTAAGAAATTATGCAAGAGATAGATTCAGAGAAATTTGTGAAGATATGTATGGACTGATATCAAGTGAAATGAGCAAAACAAAAATAAGAAAAAACATATTACGAAGAAATTATAAAGACAAACAGCTTTGAAAAACAATGACTGGGCAATGGAGTGATCAACCATGATTTCATAGGATCAATGATAAGACATGTTTCCCATCGCCTGACAGAGAGGTGGTTGATTCAGGGTGAAGAAGGAGATTCTTATTTGTTGGTCATAGCCAATGCATACTTTTGTTTTATTTGATTCCACATATTTGTTAAATGGGTTTTATTTTTCTTATTCTTCTCTTTTTTGTCACTTGGGCTGGGTCGATGCTGAGAAGGAAATTTGATCAAAAATAAAATTAAAATATCTAAAGTTAAAAACACTTCCCTCACTCTTAACATTCCTTCTTTTTCCTTAAGCTGATTTCTATGTAACATTGGGCAACTAATTTATGATTTCTATCTTGCCTTTAATCTCTGCCTTTCCTGTGGGAGTTATGAACGCTAAAGGAAAAGTAAATGACAGTTTATAATTTGGGGTGGTGCTTTAGCTTTTCTAATATCTTCCTAACCGTTATCCCTTTGCTTTATATTAACTAAGAATAGTCTGTCTCACAATCTCTCCAAGAGAATGACAGCACAAATGATGTTATCCCCATTTTACAGATGTAGATAGTGAGGCAATAACAGTTAAAAGACATCTTCAGCTCATCAATGGCTGAGTCAGAACTAGTATATCAGTTTCCAGATTCTTGGATATATCTATTACTCACGTAAGTCTTTGTTGTTTCTCTATAGTGCTGAGCTTCTCTCTAGTGCCCAACAGATGTCCATTTTAGTAATATTTAGGGTGGGAGATCCCTGGTTTTCTATTAGTTAGTTGGGGAGGGAGAATCAAATAGTCTAAAATCATATAGTGAAGCTTCTGAGCTGTTATGGAAATATTAGTGTTGCCTTATCTCAACATTCTCTTTTATTTCCTCGGATGAGACACAATCCTACTTCCTACTATATAGATATTCACAACAGATAAACATGTTTCACCTTATAAGGAGTTTGGAATGGGTAGGGAGGAAATAGTTGTGGAGATAGAATTGAAAAATGGCTCTGACGAATGAATAAGATCTGACTTAGATAAGATAGCAAAAGAAGGGATAAGGTTAATAATAGAATTATATCTCTTATCTTATGATGGGATGTCAATAGCTGAAATTCTCATTTGTAATCATAACCGGCACTCTGTAAAGGAATAAACATTTTTTTTTCCATCCATTTAGTTGACTATTGAACCCTTTCAGGTTCAGGATTTAATTAATTTATTATACTGAAAGTACCTAATTGAGGTTTTTAATACTGGTGAAATGCAATTGCTGATTATGGCTGACATGAGTTCCAAACTTGCCCTGAAGCCAAAGGACGTGATTAATTTGAAGGGAACCAAATTTCAAAGCAATTTAGCAACAGAATAACAATGGTGATATTAAAAAGAGGTAAATCAAAATACTCTAATGACTCAGTGACAAATGTCTTTATTTTTCTGTGTTTTCAGACATTTCTTAATTTTGTGTTACCACTATTTAAGAAGTACTCAGCACAATTGCTTGGAGGATGGGGAACAGCAGTTGTCTAGAATCTGTATCAATTAGCACTATGAGTAGAGAAAGTAGGATGGGGAGCCAAAGTCTAACAGCATTTCATCGTAAAATTCTGAGAGTGTATGCATGCGTGTGTGTGTGTGTGTGTGATTATGGCTTTAGCCAGGACATTAAGGAAGTAGAAAAAATTCTCAGATTTTTCACTAGTACTCAAAGTAAGTGTCTTGGAGAGGGGAAGGATATGACTACAGTATTTGTATTGTGTGAAGAGAAGTTTTGCATATAAGTACATATCTCTTTGGGGCAGCTAAGTGGTACAGTGGATAGAGTACTTGCCTTGGATTCAGGAAGAATCATTTTCTCAAGTTCAAATGTGGCTTCAGACACTTACTAGCTGTGTGACCCTACTCAAGTCACCTACAGCTTATTACCTCTGTTTTCTCATCATTTGTAAAATGAACTGGAAAAGATAATGACAAACCCCTCGAATATCTTTGCCAAAAAAACTCCAAATGGGGCCACAGAGAACCCAGACACAACTGAAATGACTGAACAATGAATGGCACATTTCCTTCCCTGTGAACTAACTAGAAGGATAGCTGCAGTGGGGAAAAGTGCATCTCTGTGTGTTTTCCTGAAGTATCTTTTGTGTTACCCCTAAGGATATAGGGTCAGTTTTTCTGTAGGGGCTGAGTTTGTGATGAACTGGCCTTTCAGAGACCCACCCAGGAATGTTTTCTGAAATGAAAATTATCAACTTAGTAGGAGATTCTAAGGCCTAAGTGTATTGAGGGATGGGGGAGAAGTATTTAAGACTTTATAATAGACTTTCCTAGTTTCCCAAAAGAAAATGTGGATGTATGTGTATGTGTGTGTGTGTGTGTGTGTGTGTGTGTGTGTGTGTGTGTGTGTGTGTGTAAGAAAGGTATAGATATGGAGAGCAAAGTAACAGCTGGAGGAGGCTGTGATATGAGGCTTTATTCTCACAGAGTAGTTCATCTTTGCAAAGACACCTTGCCTCAGGGCCAGAGAAAAAGGGATGGTTATGTTAGCAATCTTTTCATGTCCTGACTTAGTCATCCCAAATAGCCCAGACAGTCAGCTATCACGAACACAGATTTAATGAGGGAAGACTAGTCTGAAAGAGGAAATATTTTGGTGACTAGAGATTTTTAAAAAGAAATTCAATGTCATTACTTTCAAATAAATTGAACAGTTAGAAGAAGAGAATTTCCTTGTATTCTCTCTTAAGATAACTGCTATAACAATTTATAAATTAACACATTTTTGGGAGGGTGGGCTATAAAATGATGTTTAGAGTTCCTGGAAATAATTCATTGACAAGTAATTTATGTATCACCTTTGAATTTATGTTGATACTTAATTTGGAAACATTTCAAAATCATTTTGTAAACCTTAAAATTCCTATCAGCAAATTCTGATTAAAACAGAGACTAACTTTCTTTTCAGTTTTAGAATAAATTTTAAAGTTGCATTGAAAATTTTTACATCATAAATATTTGTTAATACCTTTTCTATTACCCACAACTCCAATCCTCCAAACCTTATAACTGTTCCTCCCCACCCCAGGAAAAAGTGTTAAACCAACATCTTAACTAAGGAAGAGGAAAGAAGTGTGTTTCATTATCTGTACTTTCTGTCAAATATTGATCATTTCCTTTAATCGGATATAAACTATCTTTCAATGTTAATTTCATTTGAATCTTTGCAGTTTTGTGTTGTATTTCTTTTTAGATTTTGATTCCTTTATTTTGCTTCAATTCATACAAGTCTTCCCATTGTTTTATTTATCCTTCTGAATTCCTCATTTGTGTTGTGTTCTTGTGGCATCATAATATCCCATTGTACTTCTGTAATAGACATTTCTTGATAAATGGACATTTATTTTCTTTCCAGGATTTAACACACACACACACACACACACACACACTCACACACACAGAATCCATACATTCATGGAATCTCAGACTCAGGAGGGACTATGGCCATCTAGTCCACTCCCTTCCCTGAGAGATAATCCTCTTAACAATGGAGAATTGTAGATAAATGATCCTTCAGCCAACTTCTGGGGACAAGTTATTCCATTTTTTTTTAATTTAAGTTTTATTATAGTTTGCATCATTCATTTCCACAAGATTTTGAGTTACATATTTTCTCCCCATCTTTCCCCCACCCACTGCCCCAAAACAGCCATCCCAATGTGTCCTCCTTCCCCCAGTCTATTCTCTCCTATGTCACTTTTTGGTAGGGCAGGATAGATCTCCCAACTGCAGTGCCTGTGTATCTCAAGTTCCAGTTGGATGTAGTCAATAATAATAATAATAATTGCATATATATAGATAGATAGATAGATGGATACACATTCATAACATTTGATTATGGAACTCCAG
>CM053582.1:525241900-525261868 GCA_028627135.1 Pseudochirops cupreus | reverse complement strand
AAAATTTTTTTTTGCTTTGACTTTGTCTCAGATCATGATTTCTATCCCTGCTTGTTCTTCTTCAGCTGAAGCATAATGGATTCTGCTACAATCCCTTACTTTCACCCTGTATGTTTCAATCTGCTTCAAGTATGTTTGTTGTAAACAACATACTGTTGGACATACTGGTGCTAATCCACTTTGCTATCCCACTTCATTTTAAGGAGAATTCATCCCATTCACATTCACTGTTATCATCACCAACTTCATATTTTCTCCCATCCTATTCCTCGAAAGTGTTTTGATTCTGACCACCTCCTCACCCAATCTGTCCTCCTTTTTATTAGCCACTCTTTCTATTCCCTTCTCCTCCTCCTTCCATATTGGGTAAGATAGAATTCTATACCCAATTGAATGTGTATGTTATTCCTTATTTTAGCCAATTCCAATGAGTTTAAGGGTCAGTCATTGACTACTAACCCACATCTTCCCCTCCAATTGTAAAAGCTCTTTCATGTCTCTTTTGTCTGAGATGACTTACCCATTTTACCTCTGGTTTCCCTCCTCTTTCAGTGTGTTAGTCTTTCTCACTCTTTCATTTTATTTTTAGATATCATCCCATCATAGTCATCTCACAGTTGTGCCCTTTGTCTACATATACTCCTTTTAACTGCTCTAATAATGATAGTTGTTAACAGTTACAACATATCATTTTCCCATAGAGGAATATAGACAATTTATTCTTATTGAACCTCTTATGATTTCTCTCTTTTGTTTATTTTTTTATGCTTCTCTTGCATCTTGTATTTGAAAATCAAATTTTCTATTTAGTTTTGGTCTTCTCACCAGGAATGCATGAAAGTATATTATTTCATTAAATATGCATCCCCTCCCCATCCTATTTGTCTAATTCTACTTTTTAAGAGTTCTCTTCTTTGGATTTTTATGCCTCCTTTACCATTTGGCCTATTCTATTTTTTTTAAAGGCATTATTGTCTTTGGCAATTTTTTGGGTGGTGTATATATGTGCTTCTTTATACCAAGCCATTTACTCTTTTTTTCATTATTTTCTTGCATCACTCTCATTTCCTCTTTCAATTTTTCCTCTCCCTCTCTTTTTTGTTTGTTTTTAAATCTTTTTTGAACTTTTGAGTTCTTTTTGGCTTGAGCCCAATTCACATTTTTTTTTGAGGCCTTGCATGTAGCTTTTGGGATATTTTTGTGTCTTCCTGAGTTTGTGTTTCAATATTTTCTGTCACTGTAGTAATTTTCTATGGTTGTATTATTTTGTTCTTTTTATTGTTGTTGTTCCATGCTCATTTTCTAGCCTATTTCATGATTTTTAACTATGTTAAAATTGGGCTCTGCTCCTGGCATGCAAGGAGCATTGTCTGAAGCTTCAAGTTTAGTTTTACTTTTTCTGTTGTTTTCAGAGTTAATTCTGGGTCTGGGTGTGGTAATTTTTCAGTTCTTCCAAGGTGCTATGATCTAAAAAGTGGTATCATCTCTGATTTCCTATCTTGTACTTTGGACTATGAGTGGCCACAAGCATTGTTTTCTGCCCTGGAAATGTAACCAAGGTCCCCACTTTCCTGTAACTGGGAAGACTAGTGTAATAGTTATCTTCCTTGTCCTGGGACTGTTAAGAGGATCTCTGTATGGGCAATGCAACAGATTCCTGCACCCAGTACCAGATAAGGGTTTTCTATGATCTCTTTCTGACCAGTTGCTGACTCCCTTACATTATGTGGACTGAGACCTCTACAAGTCCACAAATTCTCATTTATTCCCAAAACCTGCTACTGGCTTGTTGCCAGAGGTCTCACTGCTGTCTTGCAGGTCCATATGCCAGACTGGTTATTCCTCTTACCCTAGTGAGAGAGATCTTTCCTGCTGACCTTCTAAGTGGTCTAGGACTGGAATGCTGTTCCACACTTGTATTTTCTTGGCTTTGCTGTTCCAGAATTCATTCTAAGACATTATTTTATAGTAGTTTAGAGGGGAATTAGAAAGAGGTAGGGTGAGTCACCACCTTTACTTCATCATCTTGGCTCTGCTTTCATATGTATATTTAATAGAATTTTTCTGATGTTTGAGTAAAAGATGGTTATGTTATCACATGTTTACATACAGAGAAATAGAGAATTGCAGAGGAAATGGAATTATACAATATAGATTTTTAAAAATTATTTTTGTCTAAAACATGTAATTCAGAGTTATTTCTCATTAGCCTTGGCTTCTGTGCTTTTCCTGGATCCTCTTCTTTAATATTTATACTCTATGGTTACTTTGCTTAGGCTAAATCATTCCTTCATGTTATACCTTGAATCTTTAGTAGACCCTCTTCCCCACTTCAGTTTACTACTATTAGTTAAGCTAAGCTGATAGGCATACTCAAGGGTAAGTAGAAAATAGATGTTTTGTTCTTTTTTTTTTTCTCTTTAGCTCTCATTTAGGGAACTTATCTCTTCCTCATTGAAAGTTGAAAAAGATTTTCCATGGTTGTGTCCTTTCTTCTTTTCTCTATCTCCAAATCTGGGCTTGCTGCTGAAAACTATATTCTGCAATGACAATATTTTGGTTATGTATCATTTTCAACATAGTTTTATTCTTGTGATAAGTGAGAAAATAGTCATCATTTCATCATATATCTAAATCTACAAGGTACTAAGATGTAACCTAGAAGAAAGTAGAAAGAATTATATGCATTCACCAGGTGTAGAACTAGTGAAAATAAAACCTAGCTTTGATCCCCCCAGAAATGTTTTCTTCAATGCTCCTAAGATCAGCATTTCATTGGTGGAAAGTGCTCCTTTCACTGACACAGATATTGATCCTTCATTGGCTACTCAAATAGTTTTATAAGTTGTTATTCCAAGAAAAATATGACCTGTTTGCTCACTTGTTGCTCATCAAATTTCTTGATTTAGCTAGGTAATTGTGTAATTAGGGAACACTTTAAAAACATTATTTGAGCATATAAAGCGCATAGGAAATAAAATTCAAACTAATGGGAGGTTGGTGCAGATAGGAATAATGATGAACCAGATGATGAAGAAAGGATTGAGAACTGAAGGATGGGCCATAAGAAAGGAAATAAACATATATTAATCATGTCCTGTGTGCCAGGCCCCTTGCTAAGCCCTTTACAAATATTATTTCATTATTTCTTGGGGCAGACATATATGAAGAAATAGAATTAGAAGCATAAAACCAATTTAGAAGCTCCTATTGGCATCTCTGTCTCTATAAGACAGCTTTCTAAAATACAATCACATGACTCTATTTCTCCTCTAGTCTGGAACTGAATAGAGGAGAGAGTTATTATACACACATATCTACTCCATAAATGTAGAAAAAGTTAATGTTATTCGATGTTATTTCCAAGTAAGTTTAAACTGGTAGATGTCTAACAAAGGGAAGATGATCAGGAGTTTAAAAAGCATCCAGCCCAGGAACAACTTACATTTATTCTGACCGCTGATAACCTGAATAGTGCGATCTCTGTTTCTGTAGGCTTGAAGAAACCCGAATGGTGTTATAATTGCTTACCAAAGAATTGAGTACTAGCCAATAATGTTATTTGTGTTGGAGGGTAGGGAGAGGAGTGTTCTTGCTGTTTTACAACTGTGTTTGTTTTGTATTTTGTGTTTCCTCTCATGTTTGTTTTGGATTTCATTTTTTTTCCCAATGCTATGTTTTAATTTGCTACATTAATAAAAGTGCCGGACATAAGAACATTCTAGACATAGCTAGTGGCCTCTCAGGTCATCCATTACTTTCACAAACGCTGACCCAAAACTTTCTTGAATATTTCTCTCTCTATCTTTAACTTGAAGATCTTCAGATAAGAAAGGTAGGAAATAAACATTTATTAAGTGGCTAAAATATGCCCCAGAACTATGTTAAGTATTTTACAAATACGATCTCATTTGATCCTCACATTCACTTTGGGAGCCGGGGGTTATTATTATTCCCTTTTACTAGTTGAGGAAACTGAAGCAAATAAATTTAAATGGCTGTTCACAGGATGAGTAACTCAGAGAGGATTTGAACTCAGGTCTTCTAGTACTCTCTACTGTGCCACCAAACTTTCTCTTATATAAAGATATTCTAAAGTTTCCTTTAAGAATGAATTTCTGAGATGAACAGAATGAGGTTCTCTTTGGAGGTGGGGAGAGGGAGAGGAGAAGGGAGGAAGAAAGAAGAGAGAAAGAAAGGCAAGGGAAAGGGAAGGGAGCAGAGGGGTAGAGATGGGAGGGGGAAAGGGAGATAAATGAACCAATTTTAAAGATGCTCCCCATCTCTCATTGATGGAGCTATATTGTTTTGTTTTGCTTTTAATAATTATGGGGCAGAGCAACAAGTGTGTAAAGTGTGTGTTCACATTTCATTCTGTGCTTCATAATTCTGAACACGTCAATCAAGTTCCTTCTCACCTTTTCTATTTCCATCTAAATTATTCTAACTGTTGGGAACTGGAACTCTTAGATAGTATGCAAATCCTAATTTGACACCACATTTTCTGTGATTCTTCCTCTGAACTTTCTAGCATTAAATACCACTCCTCAGGAATAGAAGAGGGAGAGCCCGACAGAAAACTTAGGGCTGGGATATAATTACCCTGAAATGTAATGTCTTTTAAGGATTTTTCCATCAGTTTCAAGTGAATTCCATCTAGCTTTATCAGAGAACTGACTGAGAGTATACTTGTGACATTCTTTTTGTGATTAGCATGGAATTGAGTGGGAACTAACTCTGAAAGTTAGTGCATCAAAAATAGGAAAGAATGAAAAAAATAAAAAGAGTGTTAGCTTCAGATCAAGAAGGACCTGACTTCAATTCCTGACTCTGGCATAAATTTGTTGCATGACTGTTGACAAGTTCTATAACCTTTTGGTGCCTTCCAGCAACTTGCTAAGAGAAGGAGCTGACCTACAATGGTAGAGTTTCCTTCTTGAAGAGTTTCCCATATCAACGAAATTACAGATTAAGTTCTTATTCTTATAAAGTTCAACTATCCCAAGTTATGTGCCAGCTCCAGGATATCAGGTGTCTAGTTCTCTGGCTTCATTTTTCATTATATTACCCATGACTATTGTTTTGGGTTCCTCTTCCAGGGTGGGGAAAACATAAACAGATATAATAAGAAATCCTTTCTTCTTTCCAAGAGATCACATTTATAGATCACCTGTAATTATTCAATGGTAGCTCTTTAAAGGTCCTTCACCATTACTCTCAGATTCTAACAATGAGAAATTTTTAAATAATTGAGATAGCACAGGAAATTTAGCATATTGGTCCAGATCTTCCAAAGCTAGTTGGACTGGTTGGGATGTATGCAAAACGCAATATACATGCAAATGAGATATAAACTTTTGTGTTTTCCTTTCAGCATGAAAGAGAAGTTTGATGGGAATTAGCAATAATGGTTATTGTTCACTCTATAATAAAGCGGGAAGAGTAAATCAAAGAAGTGTGAATGACAGATGCACATAGAATCTGAAACAACATCAGTCTCTAGCATTTCATTGTAGGATTTGCTAACACTATAGACTTGTTTATGAAACTGCAGGTTTCCTCTATAATGATTCTGGGATGTCTCTCTGTCTTAATCTTCTGAGCATACCTAGTACATCCATAGACTCATATTAACAGATAGAACATGAGTAACTTGTCATCAAAGAAGCATATTAAGTAAATAGTGGAAGACAAAGAAAACTTGCATGTAAAATGATCAAGGAGATTGCTGAATTCCAAGACATAGTTATCCCCAGAATAATTTTATTTTTTTCTGTTTTAAATCATGACACACTGAAAGCATGCCAACCCACATCAGCCCTGACCCATGCATGACAATGGCTTTCATTTATATTTTGAGAATATTAATCTCCTACAAAATGTTTTTTCATGGTTTTCAGTACAAAGTTAGGCATATTACACCACATTTGGGACTCAAGGTGGGAGGGGGAGGGGAGAAACTCAAATCTGCAAAACAAAAAAACCCATCATTTTTGAAAATTTGTTAGTCTAGGTAAAGAAATGTATCACATCAAAAGTCCATCTTGTATTAAATGTACTTTGGTTTTCTTTCTATAACTTAATTCTAGATTCTTCATTTTAATCCCCCTTTATCACAAATTATAAGGCAGAAGCTGCTTATAATTTGAACCTAAAAGTCTTCATTGGGCAGAGATGACAATGTTACCATTTGGATATAATTCTTCCAAATGAGATATGGATGCAATTGTCTTTTAAAAGGCTTTGCAGAGCCAAGAAGGTATGTATATATGTATGTGCGTGTGGATATTAAGATATATGCTTAAATATGTACACATATGCGAATATATATATATGTCTAGCTGTAAAGATAGGCAGATTAATATCTATCTACACACAGATATAGAGATATAAATATTTATCTTTATTTCTATATTCTCCTAATTTGATTAATAAGAAATGTTTTGAAATCATGGGGGTCATTGATAAAATGAGCAAAATCCATCAAAGAAAGACCATGTAAGCATATAGGGTTATAGCTTTGAGAAATAAATATTGTAATTTTTAAGGTAAGTTCCAGAGACAGCATGTTATACTGGATTGGGAGACACCTGGATTCAAATTTGCCTTTGACACTCACTGGCTATGTGCACCAAACTTTTCAGTGTTCTGGCAGTAAGACTTCAAGTTACAGAGTTGGTATCAATCTGTATTGTTAAAGGGTATTTTCTCACTAGGACCTCTCTATACTAATGAAATCAAAGGCTTCATTCACTGAAAGTTTATCCTAATAAAGTTCCTAGTGTGCATATTCTAAATTAATATTAATATTTTCCACATGATTGATTTTTATTTGTGAAGCAAAGAATGGATAATGTATTTTAAAAATGCTCACATGCACACCCAATGAAAAAGATATTCATCTTTCCAGTTAGAATTTTTTTCTTTTATGCACAAATATGTACTTACTTTGCTCATCTAAATAGAAAAAACAACATTTATTGAGCACCATTTAATATGTGCCAAACACAGTGCTAAGTAACAGTAAAAAAACATTTTGGAAGTATTGACTCTATTTAATGTATTTTCAAGTAAATATGAAACTAATATAGCTGAGGAGGGAGAGGAAAGCATGTCAAAGAAAGTGATGATGGTAGTGACTAGGCCTTGAAGCTGATTCACTTGTTGACTCTACAATTTGTCCTCAGCTTCAGACAAGTGATTCCCTAGCAGTTTTGTGCCTTGAAGAGAAGATGAATGAGGCCACTCAGCTCGGGGAAACGTGACTGAGGCCAAGGCCTAAAAGAAATGTCTGCCCAAAGGGTGAACGTGACCAAACACAAGCCACTTCATCCTCCTCAGAGGCCTTAAGAGATGACACCATGGCAATCACTGTGAAGACCTTCCCAATAACAAACCTTCAAAATCAAAATTACCCTTAAGGCACTGGAAGAGAAAATTGAAAGAGAAAATTGAGAGCATAAAACGATTCCTTTCTAGGAAAGGGATCTATCTATCTATCTATCTATCTATCTGTCTATCTATTTTTCTATCTATCTCCATATAATTGATATAGATATATACATATATTTAAATATATATAATATTTACTATATATACATATATTATATTTTAAAAATCATAGGAAAATCCCCAATGATGATACGGTATTAAGTATCAAAACAGGACCATCACTGACTGTAGCTTAGCAATCAAACACTATTGCAATCCATCTATGCTATCATTTTTGTGGTTCAGCTCTCAGTCTTTCCCTTGCCTTGAAACCCATCTCCACAACTAGATCAATTTCTCCAGCACCAGGTAAAGTAGCTTGTGAACCTATATCCAATGGTATTGAGAAGGAAAAGAAATCAGCTGAAAAACCAGCAAATGCACTTAATTGCTATCAGCCCAATGCTTCCTGGCAGACTTTATGGGGACTAAAATCTCATATCAAATAATAATATTAAAAGTTCCATTGTTTGTAAAAAGAATATTTCCACTTCTTAGCCAACAGTCCACAATTACATTGCTTTGCTGATATGGATGTACTTAGTAATAACTTATCAGGATGCTATCTATGAATTAATTTCAAATATCTAGAACAGCCTTAAGAACCTGTCAATAAGAAAAAAAAAAACCTTTTTCCAGCCAAAATAGCATAATATAGTCCCTAACAGTCAAGCACTTTATTTATTGGAAAACCCCTAATGCCTTCCCTCTAACTCTATTTGCATATTTGCAGTTTTTAACTATTTTGGTTATAAATCAATACTTCCTTGCATAGCAACACTGATAACCAAAAGTAAAAACAGAAGTTAACTTACAGATACAAAAAAACTGAAACAAAAACAAAGAGAGGAATTGAGGAAAAGCATGAACATGTAGTGTAGAGATCAACAACCCTATACACTTCGGTAATGGACATATATGCTCCTGTTTTCTGGGACAATATAATGATAATTGATGTTCATAATGATTGTCCTTAATCACAAAGAAAGGGCTAAGTGTATTCTGTTTAAGAGTCAGAAAAAATGTGATTGAATTTTAGAAAGAGTTTTATCCACAATGATGATTTTTAAAAAATGATGCCTGACAATCTACGTGCTATTGTTCTATTTCATGTTTGGTTTTCTTTCTTTTTTCCCATTGTTCACTCCACTGGTTACAACTCTTCTATACAACCCAGACTATTGTACAATGTGAAAGTATTTGAAGATCCTATACATGATTGCACGCCACCATGGGTGGGGGGAGGGAAGAGAGGAGAGAAAATTTAAAACTGAAGGGATTGTGGAACTGAATCTTGTAAACTAAAAGTAAATAAACAAATCGATTTAAAAAAATGATGCTTGAAGAAGTGAACTTGAATTATCCAGAAGATTATCTATATGGAAGTAGATGTTAACTATATGTTAACTATATAATTATTTTGAATTTGAAGTTCTATATTGTATTTCTTAATTGATTTTTAAGTCAATGGGTTTTGTTTGTGTTTTTGAGACTGAGTCTCCCAAACTCAGTCAGGCTGAAAAGGTTGAAGCTATTCACAGGACTGATCCCACTGGTCATCTGTATAGAAGCTTTGATCTCTGCCATTTCTAACCTGGGTCTATTCAACCCTCCTTAGGCAGTCTGATGGTCACCTCTATTCCTGGGAGTATTAAACTGCACATAAATAAGTTTACTTTTCTCAAAAATAAAAGAACTACAAAGAAAACTGACCAAATCCTTGTGAGGACTGTGATATAGCAGAAGGGACACTGTGTTTGAAATCAAAGGTCCTATGTTCAAATTCTAGCTTAGACTATGATGACCAATATGATCTTGGGTAGGTTATTCATATTTCCTCTTTGGGCCTCAGTTTCCTCCCACTTAAAATAAGGTGAGTTGAAGTAAAATAGACCATTTTTAAGTCATTTCCAGATCTACATAATGTTACTCTATATGGCACCTGATATTTCAATTTATGCTCCTTTCTACTCTTACTTTCCTTTCAAAAAAGACTTATGAGATTTCAGATTATGAATTTGTATGAATTTGTATATATCACATATATATATGTGATATATACATATATATATATTTGTAGACTTCTTATATTTTATATGCGTACTTTATATCATTGTAGCGTGGGGACAATTGGTAGGAATTTGTACAGTTGATAAAATTAAAAATTCCAGAACATTCTTTTACTCTAAATTTCCAAGAAAGGTTATAGAAAATTTACAATAAAAATCAGAGTTTCTTCAACAGGACACTAGTACTGCTGGGGGGAAAATGACTCATTTAAAAGATGTGACATAAGTGGCACAACATAGAACTTTCTTGTCTCTCTCTTGATGTAGAGGTCTTCATCTTTAAATAGATCTCAGTTTCTTATGAGAAAGGAAAATTATGATTTTACAGAACATTGAATGAGAAAGAGATTTAATTAACATGAGCAATTCCAAAATTAATTTAAGAGCTAACAGGGAAATGTTTTATGGACAGTTAAGGTAGTAAATTATTGATTGGCTAATCAAATTCTCTATTACTGACTACCTGATAAATAGTCATCTATTCAATAACATATTCTCAAAATACATTGTCAAGGCTAAGAATCCATCACATTCACTAACAAATTATGAGCTCCTTTATATAACACCAGTCGTATATATACACAATGGTGCTGCCTAATCTTCAGGTGCATTCACTTATATGTTCTCAATGATCCATCAACCATATTTTTCACCTGCCTTCCCTTTATATTCTTCCCCTCCTTTTCATACAAATGGCTCATAATATTAACTAAATCAGATCAACAGGCACAAAGATACAATCAGTCAGATAATCAGCACTTGTTAGATATTCACTATATGCTTGGCACGTGGGCAACTAGGTGACAGAGGGGATAGAGTGCTGCACTTAGAGTCAGGAAGACATCTTCTTCAATTCAAATCTGGCCTCAGACTTCCTAGCTTTGTGACCATGGACAAGTCACTTAACCCTGTTTGTCTCAGATTCCTCATCTGTAAAATAAGCTGGAAAAGGAAATGGCAAACCATTCCAGTATTTTTGCAAAAAAACCAAAACAAAACAAAACACAAATGGGGTCATGAAGTAAAATATAATTGAAATAACTGAACAACAACAACAAATATGCTTGGCGGTTTGTTAAGAAGTCCCTGTCCTTATAGATAGCATATTGCAATTGGGAAAAATAACATGTAAATAGGTAATGCAAAGTATTACATATATATGTATGTATGTGTGGATCTATATTTCTCTCTCTTAATGTATAATTATGAATACATCTATCTACCTACATATATATATATCAATATATGTATCTGTTTCAAATCTGTCTCTAGCGCCATGATGTCATCACCATTATATCTCTGTTTATATTTCTAGCTCTATCATCTCTTTATTTATACGAATAAAGTCAGAAAAAAAACTAAGGAAAAGAGATTAAGAAGGCAGAACATGCCAGCCATGGGGAATAGCCAGGGCCAAGACAACTGTGTGGAGGACAGATCGGAATGATAAGAGAGGAGCAAAGAGAACAATTTGGGATGTCAAGAAGGCTTTCATCATAAATGGTACGGTGAAGTTGAGCTGTATTTCTGGTGACACATTACCACTTTGCTTCTATTAATGACAATCTTCCTTGAACTAACTTCTTAGGGTGCTCATTAGGTCAAGAACACAACAAATAAGTAATTTTCTCCAAAGATAACTATTTAAACCTGTCATTGCCCAGGGAATATTTCTTCAAGGTTTCTAAAGATCTATAATTTAATCAGGGTGAGTACTGCATCTACTAACACAGATCGGTACTCCATGTTTTAGTTAAATTTTTTTATGAGTTCTTTGAGTAACACACATACACACATGGTTCTCAACATTTTATAGCAGAAAGAACACTGTATGTTGAGTCAAAGAATTTTAGTTCTGTAGAACCCCAAGGCCATACCAGGATAGGATATAGAATACATTTCAGAGGGGAGGGGGGGAGGATAGATACCCAAAGTTCAAGGCACTCTGTGGATCTGTTGTCTTTAAACTCTTACAATTTTTGTCTTGTACTGTTAGTCAAAGGACTCCATCCAGAAGTAATTGCTGAAGTTGATTAATAAAGAAAAGTTGTCACAAAAGATCTCCCCCCCACCCCAAAGCTGGGGCACACACCTCCAATAAATAATCCCAGCATCAGCAGGAGGAGAGAATATACAATGGATATGAGTAAAGGGAAACACAAAGGAATCTGTGCGAGTAGAGGAAATTCATTCTTCAGGGCTACATGGTCATTGATGTCCTTGCCCTGGTCTCAGAGTCTTCACCAGCTGCTGCTACACTTGTTTCTGCCGTCAGTGCTTGGCCATAGTCTCTACTGCCTCTAGCATTTGGCTCAGCTGCAGTTCTCAGTTGCCGTGTGCCAGGAATTATGTGGATGTTTTTTTCTTCCTTTCTAAAAAACAAGAAGCATATAACACCTTTCTCGAAGATCTCGTGTATAAAATCACTGAATTCAGAATATGTTGAACTCAGAACTATCTCTGAGTCACGTTTCAAAGCTGTTGCTACTCTGGAAATATCCCTTCTCTGCTAGGAAGCTCAATCATAAAGATCATGTTTTCTATGAAATTCAAACCCTCCCCTCCACATCCCCACATCCCCTTACACTCCCCTTCTCTACCCAGATGGTTAGTGTTTAGGAAAAGGTGTCCTTGAATCTACCTCGCATGCTGGTTGCAAGCAAGGTATCTCCTATAGCCATATGCTTCTGCTATTAAGATACCAGGAGAAGAAAAATTCTCTACCTGCTGTGTTGCACTCAGCAAGAGGCATAAAAAGCAGAATAGTGAATCCTGAAGAGCTCAAAGATCCCTCAAGAGTTCTATCCTTCCTCTAGAACTGATTCACTGTGTTAATTTGCTTTTAAAGTCCCAAATGATTTGGCTGACCCTTCATTGCCTAATCACTGGGAATTTTCTGTGTCCCTTCTTCCAACTTCCAGGATCCTAATATGTTATCTGTTAGTTTAGAAATATTTAACCAAATAAAAATAAGTTTAAAAAAATTAATAGTTCTTATAGAGGCTGAATACAGATTGAAGCAAGCTACCTGCTTTCTCTCTTTTTTGTTCTAATTTGTTCCTTCTTTCTTGTTGTTCATTCCATTGGTTATAATTTTTCTTTACAACTTGACTAATGTTTAATGTAAAGGTATTTGTGAAACCTATATCAGATTACATGCTACCATAAAGGGGGGGGGAGGAGAAGGAGGGGGAGAACATTTGGAACTCAAGGGATTGTTGAACTGTTGTAAAACAAACTATTATAAAATAAATAAATGTGATTTAAAAAGAAAAAAATTAATAATTCTGTTTTTTTCTTTTACATATAAAGCCCTATTTGAGTCTAGCTTAAGTATTCCTACAGATAGAGAGCTTAGCTATTCTTTTTTAAGGACACAATTTCCAAATATTCAAATTTTTAGTAATGTCTCTCTCCAGCACTACAATCTTTATATCTACTGACAAAGAATAAAGATCAAAGTCCTTAGCCTGATGTTTGATATCAATTATGATCTAGCCATAAATCTGTTTCCACACTTAAAGCTCATTCCTCCCTTTCACAGACTCTAAGCATTGTCCAAAATGAGCTACCAGCCATTTCCTTAAAGGTCACATGTGGCCTTGAGGCTGCAAGCTCCCCACCCCTGTTTTAAGCCATTTTTCCAGACAACTTTCTGCCTTTGTGGTTATTTCCTGACTGTCCACTAGGAAGGAAGATGTTTAATACTACCTTCTTTCCCCACAACGTTTAGTTGCTCAGGAGTAGCTCAAATGTCATTTCTTCCCCAAAGATTTTTTAATTCCTAACCCTCTCCCCCAATCTCAATGATCTCTCCAGCTTCTATGCTCCTTTAATGTCATTTTTATACTTCATTGGCAGCACTTCAATTTGGCTTTGAGCATATTCATTTGTATACAAGTCTTATGCCCCGCTATTCTAAGTACCTTTGGTACGTCTTTTTCATCTTTGTAACCTCTCCCTATAGCAACTAAATTATGTCTTGTATAGAATAAGAATTTAGCAAATGTTTTTCTCTGAGATAAATCTAAATATTGATTCTGTACCAAATTAAGTTGGGCTTTTATGAAGTGGCATGTTTCCCCTAAGACTTATTTGCTATCCAAGTATAATCCTCTTAAGAAGTGGAAATATTTATAAGCTATATATAATCACTCACTTAAAAAATATATTGAAAAATCCTTCCTTCTTTCCTATTTCCTCTTTGGAAAGCAGAAGGAACAGAACCCACTCTTGATAATACCAAGGCCAGTGATGCACTAGGTCCCATGGCTATTGGCTAAAGCTGAGAGTTATATAATCTCAAGTTCTGGGTCATGAAGGCAAAGCAGATACACTCTTGTGGAATCTTGGGTGGGTACTAGCAAGGCAATTCTAAGCGCAAAGAAAATTAGTTCTTGTCTAAGTGTACCAGGGAGTAGTAACTACAGAGACCACCATGTCGATCTGACTCCAACCCACTTTTACAGTATTATTTAACACTTTTTCTCCTTCACATGCTATCTATTCCAACTCAATTGAGTTCATTGCCATTTCCTGATCTTTTCCTGTTCTTTTTCATGCCGTCGTCATGCACTGAACAATTTCTTTCACATCACCCAAAGGGATCCTCTTTTTTTTTCATTTAAGTCTTCATTCAGGTACCAATTTCTCTATGGATTCCTCCCTGGTTTCTCCACTAGAAGTGATTTCCATTCCTCAGAGGTCCCACGACATTTGGTTTGACTTATACAATGCACTTATCCACATGTTATATAGTATTTGAGTTCTTTGTGTATGTTTCTCTTACCCCCTAGGGGAAAATAGTAAGCTCCCTGAGAACATGGACTGTCTTGTTTCCACCTATGTGCACTCAGTGATTCCCATATGCTTCATAATGACTTACATTAAGGGGATAATGCACCAGAGGTCTGGAAAATCTGAAGGGGCTAGGATAGATCCATGGCAGAAGTTATCGTGCTTGGTACTAAAGCCTCTGATCACCATTGAATTGTAAACAAATAATAAAGACCTGCCAAGCCCTGTGCTGTTTCAGCAACCCCTCCTGATGCCTAAGATCTCTCTTTCTGCCTCTGTCTCTCTGTCTCTGTTTCTCTCTGTTTCTCTATGTCTTTCTGTCTCTTGGTCCCTCTCTCTTTTCTCAAGCATGGAATATTCTTCATCCATGCAGCAGAATCTATAGAAGTAAACATATAAACCAGGGGATTGCAACGAGACTCTTACTTCCTCCTAATTATTCCTTTCTTCTGAGAATAGAACAGGTCGTAGAAACTTGAACAGTCTGTGAAGTTCTAATTTGTTGTCAATTATTCAAAAATGTTGATTATGGCAACCCTTAATAATGCCTGGAAATTATTGATAGACAAAAAAATGGTGTAGAAGTCTGAAATTGTCCTTTCACATTTGTATGTACCTCATGGAGCTATTGTGAGAATCCAATGAGATAATAGATGCAAAGTGCTTGGAAAACATTCAAGTGCCTGAGAAAAACAAGAATCCTTTTTTTTTTCTCTCACTGCTTGGCTCCATGAACTCATAATTCTTTGCACAGGTCTTTGTTCATAGCATTCTCTCGACCTACAATATTACTTTGTAGCTCCTTCCTCTAAGGATATATCCCTTTTAGGGCTCTGATTATCTAGGAAGTTTTCTTTCATTGCTTCAGGCTTTGGGAATCGCTCAACTCTCTAAATAGAGAACTTTAAATACTAGAACTTCAGGCTAGAAAGGTATATATGTATATATGTGTGTGTGTGTGTGTGTGTGTGTGTGTGTGTGTGTGTGTATGTATTGTTATAGGGAAAATGATTTCTTGCCCAGAAAAAAAAATATTATATTTAAATTCATACTTATTTGATTAATGGTGGTCCACATCCAGAATGTCACCTGACCCCAGTAACTCTCTAGGAATGATTAAGATAGCTACAAGATACCTTGAGTTCCCCTAGGTCTTGGATCCACCCAAATCATTATTACTTTGGGCTACTACAGTCAGGGCTTGCCATGGATCCACCCAAGATTGTGTTTTAACTAACAGTGGTTTCTGTACAGGCACCCTAGTCTAAGTTCTATATAATGTAAACTTTCAAGAATCTGGAACAGAGAGAGATCCATAACTTCTTTCTGGCTCACTCTCACTCTGGCTCAACCAAATGACCTCATAAATTTCTTTCAAAAACCATCCCAGTTGTATTCTCCTGCATATTTATAACTATATGCACATATGTGTATATGTATATATGTATGTGTGTATATATGTTTGTGTATGTATATAAAATTGTGTTTTATCTATATCTGTATGTATGCATATGTGAGTGCATATACACATGCATTTGCACTAGTATATGTGAAATCTTTGTCCTAGTCTTTGCCGGTCTCCCTCTACCATTAATCTCAAAAAACCCTCTCAATGTTATTTTTCCAAATAGAATAACCTTTAAAAATGGGCTTCACTCCATTCCTAAAAAACATATTCATGTTAAACCAGACACCAATATAAGAACAAAAGGGAGTGGCTTCAGTAGCCAAAAAGCATAGATCTGAATTTAAATTCTTCCTCTGATCTTTGCGTAGGCCTACACAAATCACTTAAGTTCTAGGCCTCAGTTTCCTTATCTACAGGATGATGCAGGTACAGCATATGGTCTCTAAGATTTCTTCTTGTTTTAAATACTCTGATTTCCCTTAAGCTTTTAGGAACTTGAACAAACAAGGCTCTGAGCCCTTGGTCCAATGTTTATTTTCATGGCTGACCAGAAAGGTCTATTGTTTTTCTCTCTAGCACTCAGGTTAAATGGAGCATTGTGTTCTATACCTGCAAAACTCTATGGCATTACACATGGGAATGCCATGGTTTAGGGCCCCATCTAGTGATCCAGCTAAAGAATGCCTTAATTCAAAACAGCTAAATCAGGAAGACAAAGAGAATTCATAGTACACTTAGGGTCCTCAAGGTCTCCAGTCTGAATCTTTGAATTTAGTTTAAAAACCCATGCAATCCAAAATTGATAATAGTGATCTGATGCTACTCACTAAGGACAAGAATAAGATTTTTTTTCTCTCTCTCTCTTTCCTAGGATGAGAGCATCTATTTAGTGGCATAATAGACAGTTGTCCTCTTTAGTTACACAGTGTAGTCCTTAGAAAAGAGAAAAAAAAGAAAGGCTGTCTCAGTGATGATATGCCCTCTCCCCACAAAAGGACTATATTAGGTATTTAGGCTGTAAAGGAAGTGAGATGGCAAACATTATTGTGCCTTGGATAGGCCATCTTGTTTCAGTAGGAGATTATAGACAATGTGGGATCATTAATCCTGGCAGCTAACTTTGGACAGTAGTATTCATGATTTCCTGTCTCTAGTTCTCCAAAATATAGAAGATGCATGAAGTAGAAGTTGGAAATCAGAAAGTAAGAGATATTTAATGTCTTTTCATAAGCCAAGCAAGCTTGTTAGAAGCTTGGTTCACTTAGGGATAAAGCCTGTCACAGTGAGAAGGATGTGGAACCCTGAGTAAAGAGAACTGCATTTGAATCCCTGATATTAATTCTTGGTGGGATGTTAATTAAGACATCTAACTTCTCTGAGACTTGGTTTCTTCATGTGTAGCAGAGGGATAGTATTTACTCAAAAGGTTGTTATGAGAAAAGTTCCTTAAAGTGATATGTAACTGTTAAGTTTTTGTTTTTTTGTTTTTTACTATTGAAAAGGCTTCTCAAGGGAGTTTTGAAAGCAATAGCTCTGGTTTGAAATCTGATTTTGCCCCAAACTCTGATTCTGTAATAAAGATGGGAAATAACAGGATTCTGGAATGGGATGGGTAGAAAGCAACATGTTCATGGGAAAAGTATTGGTATAGGATTCAGAAGTCCTGGGTTCTCATAATTGCAGTAAAATAAACTTTGTCCTTAGGCAAGTTGATTAGTTTAACTGAACCTCAATTTATTTCTATGGAAAATAAAGAATGAATGAATAAATGAATGAATTAGTATCCATGATCCCTATACATTTACTCTAATGGCACTGTCAATTATTTTCCTAAAATACGTACTCATTGCATTCTGAAACATTTTTCAGCCACAACAGATAGAATTTCAAGATATCCTTTGTTGGAGTTTCTTTCTTCATGAAAACATATTTTCTGAGTACCTGCTTATCCAACCAGTTAGCATTCTTTTACTTTCCTATTATCTTTTCACCAGCTTCTGTGATGTTAGGACCAGAAACTATGCCCTGAGGATTTAACTTTTATATCTTAGGAATTCCTGCTCTAAGGCCCTGCTGTGTTGATTGGTGAGGAAATTTGGGGGTTTACTATTTTAGATGGGCCATGTTTCACTCTCCAACCAACTTCTAACCACTAGCTAAGATTATCAAGCATGCCAAATTTATGTTATCAAATCTCAACTAAGCCTACAGAGCATCAAGGCAAATGTTCCACTCATTCCCAATGAAATCATGACCCTACTCTGCATAGTAACTATTCTAGACTTTTTTTCATCTTTTTTAAGCCTCCTCACCGTACTGTCTTCTCTTTCAACTGCTTCTGAGAACCTTGCTTCATAAGCCACTGGGAAAATTGAGACAATTCCTTCAGAGCTTTCCCTTCTCCACCCTCTTCATCTTATATTATTCAGATATCTTCCTCTAGTCCATCCTTCGTATAGCCACCCAATTCCTGTAGTCAAGGTTTGTCCATATCACCCACACTCAATAAGTTCCAGGGGTTCTCTATAATCTTTAGAATAAAACATTAAGTTCTATATTTGGTGCTTAAAATTCTTCATAATCTCCCTTTTCCACTCTTCCAGTTTTCTGACACTTTATTTCCTGTACTAACTCTATAAAGAATGAAGGCACCATTTATATGGTGCCTATTCTCTGCTAGGCATTGGGATAAGCACAACCCTGCA
This sequence comes from Pseudochirops cupreus, assembly GCA_028627135.1. Lineage (NCBI taxonomy): Eukaryota > Metazoa > Chordata > Mammalia > Diprotodontia > Pseudocheiridae > Pseudochirops > Pseudochirops cupreus. The sequence goes on along the minus strand of CM053582.1, from coordinate 525,243,398 downwards.
AAGTCGGTTCTATTATTATGCTCATTATACATTTGAGAAAAATGAGGCAAATAGTTGTTAAGCTATTTGGCCAAAGAATATCTGAGATCATATTTGATTTCAGGTCTTCCTGACTGTGGGCCCAGCACTCTATCCATTGCTACACTTAGAACTAAACTACCATACATTCAAACTCTACTTCAGAGAGCACAACTCTGATGGCTAGCCATATTGTTCTAATGCAAAACTTATGCTTGCCAAAAAGACTATTTTATGGAGAACTTACACAGGGCAAGCATTCACATGATGGTCAGAAGAAGTGATACAAGGACACTCTCAAGGTCTCTCTCAAGAACTTTGGAATTGATTGCGTGACATAGGAGAGACTGGCACAGGACCTTTCAGCATGGGGAGCCCACATCAAAGAAGGTGCTGTGCTCTGTGAGGAACAATCCAAAGAATGCTAGGACACATTTTTTTTTTACACTATAGATATGTTACCATCAGGTATTTAAAGGATAGAGGGAACTCTTGATGACTGAATTTTGTCTTGTTATCTTTAGGTTCCCTACCAAATAAATAATGGTGATGAAAGATATGCTTTTTTGTCATTTATCTCAAAAATAATCGAATACAGACATAAAACAGGTTTTTGGGTAGCATGGGGAGGCAATATTTCAAGAAACTTGTGAGGGTCTAGCATGTGAATAAGTGAAAGTACCACAATGAGGTAACAGAAACAATTATTAGAGGCAACACCAGCATGTAGTTGAAAAAGATTCTCCTCATTCTTGTCTTTCCTCCCTGCCATCAACTCCAAAATATGGATCAAATGAAACGAAAAAAGTGAAATTCTTCTCAGGTGATAAAGAATTATGTAAATACCTGTTCATACTACTGAACTTGGAAATGCTGCAAGAGAAACTACAATCCTTGGTATACTTTAACTTATAGATTTATATACACACATATACATACATATGTACATATATATATATACATATGGATATATGTGTATACACATGGTGTCTCCACATATATTCATATTTTAATGTGTACATGCATGGAAATCTATTGTATATGTAATGCATACATGTAAACCTATATCTATTTATATATCCATACATAATATTTGTGTTCCTGTAAATTTCTGTCTGTTGGCCTCTGCATCCATAATTCTCTTTCATTAGACTGTGAATTCCTTGAGGACAGGGATTGCATTTGCCTCTCTTTATGTCCAGCTCAGTGATGGCATATAATAGGCACTTAAATATTTTTCTTGTATAGGCAGAATAACATATTCTTGGTATTTTGCCTTCATTTATCTTCTTTGAAGTAATTTAAATATGTTCATTAAACTTGAGATCAGGATTTGCCCTATTTCATTTTGCTAGACTAGACCAACACATTAAAACATGCTTCCCTGGGTACAAACAAATTTATTTTTTTTAAGTTATATCAATCAAAAGGCCTTAAGACCTCACCAGCATTATGACATTAAATATTCATACTAAAATAG
>CM053582.1:525220486-525241400 GCA_028627135.1 Pseudochirops cupreus | reverse complement strand
AGCTTGATTTAAAAGTCATTTTCTAACAATAATATTTTGTTGTAAGAATGTTTCCTCTTTATTCCTTTTTGTTTTATTTTTATTATACCCTCAACATAGTTCTGATTGATGAAACTTTTATGGCCCAAAGACATCCATTTCAAAACTTAATGATTGGCCTTCAAGGATGAGACTTAGGGGAAGCTAAAAAGTAATAGAATTAAATAAATCAATAAATTAGGAGGACACTAATCTAACCCATAACTGACCAAGTATACCCTCTACCACATACCTGTCAAGGAGTCATCCAGCTTTTGTCTGAAAACCTCTAATGAAGGGGAAAACCCATTCCTGTTTTGGAGAGCTAATTATTAGAAGTTCCTTTTTGCAATAACACACAATTTTTCCTATTTCTACCCTGTGGGGCCAAACAGAACAAAACCAATTCACTTTCCTTAAGACAGCCCTTCAAACACTTGAAGTCATCAATCATCTTGTACCCCAACCACCAATTTTTCTCTTCTACACACTAAACATTTCTATTTCGTCTTATTTAAAAAATGCTCTTGAGGCTCTTTACTGTCCTGGTAGACCTCCTTAAACCTTTTTTATTTTATCAGTGTTCTTCACAAAAATGGGAGGAGGTGGCCAGAACAGTTTACTGTTCTGTAGATGTGGTCTTACCCTATTTTTAAATATGACCAAAGATTACATTAGATCATTTAGAGAAATGCCTAGATACGAAAACTGTCAGTTCCTTCTTTCTCAAAAATAAAAATATATTTTTTAAAAATTTTGTCTATAACTAGGAAAGGTTCCATCCATCACCTATGGAGGAATAGGGAAATGGAAAAATTCTAAAGCCTTCCTGTGGGAAAAAGGCAGGGTAATTAATTAAGAGTTTAGCTCATCCATTCCTCCTGAACCTTTGGGTTGGAATGATAGCAAAAGCGGGAATTTAATATACAACTTCTCCAAATTCATGGCTTGATATTGGCCTCTGATAATCTTCTCATTTGCCTAGATCTAGCTGCCAAATATTTCATTCCTTAGCTTCATACAGTCAAGTAGATTGAGTGACAGGTTTCTCCAAAGCAGATGAAAACCAGAATAAACAGGCATTTTTTTTTAACTTCTAGAGAATGTGATTCCAGAAACTCCTTAAGTAAGCCATTTTGGTTTATAAATCCCCTTTCTGTCAAGAAAGTTTTTAATGACAAGCTGATTTCCTTATGTACTACCTCAAGTCCATTTCCAAAACTTGTGTCCCCAGTGGGAATGAAAAACAACTGATTGCTCTCTTATGGATAATAATATTCCATCAGGTCCTAGAAGTACATTATTAAATCATTCCTTAGCCTTCAACAGACTTTAGATTTTCTTCATCATTTCCCTACATATTCCATTGATTTTAACCAAGCTATTTCCCCCCATACATATTTTGCCCATCCTACTTCCTTATAACCAGTAACTGCCATTTCCTCTTGGTGATATGAATTCCCTATTCCTCTCTACTAATTTATATCTCCTATCTTCTTCAAAATTCACAATAAAATCTCCTTGATTAATCCCATCCGAGTGCTCTACTCCAGCTACTTTATAGACCCTCAGTATTGTTATGCTAGTCAAACTCATTCAATTACCATTTGAAATGTACATATTCTTTGAATATCTTATAACTCTGTTCTAATGAAGTCTGGAAATGTATAGAAATTGGAATAACAAGGCTTAGGCAACCATACTCAGAGAATAATTGTTCAAAGCATCTAATTTAAAAAAAATGGGGGTGAGATGATATGAGTGCCCCCAAATATGGTGATTATGACCACATTTTATAATCCTTTATTTTCAATAAATTATTTGATTTAGAGTGGGAGGGAAGATATTTATATAGTACCTACTACATACATGCATACAACATACAGGCATGTTGCTAAGCAACTTACAAATATCTCATTTGATCTTCACAATAACCTTGTGAGGTGGGTGCTGTTATTATATTCATGTTACAGTTGAGAAAAATGGAAAAAAACCTAAGGTAAGTGACTTACCCAAGGTTAAAGAGCTATTGAGTATTCAAGGCAGGAGTTGAATTCAGATCTTTCTGATCCCAGGTCTAGATCTGAAAGAGGAATTGTGAAGAGTTTCATATCTGAAAGAAGGTTGGAAATTAAATTTTTCAAAGGGCAGTTTGGGAGGACTTGCAAATCTTCAGGCCTCTAGATAGAGAAAGAAAAGAATTGGACCCAAAGACTGGTAATCAGGTCAAGGAAAAAGACAGGAGTATAAGAACGTGCAAAGCAGAAGATGATGGAAAACAAAAGAAGGAGTAGAAGGAAAAAAAAGTATTTGAACTGACTTGAAAAATAATCAAGGAAAGAAGATGATAATAATGTGTAAGTCAAATTTGTAAGACTTTGTAAAAGATTAGTAAAACTGTCTTGAATAACAAGAACTTTAGGTGTTAATGAAGTGAGAAAGTAGTTGATAGTTAAATGGAACTGAAAAACCTGAAGAATCCTACGATCGGTGACAGTTCTTCTCTAAAAACTACTACCAAGAACAATAAAAGTCGCATTTTTAAAAGTATAGACAAGCTACAGAAACAGTTGTGTGATGATTGTATTTCTTCAATGGTGAAGTAACTGCTTTATATGTTTAAAGTTCAGATTGGAAATAGGTTCTCAAGGAAGGTCTTTCTACTTTCCATTTGTTAATAAAGGAAGAAGGAACATAAAGCAGGAAAGACAGAAAGAAGGAAGGAAAGAAGGAAGGAAGGAAGGAAGGAAAGAAGGAAGAAAAGAAGGAAGGGAGGGAGCAAGGAAGGAAGAAAGGAAGGAAAGAAGAAAGGAAAGAAGAAAGGAAGGAAGGAAGAAGGGAGAGATGGAAAGAAAGCAGAAAAGGAAATATATATTTAATGTCAAGATAAAGAAGATAACAGGTTTTTCAAGATCAAGGTATGATTTTGACATGCATTAAAATGATAGAATGCAGAAGAATTTGATACAAAGGTCACAGAGTGTGGAACTAAGCAATGGATAAAATTATGCACATGTTTCATGTAGACTGAACTGGTTTCCCTTTAAGGTGGCAGAGAGGCACTCCTTGAAATTTAGCTGGTCAAGGATTAGGGTTTGAATGACTGATTTGATTTCCTTTGAGACATAAAAGGATCAGCCTAAGGGGCAGCAATGTTTTGAAAATTTTATTGGAATTCCTATTGACTTGTGGTGACCTGATACTTCTATACCAAACACTCCTCACTGATTGCAGACAATTGCACGGTGAATGTTCAAGCAATGAGTAAGAATGTTTTGTTTGACTTTAATTGAGAATTGTATGCTTTTTAATCTTATATGTAAAGTCATTTGTTTCTCTTTCTCTTTTTTTTATTTGGTGGATCACATATGTCTCATTTCAATCCAAAGGAGAGTGTGAATCTTTGCACTGGTTTGTTAGGCCTGATCCATAATAATAAAGCTCTTGCTGAGGAATAGTGAGTTGAATTCTCTTAGGGAAAAAAAAAAAGCTATTTACCTTCCAAGGAATGATATATAGAGTAACAGATGCTGTCAGGGGAGAGATAGCCCAGTATGGGGCAGTAGAAGAGTAATGGTGGTGGTGGCTGGTGGCTCCTGATGTGTACTGAGACAGCTATTTGTTAACCTCAGAAAAAGAATAACTCAGGTTATACTCTTCCTCTTGTCATATATCCAAGATATAGCCTTAAAACTACTGTGGCCTGTAAAACACAGTGACCGTAATTTATTTGTTATGATTCAAATGTACATAAATGATACTTCTAGAAGGAATATAGTATAGAGAAATATTATAATATCTTGGGCAAAATACTGATGACCTTAGGGGCAAAACTGTGTGCATGTGCATGTGTGTGTGTGTATGTGTGTGTGTGTGTGTGTGTGTGTGTTTAATCACTGCTGCCACTGGAAGGTAAAGATTTTAGGAGAGTGGGAGAGAGAGAGAGAGAGAGAGAGAGAGAGAGAGAGAGAGAGAGAGAGAGAGAGAGAGAGAAATTTGGGAAGTGACCAGTTGGCAAGTAAGATGCTGTATGTGACTGAGATTTGAGTTTCCGGATCACAAAATATGGGAATGACAATCTCCTGTCCACTGATAGAATATTTTGATATTTGATATTTGATAAATTGACACATTTGCCTGGAATTTTACAACTCTACTCTTTTTTTTTTTTGCAAATAGTGTGGGGTTTTACTTAGAGAACGCTAGAGAGTCAATGAAAAAAACATAGCCAATGTGACTAATAGTTTCAGCAAAGTAGCAAGATAGAGAATAAATCCTGAAAATTGTCAGCTTCTTAGTCTGTAACTAACAAAATCCAGGAGAAAAAAAGATAAGAAAAAATCCATTTAAGATAACAAAAAGCATGAACTATCTCGTAATTAACCTACCAAGAAACATGCAGAATTTAAATAAATACAACTACACAGCATTTTTTTTTTGCAGAAATAAGTGAAGAAGAATGATTGGAGAAATATTCAATATTTATCCTCAGGGCAAGCTAATAAATAAAGATACTCTCTGAATTACACTATTGATTTAATGCTATACAATTAAATTACCAAAAGGATAGTTCATCCATTTCAATGGGAAAAAAAGAACAAAAATAATTTGGATGGGTGAAAGGTCAAAGAAGATAAGAAAATCAGTTTTTCTAAAAGATATAAAGAACTATTAATCTCCACATGAAAAGGGTTTAAAATCAGTAAAAATAAGAAAAATCCAAATTAAAACAACCCTTACATATTACCATATACTGTTGTTGTTGCTCTTCGTCCTTTGTTCTCAAAGAGGACCACAGCTCCAGGAATGTGATGCCATGACTTCAAAGTGAATTGGATTTAAATGAAAGGGAGATAGGGGGCTGTGCAAAGTGACCAGTCTGCTTCTATCACCTCACAAAGATTGAAGTAGCAAAGATAATTTTTAAAAAATCATTAGAAAAGCAAGGGTAATGTAGGAATGGTAATTTACTGCTGGAGGAATTGTGCATTGTTTCCACAATTCTAGAAAACAGGCTGAGATTATTAAATAAAAAAGACCTAAAACTACTAAATTGTTCATCCTCTTTTAACCAGAAATTTAACTACAGGTATTATATCTCAGGGAAATTATGAACCCGAAAAGATTCACATGTAAACTATCTGCAGCAGAATTTTGTGATAAGAAGCTGAAGAGAAAATATATTTCCACCCATAGGGGAATGTCTGAATGATTTATGGCATATGTAATTAAATTGAATGTTAATGTGCTGTTAAGGAATGATGAAGATGAAGAATTTAAAGAAACATGGGGATATGTGATTGATGAGATTCAAAGTAAAGAAAACAGACCAAAAAACAGAAATTGCAAATTTTTAAAAATTAAGTCAACATTAGAAGCAAAAAAAAAAATCATCACTTACAATTAACAGTCAATGTTAACAACATATTATCAGAAATAATAGGCATCCCTTCTTTGAGTTTGCAATAGCAACTATTGTGGATGGAGAGGGGTTTACTTTGGGAAAGTGCTTGCTTTGGTATTTCCTGGAAATTTGCAGTTAGGTTAAATGCACACTTGCACACACATATGTGTATGTATGTATACATGTATATATACTTACATATATGTGTACAAACACCCAAATACATACATATGAAAAAATGTTCAACACCACAAAAGAAAAAACATGACAAGAACATGCCTGTTTAAAATACCTTATGGATGTGTGTACCTGAAATCTTGCAAATGTAATTCGAAAGATTTGAAATTAAGAAGGAAGATAGCAGAAAATTACCTCCATATATCCATTAAGGTAGAAACCATAAAGAATAACTAAAATGGAGAAAGCATAGCATTGAAGAAATTCATGGGAAAAAATAGGGCAAAATGAAGTCAGCAGCATAAAGCAATCTGTACAAATATACAAAATTTGATTAATGTCCAAGTTGAACTTGAGCTTTCTGGGCCACAAAATTCCAATTATAACAGAAGTCACTGAGAATATCAAGCATGATTAATCAATTTATTAGAGATTCCATAATTAATTCGGTCCAAACTCTTCCTTCCCATCAGGGACTCCTCTTCTTGGTGCTAGTTACTTTTTATAGACTTATGAGAGTACTAAAAATATATGGAGGTGTTACAATTTACTGACTGGTCCATTCCAGAAGCAGAGAAATTTTATGTTAGGCTAAGGGAAATGTCTATTAATCATACATATTTTGTCAACAGGCTCTTCATGGGTTACAGGACCTTTCCCAAGTCATCATCAATTCCAGGTCATCTCATCACAGGCTTTCCATAGATCATAAGTCACTTACAATATCATCTCAGGGCCTTCTACAAGTCAAAAGGCCCTGCTGTTTGAGCAACAGTATAGTAGGGTCCAAGAAAGTTATGGGTTTGAAGGAAATGTCACTAGGGAGTGGAAAGTAATGATTTATAAGGTATGGGGGGGGGGGGGGTATTGCACCAACAAATGAAGCTTATTACAGCGGGAAGGAGATGTAACAGTTACATTCTTATTATATTCCATTTTTTAATTCTTAGTATTTCATTTTTCCTTAATCACATGTAAAAACAATTTTAAACATTTTTTTAAAATGGTTAGTTCCAAATTCTTTCTCATCCTTCCTTCCCTGGTCCCTCATTAAGAAGGCAAGTGATTTGATATAGGTTATACCTGTGTAGTCATGTGAAACATATTTCCTTGTTAGTCATGTTGTAAAAGAAAAAGTAGACTGAGAAAAAGAAAAAGAAAGTAAAAAAAAAAATTCAAAAAACCCTATTCTTTGATCTGCATTCAGATACTATCAGTTCTTTACCTGGGGATGGATAACATTTTTCATCATAATTCCATCCTTCAGATTTGCCTTGGATCATTAAATTTCTGAGAATAGCTAAATCATTCACCCATGATCATCTTACAACATTGCTGCTATTTTGTACACAAAACATTTCACTTCGCATCAGCTCATGTAAGTCTTTTCAGGTTTTTCCAAGAGGATCCTGTTCATCATTTCTTATAGCACAATAGTATTCCATCACAATCATATACCACAATTTGTTTAGTCATTCCCAAATTGATGGACATCCTCCCAATTACTGCCAGAAAAGAGGCGCCATAAATATTTCCATATGTATACATCCTTTTCCTTTTTTTCCCTCTTTTTGGATACAGACTTAGTAGTGGCACTGCTAGGAAAAAATGTATGCATGAATTTATATCCCCACAGCTCCAAATTGTTCCAAAGATTGTTTGAACACTTATTTCTATTAAAAACACTAGCGAGCATAGGAATCAGTGGAGCTTTCCTAAAAATGATAAGTAGCATCTATCTAAAGTCATAGGCAAGCTTATATGTAATGGGGACAAGCTAGAAGCATTTCCAATAAGATCAGGGATGAAACAAAGATATCCATTATCACCGCTACTATTCAATATTGTACTAGAAATGTTAGCTTTAGCAAAAAGAGAAAGAAATTGAAGGAATTAGAATAGGCAATGAAGAAACAAAGCTATCATTCTTTGTAGATGATATGTTGGCATACTTAGAGAATCCTTGACAATCAATTAAAAAAAGTACTTGAAATAATTAACAACTTTAGTAAAGTTAAAAATACCCGCATAAATCATTGACATTTGTGTATATTACTAACAAAGTTCAACAGGAAAAGAAAGTCTACAGATAATAATAATAAAGACAATAATAGCTAGCATTTAAGTGGTACTTCAAGATTTTCAAAGAACTTTATAAATGTTATCTCATTTAATCCTCATACATACTGGCTATGTGACTCTGAATGAGTAACATAACATTGATGTCCTCTAAACAATTTGTGAAAGCTACAAGCTATAGAGAAAGCCCCTAGTGTCACAATTTAGGGCTATGTGGCCTATAATGTGCTTTCCCTCAAAATCCACATGGAAGTTTATAATGAAAATGTTATCTTTTACAGAAGAAATAGAAGTTCAGAGTAACAGAATTGGGGCCTATGTAATCCAGGCCTAATTCTGGGGCCAGTGTTTTATTTCCACTGCCTCTTACATGAGTACAAATATTGAAAAGAAATGTTTATTAAATCAGATAGGTGAGGTCTTAAACTGATAACAAGCCAGTTGGAAGCTCAATGGGAATGTGGAGAAGTTGGTAAAACACATGCTTACCAATACCGAGCGCATAATGGACCACTGTTGTGTTCCTGTCACATTAAAGTTTCAGCACAGGAAAACATTTGTTCACTAACTTTCATCTTTTGAAAGGAAATCTAATTAATTTTTTATTGCTGCATTCATTCCACAGATGTAATATTTGTTTAACTTTGTGCAATAGGCAGCCCTAACAATAGGACTGTCATTCTGCTCAGTAAGTAGGGCATACATAATTTTGCACCTCATGAATACTCTGAAAAGGGACAAACAAAAGATCTGAACAAATACTACTCTAAAAGACTCAGATTGATCATTTGTTTTATTTTTTTCTACTTCATTCTTTAATCACGTGGGTAGCCTTATTGTCCTTTGGGCCTTGTTCTTTGTTTTAACTTGTTTCCTTCTCACAGATCAGGAGGGGATAAAAAGAGCACTGCATTTCTAATTAGAAAAGAGTATTCAGATGGATTTAAGACTTGGGTTTGAGTCTTATTCTGCTTCATTTTACCAATATAACCTTGAGCACTCTCTCTTCTGCATTTCAGTTAACCTTAAAAATGAAGTACTTTAGACTAGTGATGTGGTACAACTGAGACAGCTAGAGCGCACAATAAATACAGCATTGAGTCTGGCATCAGGAAAACCTGAATTCAAATCCCACCTCAGAAAGTTGCTCCTGCACAAGTCACTTAACTTCTGCTAGTTTCAGTTTTCTTAAAAGTAAAATGGGTAAAATAGCAGTGTCTACCACCCAGGGTTGCTGTGAAGATCGAGTGGTCTAATGTTTGTAATGTGGCTCCTGATAGGTATTTCTAGTCTATATTTGCAGTCATGTAAGAAACAATGGAAAGAACATTGACCCTGGAATCAGTCCCCATTCTATTGTTCTGCCACTCTAATTCTTCTGTAAAAGAAGGCTAACATTTGCATTATAAAGTTGATGTTGATTTTGAGAGAAAGCACATTACAAGTAAAGCAGCCCTAAATGAATACTCTAGGGACTTTCTCTATAGCTTTGAGTTTTGTACAGTGCAAGAGGTTAAGTTACTTGTCCAGGGTCACATTGTCAGTGTGTGTGAGGCCTAAATATACAGACATTTCCCTCAATTTCTTCTATGATCCCTTTTAATACTAAAATCCTCTGAGTCCATGATCCAACATCATATGTTAGAGTACAGACTCTGCCATGTATTGGATATGTGATGTTATGAGAATCAATTAATTCCTCAGTTTTGAAAAATAGAGGGTAATATTTTTGCCCTACGTGCCTCACAGAGCTGTGTGTGTGTGTGTGTGTGTGTGTGTGTGTGTGTGTGTGTATCTTACACATATACAGAGAGAGAGAGAGCTGGTACAATGGAAGGAGCACTGCATTGGAGTTAGATGATCTGGTTTTAAATCCTGACTGTACCACTTTCTAGGTATGGGGCAAGTCATGGGGTAAGTCATTAACTCTGTATGTGTCCTAATTTCCTTATGTCTACTGTAAAAAAGAAGGGTTTGAACTGGCTGTCTCCTATCATTCCACCACTATCCCCACTTCAAATCTATGATCCAACATTTAAAAAAAATGCTCTTTGTAAAACAGTTTGTAATTTACCATAAAGTACCATATAAGTTAACTATATCGAATATATACAAAGACATGTGTGTGTATACACACAAATATATATATATATATATAATAGACATAATGTGTCTCATATATATTATTTATTATAAATAGAACCTTTTTAATGCGTGTGTGGAATAGAGATAGAAATATCAGAGAAAGAGTGGCAACAATGCAAAACAATTCCATTCCATGGGGCTCAGAATGTGTAAGACACAATTACATTAAAAGGTAAGCAATTACTGACGCCCTAGGTTTCCCTTGTGTTTGAACTGCTTGTCCCCTCTGTGCTGGGACAGGAAATCAAAGGGAGTTCACTTGGTTTCCATTTATGTCCTCAATAACTAATTGTTATAAACACCTGCAACAGCATGTTATGTGAAATCTGTAAGTTAATCCCTCTGGTCAAATTGACCTGAAACAAAAAGCAGTAAAGAGCCAGAAGAGGTAAAGGAGGATCGCATTCTTGCATAAATCCTACATAGGAGGATTGCACAGCTGGGTTAAGAGAAAGGATTATTTTCTGAATGAGCAGTGAGGAAAAATACTTGAAAATCCTACATTACATCAAAGTTTTATTCCCCCCACCCCCCAGGAGTATACTCAAATTTGCAAGATGAATTATTATTGTAAATCCATGTCTTTTGTATTTTGTAATACTGTGTTCAAAAGTGCTCCCTTTTCTTAATGTAAAGAATGCCAGGTCCTGTGTAAGGCTTTTCCCTAGGTACTTGAACTCCTTCCTGGGTTCTAACAGTATTTTTTTTTTCTTTGAAGTTCCCCTCACTCTACCTTCCCAGCTGAGAATTTTGTCAAATATTTCACTGAAAAGATCGAAATAATTTGCTGAGATCTCCCTCTTCTTCCATGCTCCTCATTATGCATCACTTTTCAATAAGCCTTCCTCCACTAGATAGTCTATGATCAATGTCTAACATATAAAGAAGTATAAAGAAGTAACCTTCAAACTCTCCCTTTCTATTGTCTGTTTTCCTGCAGCCTACAAACATGACCAAAAAGCTTCAATCATTAAAAAAAATAGTTCAGCTATGCCTGCTAGCTATTAGTCTATTACAATTCTGCTTTTTAATGGCTAAATTGTGTCTATAATTGATGCCTCAGCTTCCTTTCTTCTCACTCTCTTACCTTTATAGTCTGACTTCTGACTTTATCATTCAGCCAAAATTCTTCTCTCCAAAGCTACCAATGAAATCTTAATTACCAAATCTTTTCTTTTTTCAGTATTAATCCTTATACTTTCTTCATCCTTTCTCTTGATCTTATCTCCTCTAGGTTTCATGATATTGGTCTATCATGATTCTGTTCCTACCTGTCTGACCACACCTTTTAAATCTTTTTCTTTTTCTGGATCTTCTTCTGTATTGTTTCCAATAACTGTGAGAATTCCCCAAAGCTCAGTCCTGGACCCTCTTTTCTTCTCCCTCTAGATTATTTCACTTAGTGATCTCATTAGCTCCCATGGATTAAATGATCATTTCTAGGAAACTTGGAAAACTAATGCATTATTGGTAGAGTTGTGATCTGATCCAAGTATTCCAGAGAGCAATTTGGAACTATGTCCGCTATAAAACTATGCATACCCTTTGATCCAGCAATACCATAGTATGCCTATAACCCAAAAACACCCAAAAAATGTAAAAGGACCTATATGTACAAAAATATTTTTAGCAGCTCTTTATGTGGTGACTAAGAATTGGAAATCAAAGCCATGCCCTTCAATTGGGGAATGCTAAATAAGCTGCAGTATATGATTGTAATGGAATGTTATTGTGCTATAAGGAATGACAAACAGGATGATTTCAGAAAAACCTGGAAAGACTTACATGAACTGATGAATAGTGAAGTGAACAGAATGAGGATAATGTTATACACAGTAACAGCAGTGTTGTTCAGTGAAGAATTGAAAATGACTTAGTTATTCTCAGCAACACAATGATCCAAGACAATCTCAAAGGATTAATGATTAAACCTCCAGAGAAACATTGGTTTTGATTGAATACATGCTATTTTTGACTTTCTTTTTTTCTTTTATTTGAGTCTTCTTGTACAAAATGACTAATAAGAAAATGTTTTTCACAAAAAAGCTTAAAAAATTAAAGAAGTATTTATTGATATTTTGTAATTAAAATGACCTCCTATGAGATTACCTCTAGCAATCAATTTGTATAAGATACTGATGGCGGGGGCCAGTAGGGGTTAGGGAATTAGGGACATATATCCAGCAATATAATTAATGTGAAAACAAGAAAACAATCAGAACTTTTTTAAAAAGCATTCCTCAACAAAGACAAGAATTTGCCACCTCACTACCTATGTTAGTAGTAGAAATTAAAATGGAAGTGTTTATACAATCTAGAGCAAAGGCATTGAACTTGCTATGCCCAGCTGGCAAGTTACCTAATGGAACATAAAATTAATTAAAATGTATTTGGGAAAAATTTAACAAAATTAATAAAAAATTTATTATGATATAATTTGTTAATTTTTTAAAGTCAATATGTAAAGTTTCCATTTGAGTCTGACAACAATGACAGAGAAAAGTCTCCTTCCCAGGAATTATCAAGAACCTGGCTTCCTGTTGGTGAAACTGGAGGAACAGCCTTATTCCATATCCCAGTCTCTTAGATTCATTTTCCTCCAAAATATAAATGATAACATAAATCCTTACATTGTATTTATTTGTGTTATGTGTAGGCTTAAATATATATCTAATAGAATGTGTGCATATGTATGTATATGTGCATGTATGTAAGTATACACCAATATGTATGTGTATTTCTTTTGTTCTGTTTATGATTTCATTGTTATGGAGAGGTCCAATTATGGAAACTCATTCTGTTAACACACATTCATTACCAACAATTTACAGTTCTAGAGTGTTTTATGTGGACTTTGAAAAATTAGATGACTTACCCATGGTCAAACTATGTAATGGCAAGCAAATGAGTACTTTGCACCTTGTTTCAGTTATTTAATTATTTAGCACCTTGTTTCGGTTCAAGAGTCTTTGAACTTTGCCACTGATTATATCAAGTCTTTTTTAAAAATCAGAACCTGTGAATCCCATAGTGGGAGGGACTTGTCAAAGACAGGAACAGGAAGGATATAAGATGTGAATAGAACAGGGAGGAGCTAAAGACCATAAAAAATAGTACAGCTGGGACAGAGCAGATCTGAGAAAGGGAAAACTTGTGATGTCCAGCACTCTGTCTATTCTGTCTGTGTTGATTTGTGTTTGTGATACTTTCTATGGAAGCCCTGGGACCTTACTGGAAGCCCTAAAGGAGAATTTTCTTGTTGTTTGTTTACAGAAGTCATGGAGGAGGGTTTCAGAGGCTGTGGGACTATACTGATGATTTGTGTTGAGTTCTCAGACCTTGTTTGTGGATCTGTGTTGATTTCACAGACAGACAGTGATTTGATGATGGTTCTCACAATGGGCATGAATGTTGTGTTGGCTCTGTTAAGCTTTGACTTCCCAGAAACAGAAACTGTGAAGGACTTGAGGTGAACTGATCACTGTGAGGTTCAATATGGAATGGGAACTGGACAAGGAGATGGACAAGGAGCTGAGAGCTGCCTGCCCGTGAATCCAGGTGATGGTTGGGTAGATTCTGGCAAAAGCTGGACCCATGGAAGAGGAACCATGGAATCTGGGAGCCAGTCTCAAGCCAAGATGAAAAGACCTCTCCTTGGGTAATTAGTGCTGACCGAGAAGATCATGATTTACTGTAGCGTAGGGGTGGTAGAACTTTCTACTTTGTACCTTGAACCCCTTAAGGATGATTGAGTTAAGGATGATTAGAAACTAATCTCAAGAAGACAGAAGACTTTTTAACTGAGAGATTAAGACAATGTAACCTAGGGGTGGGAAAACTTTGACCTTTGTACTTTGTGTCCCTTAAGGAGGATTGCTCCTTAAGGATGATTGAGTTAAGGACTTACTGAATGTTATCTTTTGTTTAAAATTATGTGGCCACTTCACTGATAAGTTGTTATGTTATATCATTGTGAATGCTGTACTTCAGTTTCTGTGAATGTTTTGCCTTAGTTTATTGCTGAATAAATAGATAGCTCACTATACTATGTGATCAGAACCTTAAAGCTATTCACAACAGCACTCCTCTGGAGAGCTGCTCATGCTTGGCTTTACAAGCTGCTAGTATATGTCACAGTCAGAAAGTAAAGGTAGTTTGCACTAATGCAATGATCTGCTTTCTATTTAAAGCTCCATATGCCTTGCATTTCTTAGGATGTTCAGAGGAGACAACAAATACCAAGAGGTTTTGTAGCCAAAAATCCTCCAAAACATGAAAGGTTATTATTACTTTTTAGCATTGTTTTTTTCTCATCTGAAGGGATTGACAAATTTTTATGGTGTCAAATCTTCCAAAAGACTGTGATGAATTCTGCTCTGGAGTACAGAAACAAATGATAGTTTCAAATTCCTCTCTCCTTGTGACCTAAATAAATAAATTCATAAACAGGTAGTTTATAGATAGATAGATAAATATATACACAGAGAGATTATAGTCATAGCCTTCTTATCAGTTTCAACTGTAGATCAGTGTTGGTTCAGGGAGTCCGGAACCATTCTAACTATTATTTGAATCAGTATTTATCATATGACATTTCTCTTCCAAGAAAAGAACTATATTTTTTGTTTCGTAATTTCTAAATTTTTTCAATGTCTAATGTCCTTTGGTTTTAAATCATATGCTTATTTTTGGAAAATAATATTTGAAGAAAATAATAAAATAAAAGAAGTATTTTAGTATTTGCATCTTAAACCTAGTAAATTCTATGTCACATAGTAGGAACTCAATATTTTTTAAATTAATTTTATTCCTTTTCCTTGGAAGAGAGTTCCTAGTTTTGTCATTTCAAAGACACAGGGAAATCACAGCATGAAAATTTTCTCCACTGACACATAGCACACATTCATTTGTGATGCGTCATCTTACAGAGGTTATTACTGGGGAAGTTAAGTGATTTCTTCAGGGTCACATACCTATCACATATCAAAGGTAGGACTTGAATCTAGTTCTTCCTGCTTCCCAGATGGACTCATTATGCCCTACATCAAATTGCCTCTCTGTTCAATAACATATGTTTATTATCACAGCTGATAACTGATTGATGGAACACAACTTTTACTCCTGCTTATTAAAGTATTATTTCTAAGAATGAATTTCAGGGTAGGAAGACTAGTCTCTGCACATATCAATTTAGTAGATTCTTAAACCATGCACTAGGCTAATAAGATTTATGTTCATTTAAGGATATATTCATAAAAAAAGTTTGAGAGTGATTTGAATTCTTTCTAATTTTCCCCATACTCAGTATATTTTAATACAAATATTATCATCATTCAAATTGAATGATGAATTCCTTCTTAGAAACTAGAACCCTCCATCTTGCAAGAGAAGGCAAAGAAAGACATCCTTGGGCAGTAAGCAATGAAACCTGCAGGCAGTTAGTGATTAGCCACCAAAACAGTGAAGCAAATGCAGCTGCTGCTTGCTCTTGGGGGAGTGATTTACTCTTTTTCTCTGCTTGTAAAATCTGAGCAGTCACTCTACAGAACACTTTTGGGTACTCCAAGGCTCAGCCCTTCAATCCTAGTGTAGTTCAAAAATGGTTTCCTAGTCACAGTATAACCGTTTAAAAAAATGGTTTTGTGTGTCCTCTACAGAAAGGCTGTTCACCAGGACATGAGCTCTAATTACCAGTCATACCTTGTGCCATGGATTACAATCTTGCTTACATCCTGACACATCAAGGCTTGCATGTAATTCCATAAGGCTTGTGTTAAGAGGGAGGCTGTGCTTTATAAACTGCAGTATAAAATCACTTGTCTTTGTCATTATTCTCTTCTCAATTTTGCTTTGTTTTCCAGATACAGCAATTTTGAAATGTCTCATTGAAGCAGAAATTATGTAGTCATTCTTGGGGCCCCAGTGAATATCGTGAATTATAATTCTCTACATAATCTACAACTGTATTTACTTATTCTTTGAATCTTCATTTTGATGTATTCATAGCATTTTAGATCTTGGAGGAGCTTTAAAGGTCATATTTTCCAACTCCTTTATTTTACTCATAAGGAAACTGAGCCCTAGAAATGTAAACTCCTAAGTCTAGTATTATAATAGTTAATATAGAACAGGGGAAATCCAAACCTAGGTATCCTGTCTTTTCTCATAAAATCTTTGTCGCTGTTTTCATAATTTGAGCAAAGTAAAAGTTAGAGGATGATTTTTTTTTAGATAGAGAAGAGAAAAACAAATTAAGAAAAATTTTCTTCTCTTATCTAAGTCACTTTCCCATTGAGGAATTCATTTTTCTTCTAAAAAATGCATTTTTAATCTCTAACCCCAACACTAAAAAATTACCATAATCTTTAAAGGGTGGGCAGCCACTGGAATCATTATGCTTCTACTCTTTGCTTCTGCCAGCTATTCTTAGTGATTAATTGTATTTGCATATGCAAATTAAAATGCTGTGTACTTATTTGCTTAAATATGTTTTTCATTAGGTAAATGAAATGCTTATTGGATATGATACAAGGCTAAAAGCAGAATATTGTCAAAACAAGACCCAAAATGAGATTTTTAATTTTTTTTCTTTCCAAAGATGGTGACAGCACTGTTTTTTAACTTCCTAGATAAGCATTGACTTCATAAGCTTTAATTGGAAAAAAAAGACTGGGAATCCTAAGTTTCCTCTCTTTCTTGGCTGAGATCTTTTATTATATTACATTTGGAGTCTTTAAAACTGAAACTTAGAGATCTTCATTAACAGGTGATTAGCCTCATGAAGGCTAAAAACGAATTTTTACGGTCATATGGGTAATCAATGGCAAAACCACAATTTAAATTCTGGTTTTCTGACTCCAAACTCACTGTTCATTCTATTATCCATCAGTGTTTCCTCTTATCACTAAATTGATGCTAACTCATAAAGACATAAATTTAGAAGTGAAAGAGACTTTCTAGTTCAACTTCCCCATTTTATAGATGAGGAAACTGAGACCCAGAAAGGTTAAAATTACTTTTCCAGGTTCAAACAGGTAGTATATGTTGGAAGTCAGTTTTCATCTTTATGTCAAGTCTAGAATTCTATTAACCACATCAGATAAAATAAGACCACAAACAGATAAAATAAGACCTGAAATGAGAACATGGCACGTGAAATTTTTAATGGTAGAAAGATGGATTATGAACCCTGGGACCCAATAAGATAATGTCCATAATATTAAATAAATCACTTGTGAATACATAACAAATAAAAAATGGGCATCATGTGATTTTTAGTTTATATAGAAAGCATTCCTTCCTGCCCCATAAAAAAATTGGTCTTTCCCCATCTTTGAGAAAAGTGATCAATTTTGATTTTTCCTGGAAATTTTGAAAGAGGGACCAGTATGATGGGACTCTGTGATGAGTCAGTCAGTCTGCCTAGAACCATGAGTGGGAGTCTTTTGGAATATATAATGGAGGTAAGAAAGTAGCATCACTGGCAGCAGTTCAACAGAGGACATTTGTATGACCGACTTATGATGGCAATTTGATGTAACAAATGACTTTGTTTACTCAACATCATGCCTATTAAAAGGAACCCTGTGGAGAAGGTGCCTCAACTACATCTCCCTTCCTCTTCTCCCCTAAGGGTGTTGAACTGGTGACATGCTTTAACTCCCTAATTACCTTCGATTTTATCTACACCTATTACATTACAGGTGGGCATTCTCCTCCTAAATTCTATGTTATTTAGTTTTTTTGTAAGATTTGTTTATGGCCCTAGAAAGTGATTTTCCTTTACATAAATATCCATGATACATGATGACTTATATTATGACATTTTGAGTCTATAGTTAGGCCTGGAAAGCTAGGATAAATAGAAGAAGTGATTGACTAATTAGAAATACAAAGAACTAAAACAAACAAAAAAGTTATAACTCAGGGGAATCAACCATGTCATGGTGATCAGATTTCAAATATTATATGGGGCTCAGGCACTGTATATGACCTCTCTTAATAGTCTTTCTTTCAGTTTCTAAACAAGCAGGAAAAAAGGGGGTGTTTGGGGGTACAATTTGTCTTTAAGCTAAAATGATCTTTTTTGTATGCATATTTAACCAATCAGACTTTGGAACCCCACAAATCTCTAACTTCCGGTCCAAAGAGGGGGGTCATGGAGTAGAGGCAGAGGCCAAAAGAAAGGATATAACTCTGGTTTGCCCAAAAGTAATGAGTTCTCAGTGAACTTTACCCCATATTCATAGTCTCCATAGAGACCCCTAGTGGTCACATATGCATAAATTTGAGTTTGTGTGTATAATTCATCTGAATTTTTCATTGGAGTTGAAGTATATTTTATTTTACCCTTTTTGGAAAGAAATCGATGTGTAATATATTCTCCTCTCCCCAGAGAAGGACCTAGATTAAGGAATCATCCAAAGGGGAGTAATTAGTGAGGAACATTTAATCCATTTGTTGTTTTGTTTTTTTTTAACCCATAGTAGATATTCTTGGCTACACATCACACACATATTATTATCATGCAAATAAGAAAAACAGACTGAAGTTATAGTATTACAGGATTAGGAGCTGGAAGGTTCTTTAGAATTATTTTCATACAATCTTCTCATTTAAAAGTAAGATGACACCCAAAGATCACAAATTCATATTTTATGACTCTAAAATCAGTGCTATTTGCATTACTCTACATTGCTTCTGCTAGACTGGCAGATTTTATATTTTGTAGATTCATTGTTTATCAAGGTTTTGATAAGGTATATCGAAATGGTCATGGGATGTTGATGAGGAAAAGATGGAGAAATATATTTGTGATATCAAATGTTGGTATATTGTTAAACTAAAGGCAAGTCTCTGGTGTTGTTCATTAGACCTGCATCTGGGTCTGATACTTTTTAACATTTTGAAAATGACTTGGATGAAGTATCTATAGCTAATTGGATAGATCAGGATACAACATGTCTCAATGGCCTGGGGAAAAGTTAAAATTATCAATATTACATACTGGTATTTTCAAGAAATTTTGTACTTGGATCAATTAAACCATTGATATGAATAGATACCCTTTAGTATAGACCATATCTTACCACACCAAATCATCTTGTGTGATAAAAACAGCAAATTTAGTTGCCAATAGAAGGAAAATGAAAAGTCATCAGATCTAATAGCTTTCTAGCTGGCCATTTTCAGTTTTGTTCTGGATTTGACTTAATCTAATAAATAAATGAGAGAATAAATGACTGGTAATGCAAATATACAAAAGTGTGAGACCATCTAGAAGAGAAAAAAGAAGCAATAACATTCAAAGATAACACAATCCTGATACCAGCAAAATACATTCATATTACATAGACAAGATGCATAGCAACAACTTAAGAATTCTATGGTTCTCAGAACATGACAAATAAAAAAAAACTTGGACTTTACAAGGCAAGATATAACACAAGAAAATTGTCCAGAACTATTTTCTCAATCTGATTCTGTCCTGACTAGAGCCCTATGGAAACCAGAGACAATCTGTCCTTCCATCTTGTACCTTTCCTCTCTGCACAGCTCTGCTTTGCTCATTATCACTGCTCAAATGGAGGACTCAATAGAAATGTATATGGGGCCCCCTCTGGCCCCAGAATTTCCTCTTCACTTATGAACTAAAGGCTGACAAAGATTATCATTTTAAAGTAGATAATGATGAAAATGAGTACCAGATATCCATGAGAACCGTGAGTTTAGGCTCTGGTGCAAAGGATGAATATTGTTGAAGCAGAGATGCTGAACCATGAGGCCATTCAACTAAATCAACATGAGCATCTTTGAAAATGTCTCTGCAGCCTACAATTTCTCTAGGTGGCTTTGAGATTACACTGCCAATAGCTTGAGGGTCAAAATGTGGTTTGAGGCCTATATATGTGAGTGGTCAGTACTTAATAGCACTGGAGGAAGTTGCAGAATCAGATGAAAAGGAAGATGATACAAAATTTGTAAATGTAACTGACAAATGATCTGCTCTGGGAGTAGTAGCAAGGTTCCACAGAGAAAGGTAAAAACTATCTGAAAAAGATGAAGATGATTATGAAGAAGCTGCTCTTGCTGAAGATGATTATGACTCTGAAGATGAGGAAAGTGAATGAAGATCCCTCCAGTGAAGAAACCTGGTTTTGATACTTCCCCCCCACCAAAAAATGCACAAAAATTAAACCACAACAGAAAAGATTCAAAGCCACACACATTAAAATCAAATGACAAGAAGACTTCAGAAATCAGAACAAGACCCCCACCACTCCCAAAGGACCCACTTCTCTAAAGGATATTAAAATAAACATGCAGGCAAGCATTATAAAGAGTAGTTCTCTCCCAAAAGTGGAAGGTAAATGCATCAGCTATGTAAAGAATTGCTTCTGATCAGGAAGATATTCAAGATTGCTGGCTGTGGAAGAAACCTCTTTGAGAAAATAAGTTTGGGATTCTTTGGGATATAGCCAAGATGGTGGAGAGAAGCTAGGAAATTGCCTGAATTCTCCCCAGTTTCCTTTGAAAAAAAAAGTTCAATTAAGCCTCTAACCAGATTTTTGAGCTAGAGAAGCCACAAAAAAAAGAAGTGAAGCAATTTCCCAGCTTCAGATAACATAGAAGGACTTCAGGAAAGATATGTAAAAGAATAAAAGGTGAGTGCAGCCCAGCACAGTGTCCAGACAAGCCAGTCGGAGGCTCTTAGACACATCATTGATGAACAGCCAAGGCTCAGCAGGCCAGCAATGAGGCCTCCAGCTTCATCACAGAAAGAAAATCACCACCCCCAGAAGACCAGCACAACAGGAGAGACTAAGACAAGCAAGCCCCCAATGCAGTAGGCAAGCCACAAGCACCTGAGGCCATGGTGTGGAAAACCAGTGACCAGTCTCCTACCTCCCAGCATGAGAAGCTTGGAATACTGCCTGTTCTGACCTAGGAGCATAGCTGTTATGGGAATCTGAAGATCTTCCCTGCCCCTAGGCCCTTTGCTAAAGTGGCTACGTGACTCTGAGGACCCTTGGATATTTGAAAGTATACTCTGTTCCCTAATAGGCTGAATGTGATCATGTGGAGCCTGTG
>CM053582.1:525197338-525219986 GCA_028627135.1 Pseudochirops cupreus | reverse complement strand
AGGAAGACTCATCTTCTTGAGTTCAAATCTGACCTCAGACATTTAGTAGCTGTGTCACACGTCTAGTAAGTGTGGAAAGATTTGAACTCAGGTCTTCTGTACCCTTGAGCAACCAAGTGAATAAGAGCATCAGGCTCAAAGTCAGGAAGACTCATCTTCTTGAGTTCAAATCTGACCTCAGACATTCAGTAGCTGTGTGACCTTGGGAAAGTCACTTAACCTTGTTTGCCTCAGTTTCCTTATCTGTAGGAATTAGAGAAGGAAGGAGTAAACCATTCCGCTATTTTTGCCAAGAAAACCCTAAATGGGGTCATGAAGTATCAGACAACTCAACAACAACTTCCTGACCCTAGGTCCAACACTCTTTCAATACCTCACTGACATTATATATTGTACAAGAAACTTCTTTCTCATGTGAAGGAATTAAACAGGCACTTTAGGTAACAGAAAATAACAATTAGCAATCTCAGCTCAGGAAAGGACTGGAAGTTTTCTGTTACGTTTGGGGGAATTCCTGATTGGCCTTGGCTGCAAGCACAGACAATACCTCTGACAGACTCACTGCTCTGACTGGTCTAAATGGGCTTCAGACTGTCAACAAGCAAGCACGTGACAAGAGAAGAATGAGACACCACCACAATGACAATAACAAGCAGCACTCGATATTCTCACTATTTCACATAAATGCAAGTGACAGGTGATTCAGGAAGAATCTGAGGATTTGGCCAGAAAGCCACTCAGGAACACTGGGGCACAGCAGGTGCAAAGTCTGGCAAACAAGAAAAAACCTGAAAGTTTTATTGCTTTTCCTTTTAATCTAATTTGTTGGTCGTGGTTTTGTTGTTTTTTGTTTTAATTTAAAAAAAAACAGCATGGGTTATCAGATATACCGTTGATGCGTTATGTTATGACAAATATTTCATGGTATTTAAAAGCTCCCTAGAGGCCCGTATGATAAAGTATATAAACACCAAATTTATAGGTCTATAGACTGTGACACAGACTCAGAGACTCAGGGCTGGAAGACGTCTTAGAGATCACCTGGTCCAACCCCATCATTTTCCAGATAAGCTAAACGAAACCTGGAAAGATAAATTGTCATATCCAATTCCAGAAGTTGGCAGTAGAGAAAAGATGGGGGAAATAATAACTTCTTAATTTCTTGTCCTTTTCTTCTCTTCCACGGTTGCTATCCATACCATAATAGGAGAGAACGGCATCTTTTAAAGAAGTTATTGATTATCAAAATCCAGAAGAAAAAAATGAAATAATAATAAATTCTTCTTTCTTTACCAACTTCTTCCCTCACTCCTGAATTTAAAAACAAAAATCTAATCTCTCTTTTTTCTTTCCACAGAGAGTGAAGAAGTTTACCAAAGGCAGGTGCTTTCAATTTCCTGTATCATCTTCGGTATCGTCATTGTGGGCATGCTCTGTGCTACATTCTACTTCAAAAGCAAGTAAGATGCTTTCTGTCTTGTGTCATAAAGTCATTTCTCAGAGTAGTGTCTTAACAACATTCAATTTCACAGCTCATGTTCAAAGCAGGAGCATCCCCCGGGAGGCACTAGACCAGCTGTTTTGACAGTAGAATCTTTTCTCATCAAATCCCCATGTCTGGGCCTCAAACTTTAAAATGACTAACGAATTTAGGAATGTTGTGTATAGGCCTATCTTTTCTTATCAACAATGAGACAGATTCCATTATGGTCCAGTGATCAAGAACTATTCCTCTGTTACTTTCATCTGTTAGGAGTCTATATCAGCATACTTAATATCTTCTCTAGCAGGATATAAATATCCTTCCTGAAAATAGGAGATTACTGCTGAATCACACAGGGTACCATCCCATTCAGGTGAGAAGGTGAAATTTCACTTTAACAGGGAAAAATATGCTTTCCATCTTCTCACTTTTCATGATTCAGAGAATATGGTCAGTATATTAACAAGTAACCCTAGTAAAAAGATTCTGTATAAAAGAAGAAATATCATTTAACATTCATGCCAATATAGGTAACTTCACTCAGAAAATCTGTGTTTTGTGGTCTGCATACAATTAGAGGAGGGAAAAATAAGCCTGTAAGTCTTTGACTGAGGTTGTCAGTCGAATCAAAGGGAAAATATATTGGGATCCAATTAAAACAGTGAAAAGTCTGTCTTATTTTGAAAGAGGTCTTTTAAGGCTAGAAAATTTGAAGTGTTCTCATACTCCGCTTCTTATAAGGATGGCAAGAAAAGCACTAGAAACAATAAAAAGTCATTTGTGGTACATAAAGGTGGTGAGGAATCAAATTTGAGCTATCTTCAAAAAATGGAATGAGTTCCCACTTAGTATGCTTCTCAGAAACCAGAATACTAGAGATTATGAATGGATCAAACATTGTACATGTTGTTTACAAATTGACAGTTTTTAATACAGAAAATCACATAGAAGTTATATTTCAGAGTGCATGTGTGTGCATGTACATATGGATACACATGTATGCACATATATAGCTACACACAAATTTGTGTGTGCATGTATATATATATGTGTGTATACAAACATGTAGGTGTGTGTATGTACATGAACATGTGCATAATATATACATGAATATGAGAGGCAATAATGTCATGCATAAAGAACTGATTGGCGTCGATTTCAAGAATAATTAGTTATAATTTCAAACTTTAAAACTCATCTGGACAAGTCATTTAGGCTCTCTGACCTTCAGTTTCCTTACCATTAACCCTCTGGTTATGAGCATGAACCAAGCTATAAAATAGAGAGACCCTATCTTCACCAAAGATATTTCCCATTTTCATGCAAGGTGCCCCGTGTAAAGTTGAAATGGAAGAGATATTCCTTACAGAACAATCTGTCAGTCATCATTTTTCAAGTGTCTATTAGGTAGCCAGCAATAGAGGTAGAAAAAAATGCTCCCTGACTTCTAAGAACATATATCCATAATATATTAGGGAGAGAAAAAAAAGATACATGTACAAATAAATATATATATATATATATGTGTGTGTATATATATGTGTATATGTGTGTGTGTGTGTGTATGTATGTAAAGTATAAAGGAAATATACAGGGAGGCTGCACTAGCAGCTTAAGGAGGCATTTAAACTGAAGGAAAGGAGGGAGGAGTAGAGAACACCTGGATAAATAAAGGATTTGAGACTCTCAGAGCTTTCAATCTATCACTTCCTGGGGGAGTAAGTAGGCACACAGATGAACAGTAGCTCTTCAAAGTCTCAGACTGGGTTGCGGTTAGAGTATATCAATAAATATCAGGGTCACTCAAAAAAGATCACAAGGTTGATGTGAAAACAAAGCTTATCAAAGGTATAGAGATGTAAGATGAAATGTGGAAGTCCCCTAGATACATTTGTTTGTGGATAATGGCAAAAAGTCTCATACCATTCCAAACTTCTTCAGAGAGGTCTAGCCATCCCAAAGTAATTTGCCCAATAATATCTACAGGAAAATGTGAATGATCAAAAAATTCCCATTATACAAATTATGAGAAGTCATTGAATGGACAAAACAGACAGCTGGCCAATCCATTTATCTTAGATACCAATAAATGAACAATGAACTTGCCCTAGAATGGAATAGAAAGAGGAGAATAAGCTGCCTTTCTTTAGGATATTGACCAGAGTCTTGTATGACTCCAAGCTTCACCCTAAAACAAAAGGCTACTGTTTTGTAAACGATATTCCTCTAGTAATGCTGTATGTCTCTAAGTCATGAACTACCACATTCTGTGAAGAATTCAAGTTGAGGGTGATCCAAAGGGCAATGGAGAGTGACTGGGTTGAAGTAGTAGAGCAGGACCATATTGCTAATGAAGCATTGTCCTAGAGAAGTGAGATAGAAGACATCATCAGAGAAAAGTGTCACCAGAGAGGAAGATGTCAGCCATGTATCAAAAATAAAGGACAAATGACAGGAAGTCCAAGGGGATTTATTGGTCAGAGTATAATATTAAGATACCTAGTTTTCTGGATGATTTGGGAGAAGATATGGACAAGAGTCTCAGAAAATTTGAGAAGGAATGGATGGATGGCAACCTCCATTGTTGGAGGGAGTACCCACATTGAAATCTAAGTATTGAAGGGACGAATCATGAGGATGCTGTGAGCGTCCAATGAACTGATTAATGTAAAATACTTCATAAACCTTAAAGGGTTAGTTATGTGTTAGTTGATAATATATGCATATATATATATATAGATATATATACATATATATATATATGGTAAAAGGATAACAACAAACGTTTTATAATAAAGTTGAAACTCAGCATACAAAACTCAGTCCATAATTGCTGATTCTAGGTGTTAGAGATAGCTAAGGAAAAGTTGAGAGCTGCATGAGAGGGCCTGAAGAGCTCAGGGAGCTCAGTTCACTCTCTGTCTCATTGAGACTTGGTGACCATCAGTTCCGGAGAGAACATTCACCATGGCAGCAGCAGGATTGGGATATCAGTTACCATCAAAGCAGCAGAAGGGTCTCTTCATAAGTGCTGTGTATGGGGAAGAAATTGTGTATTTAACAATAAGCAAATTACTTTGAAGAAGTAGTTAATCACTTATTTTTAGAGTATAATTTGTAGTTGCACCACATTTAAACTAAAAACTGATTATGGTAATCAGGAGAAATGGAGAACAGCTGGATAAATAGAGGATTTCAGTCTTTTAGAGCTGTCAATCTCATACGTCCTTGGGCAATGAGTGGGCACAGAGATGAACAATAACCCTCCGCAGGCTCAGGCTGGGTTGGACTCAGATATAAACCTGAAAACATCTATAAATATCAGTGTCATTAACAGAGGCTCCAAAGGACCAGAGCCAAAGGGAGAACAGTGACCCAGAACTTGCCTGCCTTTCTGACTGACCAGCTGGAACCCAAGGAAGACCTTGTGGCAAGGAGAGCTGTTCCCTTTATGCCAGTCATGAGAGAAGGCCTATGTTTTGGAGAAGGCTTTTATGTTGCATTTTAGAGCTTTTTTCCTTATAAGTTTCCCAGTGTATGCTTAAGACTGAAAAGCAGGCTAGGGTGTCAAAGAGAATAGTACTTGGAAGGAGACATGACATCTAAGGATTCTAAGTCTTCTGTTTCAGACTACTTCATTTTTCTTGACCCATGATGTATTTGAAACTTTTTTCTAAAAAGTCCTAAAACCCCCTTGCACCAGAGAGGGTGAAGAGCTTGATGTTTGTGTACCTTTTACTCTAAGCAAAGGAATGGACTTGTGTAATCTGCATTTCCATTCTATGAGTATATTAAAAGCCATCACTACATGGGACCAAAATTTAGGAAAATCATGACCAATGCTTATTCATTATTCATCACAAATTCTAAATATAAACAAATATATTTATATGGAGTTAAATATATCCTAAAAAGTCCTTTGCTGGAACCTCTTCCAGATCATGCCTTTGAACCATAGTTATTCCTCAAAGTTAATTCCTGGACCTTCTTCTTTTCTCTTTCTGTCTTATTTCACTTGGTGATCTTATCTGCTCCCATGAATTTCATTACTGTCTCCATGCTGATGATTCTCCAATCTACATATCCTTCTCTGCACTCTCTGATCACCTCTACTCTCACATCTCCAACTGCCTTTCAGCCATTTTTAACTGAATTTTAAGTAGACACCTTTAACTCAATATATCCAAAGCAGAACTCATTATCTTTCACCCTACACCCTCCCTCCATCCCCCTTTCCTATTAATATGGAAAGCAACACCATCCTCCCAGTACCTAAGGTTCACAAGCTAGGAGTTGTCCTGGACTCCTCACTGTCTCTTACTACTCTCCATCCCAATCCTATTGCCAAGGCCTCTTGGTTTCACCTTTGCAACATCTCTTAGGTATACTCTTGTTTCTCCTCTGACACTGCAGAAGTGATTACTACATAGAAGTCAGACAGGGGGGTGAGAGGTTCATATTCTATATTCTTCTATTTCATGGTTTAAATTCTAAGTCTTCTCCAATAACTGTGATATAAGGGGAAGAGCTCTGGACATCAGGAGAACTGAATTCCATCTTAAGCTTTGCCACTTTCTACCTGTGTGTTCTTGGGAAGATCTTTTTTATTATCCTAGGTCTCAATTTCTACATCTTATAATTCTGGGGTTAGACTAGATGATCTCTTCAGCCAATTCAAATCTAAATCTATCAATATGATTCTAAATCTATGATCCCATGAGCTTAGTGTCTGACACATTTTAGGTGTTTAACAAATGCTATTTAATGATTGTTGAGTGAATTTTAGAATTGCAGAATAGAGGGGATTAATATGGGAGATCCTCAGAAGCAGAAAGAGAAGATAGTAAAATAGCTGAGGGAGCTAGAGAAGATTCAGAATTTGGTCTTGGGTGAGTGAACAATTTCCTCACGTACAAAATGAGAGGATTGTACAAGACATCTTCTAAAGATGCTTGTAACACTCCATGTACGATCCTAGAAATGACTACTTTCTATAATGATAAGGTCTACCAAGATGGTGACCATAGTAACTATTTAACCATAATGTTTTAATCTCATAGCTAGGTATTGTCTTGGTGACAACTTGTCTAATGCTATCTAGGTTAGTGCTTCTAACTAATATGTTGGATCCTGGTTTCCCAACACCATACTGAGTGTCTGAATCACTGATCCTATTGTAATAGTGATAACTGACTTTGCAATGGACTTTTTAATGGAAATATAATAGATTTATTTCTAACAATAGGCTACAGGTTGGCTGTTGGGAAGTAGCTAGATTATTAAGCCTAGATTAAAGCCAGCAAGAGGATAAAAGCTTCTTAGAGAACTGAGAAGATAAAAGAAAAGTTTGAATGCACACAACTGCATCCTATTCTCAGCATTTCACTGAACTTGTTTGATAAAGTCAAAGAATGCTATAATTCTCAGTGCCCTCCAAATAAAACTACTATAGCAACCAAAGGTCTCTTCACTATAAGTCACACAGAAAATATGACCTGTACTTTCATATTTCAGGTAAAAATGATGCATGTTCAATAAGAAAACAAATATTTCTTAAGCACTTGCAGCATGTTATGACCTATGTCAAGCACTAGGGTTAGAAAGACACAAAGGCAACATTGCCTCCTCCGAACGAGCTTACATTCTAATGGGGCTCATAGAAGGAACAAACAATTAATGACATATAAAGCATATACAATTTAATATATATTCATTTTAAGAGGGGTAAAATACTAGGGGGTTGAGGGCAAAGGGAGGAGAATCAGGAAGGCCTCCTGTAGGAGGTGGCACCAGAGATTAGAACGCAGTTTCCAGATCAGATTCCTTTAGCACATAATCTAGATACAACCTTTTACAGGAAGTGTTTTCTCCTTGAAGATTGCTGCTTCCTACCTGTAGCCTCTACAGAAACACTGCAGAGGAGCAGCTAGGCGGCTCAGTGAATAGAGCACCAGCCCTGGAGTCAGAAGGACCTGAGTTCGAAACCAGTCTCAGACATTTAACGCTTATTAGCCATATGACCTTGGGCAAGTCACTTAATCCAAATTACCCTTCCTTCATTCCTCCAAAAAGAAAAACAAAAGAAGAAGAAGAAGGAATACACTGCAGGTGACATAGGATGGGAAGTAATATTCCTAAGACTTTTTACAATTATCCTGGGACTAACAGGAGTCTAAAGCACAGACAATGCCTTACGTTTATGTTGAATCAGAGTATTCTATAAACACTGATTAAGATGACCAAGAGTGAGTGAGTCAGTCAGACATTTAATAAATACCTACTGTCTTCCAGGTACCCTTACATTAGGGAACAAAGAAAAGCAAAACAAAACAAAAATAAACAAATTAACAAAATGAAAACAAACAAAAAATATCCCTTGCCCTCAAAGAGCTCACCATTGAACCTGGGAGACAATAGGTAGACAACTCTGCACAAACAAGCTAGAAACTGCAAAAATTAGAGGGGAGAAAAAGCAGCAGAGGAAGGCACTGGAATTAAGGAACATTATGAAAGGATTTCTATAGAACGTGGGTATTTTAGTGGGGACTTGAAAGAAGCAGAGAGCATTCTTGGCATGAATAGACCAGGTAGGTCAGCACAACAAAAAGTAGAGGAACATAAAAAGACCATTTCACCTCCCCATTGAGGTCAATGAAATACCCAACAAGCAAAGAATGCAGATGCTACCCCTTTTTTCTTTAAAGAAAAGGCCATCCAGAGTATATCAGGAGAGGTTTTCCTGCTGAGACAGCAAATAGAATCCTTCCCTACAGATTCTTGCTCTCATTCTATTTCAGATCCCTTACACTAAATAACCAACCCACTGCTAAAACTTTTGAGCAATACTCACAGGGTATACACCAAGAGTAAATTAGTCAATAAGCATTTATTCTCTACTTGCTGTATGCAAGGCATTGTGCAAAGCACTGGGAATACTAAGGCCAAATATCAGCAACAAAAACAACAAAAAACTGAAACCAAAACAAAACTAGTCCCAGACTTCAAGAGACTCACATTTTAAAGGGAGGACGACATTCGAACAACTATGTACACATAAGATACATGCAGTCTAAATGCGACATAATCTCAGGGGGAAGACGCTGGGGACATACTCAGAAGGCCTCTTATAGAAGATTGGATTTGGCATGAGTTCAGAAGGAAGTCAGAGAAGCCAGAGGCTGAAAGCATTTACCTTTCATCCTCCGTATAATCTCCCTTTAAGAATGACACACCTCCCCACACCCCAGTATTTTCATAGATAATAGGAGGCTCCAGATCAATTCGATTCATTGCATATGGTTCCATAGTGTGATGGAGATGGTAAGTCCTTGCAATTGAATATTGCTGTCTTTAGAAAATCATAAATGTCAGAGATTATCAGAATGGTGTTTGTTCTGAGCAACTGAAATTGTACGCGTGTTGAATTATCACTGAATATAAATAAATGCATATATATATGTATATACACATATGTTTGTTTGTTTTATTTTTACTTGCAGGAAACAAACTAAACAAATCCAGGGGCAGCTGAAAGAAATGCATAGTGTGAAAAAGTACAGCCTCAATGCCTCCGCCATGATGGTCAAGTCAGAAAACATGGCACAGAGCAGAGGCCAGCAACAAAATGTAAGTGATCTGGCTACATAGGCCCTGGAGCAACGTGGCTGGGTTAACAGCTGAATCTCTGTGTATGACTGGCTGGCTACGTGTCTTAAGGGTAGACATGGGAGAAAGGGCAAAGGGATTTTGACTAAAGGAACAGAAGCTACTTTGGGTATTTTAGCTGTGATAAATTGCAACTTCTAAATAGTTTACTAGTGAAATTTAGAAGCTGAAGACTACAGGGAGAATGCAGCAGCCATTCCCTTCAGGCAACATGGTGCACTGGAAGGAACAGCACATTTACAGTTAGACAGTCTGATTTCAGGTTCCCGTTCTGATACTTACTACACGACACTGGGCAATCATGTAAACTTGTGGTATCAAGTTTTTTCATCTTCAAAATGATAGGGTTGAATTCAGTGGCCCTTGAGAGCCCTTCCAGCTCTAAACATGTGATTCTAGATGATACTGTAATTTCTGTTACTGGCAATGAAGCGTGAATATTTTTTAAAATGTGTTGAATACACCAGACTCAAAATGCATAGTCGATGGAACACTGTGCCTAAGATAAAGAAGACCCAAGTTCAAATCCAACCTCAGACCCAAGCTATGTGACCATGAGCAAGTTACTTAACCTCTATCAGACTGATTTTTATCAAGTATAAAATAGCCCCTCATTTGTAGGGTTATTTTGAGCATCGCCCCTGGAATATAGGAGATGCTTAAAATATCCTTCCTATTGTTAACCATCAGTTAAAACTCCATGGGCTATGGGTAATAACTTGATAATCTTTCCTTCCTTTTTTCCTTCCTTCCTTCCTTTTTTCCTTCCTTCCTTAAGGTTCTCCTTACTAAGATACAAATATTGTGTAATTACCATGTATTTTAAGTCTATTTGTATATGTGCCTATATAGGTATATGTACATACATATATAACTCTGAGAATATTATATGTATGACACACACACACACACATACAGTTCCTGGAAAAGAATGTTTCTTTTTATACTTTTTTTTTATTTTTTATTTTTTTGCCTTTTGGAGGAGGGAAGGCAGGGCAATTGGGGTTAAGTGACTTGCCCAAGGTCACACGGCTAGTGTTAACTGTCTGAGGCTGGATTTGAACTCAGGTCCTTCTGACTCCAGGGCTGGTGCTCTGTTCATTGTGCCACCTAGCCTCCCCCAAAAGGATGTTTCTTATTTGCTGAACCCAAAGAGGCATTTTATCAAGGACCAAAAGTTGACTTTCTTTGCACATGACTTTTTATCTGCAGCCCCAAGAAATATTGCTTTGATACTCTCAGAAAAATCAGTTATACAAAACAGAACAAAACAATTAAAAAGAAGAGAATTCTGTTTGATAAACACAGAGGTATTTCTCTCTTTTTTACAGTTATTCTCTATCCAAGGTTACCATTTCCTTCCATTCTCTATAATGTAGCATTTTCAGCTTCTGATGAACAAAGACCCTGGAACAAAGCCATCAGTACAAACCAAGCATTTCAGTATAATAGGCAATCACCCAGGATGCATTAAAGCCCCTCCACATGTTTAAATCGCTGCGAATTTTTATATCATTTGTGATTCTAAGAAATCATTACCCAAAATGTCATTATGCTGCACAGAACAGATGTATCTAGATGTTGCCCACAAATGATAATCTTCTCACACCAACATTTTGCAAAACTTCATTTTGGAACAGTTGAAGAGGGATGCTGCTATGGTTTTATTTTGGTTTTACATTGATAGTACTGATTTTGAATTTTCATTAATGATTATAAGTTAGTCACTTCTGTTATAAAGTTAAAATATTCTTCATATGTCTGTCCTATACACTTGTGAGTTGAAGTCCTCGGATGTTTTGTTTTATATGTTACTAGTTAATCTTAGAGAGGCATTTGGGTATAGTTTAAAAAAAAAGTAGTGGGCTTGGAGTTGAGAGAACTGCAACAAAAAATCTTTACTACAAAATTTATTCGCTCTTTTGTCACAGAGAAGTTTCTTAATTTCTCTGATCTTAGTTCTCTCATATGCAAAGAGGGAATACTTATGCTTGTACAACATATCTCTCTGATATAGGAGAAAGAAAATTAACTTTAAAAGAAATGTTAAAAGAATTATATAAATTTTAGTAGCAACTATATAATAGGCAATCCGTGATGCTTCAATTGACCCTTCAGTGGAATGATAACATCTTAATTTGGCATAGCATTTTTAATTTGTGGAGTGTTTTCTCATCATTTTCTTATTTTCTTACAATTTTCATTTTTTTTATGTGACTTGCATTTGAGAGAATGTAATGAACACCAACTAACTATTAAATGGTTGAGCAGAGACTAACTAACAGGTCATCATATATTCAAAGGATCACAGAATCATAGATTTAAAGAGATGTCAAAGATTCTTTCATTGAACCACTTGTTTGTCCTCTTTTCACTCAACAACTGGTCATTGAGTTTTTCCCAGTAGAATTCCAGTGATGGGCAACTCCCTATATCCCAAGACTATCAATTCTATTTCAAGACAGCTTTAATGATTAAAGTTTCCTTATATCAAGGTAAAATTGACCTCCTGACGACATCTTATCCATTGTTCCTAGTTATGCCCCAGGAGACCAAGCAGAACAAGTGTATTCTCACTTCCAAATTACAACCTTTCAAGCATATGACAATGGATACCATACCCATTTAATTCTTTCTTTCATAGACTAAACACCCTCAGTACCTATAACCAATCCTCATTTGGCAGAACCTGATATGACTAGCACTTCCCTTCTTTGTTTCACTATGCTTCTATTAATGAATCTGAATTTACTTTCTCATATTGGGTTGTCATGGCTTAAAAGTAGCTGATATTAAGGTTGCTGTCTCCTGAAACCTTCAATTCTGTTTCATATCTCTAATCCTATCTCCCTCCCTCCCCATCCCATATTTCTGCATTGATTTTGGGGGACGAGCTAACTGTTCAGCACTGTATATATCTCTATGAAATTCCATGAAATTCCAAATTTATCCCAGTGAAACCCAACGCTCTGTACTGAAAAAATCTGTTCAATTTCCAATTTTAAAACTAACTATCCTTCTGAACTTTCTGTCATCTATGAATTAGATAAACATGCTCGCATTCTCCCTAGTAATCTGGAAAGAATGATACCTATCATCTAGTAAAGTATTTCTCTAGCATGGAAACAACCCTGCATTTTGTACATTCATAATTGTTCCGTGATTTTGACAGAGGCACAAACATTATCTAGCAGGGCATACTGTTAAGAGCACTGGACTTAAGAGTCAAAAGAGGTAGGCTTAAGTTTCAAGTTACTAACTTTATGACTACCCTAGTTTCCTACTCTACTTGCAACTTCCATCAACATTATTCTAGTGTCTTTGGCCTTTAATTTCCTGGTCCAATGCTATTTTCATGATATCCTCGAAATAAATTGCTGGAGCCAGCTGTTATACCCTCTCCTGGTCAGTAATGACAGCAGACCAAGGAAGGAGGTGGCTGCTAATGAATATCTGACTGGTCTAACATCATAGAGCTGCACAGATTAGAATCAGTTTGTGCCACAAAGTAAAGCTTTGATTTACTAGTCTTCTCATTCCCAGGATACTTTGATTAGATGATTGGCTTTGATTAGAGTTAAACTCCACGAACCTAGTCCAAGTGGTTCTGAGGATTGTGAATGACACTATGGTCTAGTTCTGCTTATTAAGTTATGTACCTTAGTCAGAAACAGAAATGAACCCTGTAACAATCATCAGAGGCCATCTTTTACCTTTCTTCATTATTCCCAATGCTTTGCATGAAACCTGACACATAGTTGGTGCTAAAATGTCTGTTAACTAAATAATCATATAATCACTGATTTAGGGTTTGGAGGGACTTCTGAAACTATCTGATCCAAAAACCTCACTTTAAAGTTGAAGAAATGATGACCAAGTTGCTTCCCAAGATGATGGCAAGGCAGAATTAGGAAGAACAGTAACTGAGGTATTGACGAAGTTCAGGGTATATCCCAAGAATGTTGTGGTGCCCAGAAATGATGGAGTAAAGATATTTGGGTTCTAGTGTCCTGAAAGAAATTCACTCAGACAGTTCTCCAAGTTAAAGAAAGGCATTTGTTGGGGTGATGCACCCAAGCAAGCCTGCTCCCATAGAAGGCAGAGCATAGGCAGTGGACACTGCTCCCCTAATGGAGGCAGAGCAGGGCCTGCTCCACAATGGAAGGTAGAGCCATTATTGGGTTAGGTGTCCAGTCTACATACAGCTCAGTGGGATAGAAGGAAGGGGAAGAGGGGCAGGCAGGACTGTGGAATGCCTGGGATATCAAGTAGTCTGGAGGTGTCTTTGTCATAGAGATAGGCAAGGAGAATAGGAAAAGGGGGAGGGGAGGACCACTTCAGGATGTTAAGCAAAGGGAACAGGAAAGGGGGAGGGACAGAACTGTTCTGGAATGTCAGGTATGGGGGTGGTTTGTGAAAGCACACAGGTTAAGTCCCTGGTGGAGGGCTTCAATGTATAGCCTTCTTTGATCACTTTTTCTGGCTGGTCACATCCTTTATCTTATCTCCTGTCTCACATCCTGCAGCCTACTTGCTCCATCTGTCTCAAGCACTCCAACTGTCTCATCAGTATGTTGCCATAAGGAGAGGGTACTCTTTCTAAGCACCAGTAGGATCTACTTCCTTCTGTGGTCTGTCACGGAAATGTGGCAATTAGGGAACAGAGGAGAAATAGGGTGGCCCATTCTATTTCTCCTCAGGGAAAGCCCATTACTTTTGGCAGGCCCAACAACAGAAGAAAAGTTTACTTATCTGCTCTAGAAGATGTATAAATGAAAGGGGTCACACTTGTCATAAGAATGCTTTCCTTTTGGGGGAAATCCAACCAGTCTTATGCCCAGAAGTCAGGTCTGACTACTTGGAATTCTTTCCTGATCACAGTGTTTAACAAATGAATCTTCAATGTCAGGCATTCCCCTAAGTTCATTAAACATTCATAGGGAAGGGTTTCACTTTACAATTGTTTAACAAGATGTGGAACAGATAGTCTAGTGAAGCAACAAGATATTCAGGAAGCAGCAATGATTGCTGATAGTGTAAAACTGGAAAGTCTGGATTCTGACCTAGAGAAATAGGAAATCTTGTCCCCTTCAGATGGCAAGGGGAATGAATAGTATAAGACATTTATTTGGAGTTAGAGGAGGTTGACTGAGTGATTTTTTTAAAAAAATCATATTTGTATGCCTTGAAATATGTAAACAATGACATTGTGAATTCCTGGAGAAACCACTTTTCTGAATAGTGGGAGAATCAAAAGTAAAAAATGAATAATTTCTCAATAATAACGATAACAAGAGCAATAAAAGACAATCATTTTGAATTTACTAAGTGCCTACTATGTGTCAGTTGCTAAGGATAAAGTGCTTCCTATGTGATTGTCACTTTGCCAGGTACTAAGGATACAAAAATTAAAATGAAATATTCTCTGCTGTCAAGGACCTTATAATCCATCATAGGGGGGAAACACATAGATGTGTAAGTGCAGATAGCAGAAATATGATGGAAATACAAGGCTGTTAAATGAGAGATGCTAGTGAAAGAGAACACTAACAATTGGTACGGGGATCTGGAAAGCTTTATATAAAATGTGTTCTTTGGGCTTAGTTGCAAAAGAACTAAGGATTCTAGACTTTGAGGTCAGATGAAAGTCCACTGTAGACTTAAGCATTAGCCAATGTAGAGATAACAAGATGGGAGACAGAGTATAACAGGTGTGAGACAGAGAAGACCACTTTGACTGGAGTACAGACTACAAAGAAAGAATAATGCATAATGTGGCTAGTTTGGTAGATGCAGGTCAGGCTATAAAGGGCTTTGATAGCCAAACAGAGGAGCTGATTCTTTTCCTAGAAACATTAAGGAAACCCTGAAGTTTGTTGAATAGGAATGTGACATGGTCAGAAATGCATGAAAGGAAAATTACTTTGGCAGCTGGGTGGAGGGTGACTTGGAGTAGGAAGAGATCAATTAGAAGCTATTACAATAGTTCAGGGGAGAGGTGATGAGGCCTCAAACTAAGAGGGCTGATGATGTGATTAATAAGAAAGGAACAGATGGGAGAAATGCTGTCTATGGAGGCAGAAAAGTGGGGAATTGTCAAGTAAATAGGCAGCATGGCAAAGTGGATATAAGGGAAGTTTTGGAATTAGGAACCCCTGAGTTCAAGCCTGACCTCTGACATAAATTAACTATGAGACCACAGGCAAGTGCCTTGAATTACCAATGCCATAGGGCAATTTTTAAGAGGCGGTTATCTGGAGGTACAGATAAACTGTCCAATCACCATCCTGCATTGGTGGAAGGAATTTACACAGCAGGAGGTCCATAAGCCAATGAAAGCACAGTTCCTGACCTCAATCCTAATATCACTACTATTAATAATAGTACTAAAATGTTAATAATGCATATAGCATTTTGAATTTTGCAAAGGGCTTTCCTTCTAGTAAGATAAATAGCAAAAGTATTACTATTCCCTCTTTACCATATGTAAATACTCAGTTTCAGAGAAATAAAGGACTTTCCCAAGGTCACATAGTTTTTAAACGTTAAAATACAGATTCGATCCCTGACTCTCCTCTCTCCAAGGTCAGTACTCTAAGTTGTAGCATATTTCTGAAACTTTGTAAATCTAAGTTCGAGTATATTTCTTTAACTCATCGGATCCCATAACTATCAGTCTTTAATGGCAAAGTCACGTACTCCTGGACTGTTCATTGCAAGCCTTAATGTTATAAAATAACATTATAAATAAATATATCTTATAAAATAAGATAAAATAAAAGAATAAAAACTAAGTCTCAAGTTGGACTGAATATCTTACAGTTGCTGCCTTTTGGGAATCCAGGAGAAGTGACTCTTTAAAATGTTCTATAGTCTTTCAATTTAGTCACCCTCTCTATTGCCAAACAGGAATAACATTTAAGGAACTGTTTGACATAGGCGCAGATTAGTTGGAGACAAAGTAAAGAGAATGACATTTAAACATGTTTTAAAACACTCTTCCTTTCTTCAGTCCTTATTTTTGTTTCCTTCTTTTTTATTTGGCCAAGAATCCCCTACCAGGTTGTAAACAGCAGTGTCAACATTGCTGTCTTGACAAAATGAGTGCTTTCATTCAACCTCTTCACTCCTGCTATGAATGCCTAGCAGCACTGGGGCTGCTGGAAGGGAGGGGGTGAGTCCTGCCTCTTTGTGTCCCTGCTCCATCTGAACAGTCTATTGATTTCAGCATGCTGTCCACAAAATGTTAGGATCAAGGAAGTTGACAGAGCAGGGCCTCTGTGGACGCATTCCAAATCTTGGAGCCCAAGAATGACATCTCAATTGCATTAGAGTTCATGCTTTGTAGAGCTCTCTGAGATGTGAAATCTTGAAGCCACTTACCAGATCAGTATTCACTCCTACAAATAAAGATGCACATTTAGAACAGAAAACTACTTCTTGTGACTTAGGAACCAATAAATTATCAGGGTATCATGGAATATTTTTTCCTGAAGTATCCATTCCTAGACCCTACACCTAAGGACCAAATAATATTCTATGTTCTGAAGAAATAAACAGCCCAGAGAATATGTATTAGAGTGTGTGTGTGTGTGTGTGTCCTTCTTTTAGGAGGAAGGCCTGAACCACTCTAGCATTGTGTTTCACCTGGAGGACAGGGTAAAGGAGGGAAGGGTAAGGGAGGGGAGGACTCTTTGTGTAAGTACTTATGTGACTCTAAATCTGATATCTTATTTCAAAAGTGCTTAATCAGTCAATAAGGACTTAATTGGTACCAGACAACATACAAGACTAGATGTCAGACGCACAAAGACAAAAATGAAACAGCCCCTGTCTCCAAGAGGCTTACATTCTATTGTTATTACAACAAACATGCATAAATGCAAATTGCACTGAGCAAAGATTTTTTAAGCATTTTTAATGTGATGTAGACCCTTGTGGCAGTCTGGGGAAACCTATGGATCTGTTCTCAGGATAATGTTTAAATGCATAAAATAAAATACCTAAGATTACAAAGGAAACCAATTATGGAAATACAGTACTCAAAATGTATTAGAAAAAAAAAATTCACAGACTCCAGGTTAAGAACAGCTGTGCTAAGGCATTAGAGAATGGGATGGGGCGGGGGAGGGGGAGAGGGGAAGAGAGAAAGAGAAAGAAAGAGAGAGAGAGAGAACACTGTTATTAATAGAGGATCAAAATAAATATAATGATCAAGATCAATCCTAGAAAAGAAAAATAATTATGATAAAAGACATATTGTGGTGGAAGGATTGCAAAGTGCTTTCATAGACTACCTCTGCATCTCATGACAAGTTTGTGATGCACATGCTTTTCTTAACTCCCCTCATGTTGTCAAACTATTTTTTTTTTGTAACTTATGATTTCATTGCTGAAGGGAAATCTGTGTAAATAAACTCTCTACCAATGCAGAGCCACAACTCTTCTGTAACTTAGAAAGTATCCTAGGGCACTGAAAGATTTAGTGACTTGTTCAGTGTGACTCAGTCAACATGTATCAGATTCAGGAGCTGGCCAAAGGTCTGCCTGATTCAGAGCCTGATCTTGTATCTACTACATTGTGCTGTCATACCCATTGAAGGAACTGGGGCTTTAAGAAGTTTAGAGATTTACCTACAGACACGGAGCTGGTTTGCAATTGAGACATGATTTGAAACCAGTCTTTTGGACTCCATGTTGTCATTGTCCTGGTTCCTAATAGCAAAAGCAGTTTAAAGATTTTGTCCTTTTTCACTGAAAAATGTGCGTAATTAATATTGCAGATTTCTATGTGCAAGCAAAAAATTCTTCTGATGCAGATTGTATTCCTTACTCTTCACTTTCACATCCATTTTTATAGCAAGCAAGAATTTAGGATGCCTGGTTACCAATCCATATCATAAGATTATCGCATAGTTAGATACGTAGTCTCTATGGTCCCAAGCAAAGATATTTTAATATATGCAGATGACTTCCTGATTTTTTTTCAGTTTTCACATATAAATTTTATATTGTTCAGGTGCAATTTTAATTTCATTTATAAAGAGTGATCAATACATGTGCGTGGGCATCATGAGTCAAGCCCCTTTCAGAATTATTTATGTGTTAATAGTATATGTGTTGGGGGTGGGAATCAATTCTGACTCAATTGAGCACATTTTGGATTTGAGTAGCATCTATATTCCTTTTGTGCAAGATTGTCTTGTTCAAAATATGATCAGTGCTGCCACGTAGTGGTTGATAGTGAAGGTTCCAAGGTAATCATACATGAATCAAACTTATTAAAAAACAAATGTATATAGTCCTGATTTTGTTCCCTGACCAGTTCATCAAATCCTTCAC
Source organism: Pseudochirops cupreus (assembly GCA_028627135.1). NCBI lineage: Eukaryota > Metazoa > Chordata > Mammalia > Diprotodontia > Pseudocheiridae > Pseudochirops > Pseudochirops cupreus. Next base: position 525,201,496 of record CM053582.1, on the reverse strand, counting down.
TTGTTTGTTGTCTTTGTTGATCTATGTGACTGACATAGATTGGGACTATTTTGGCTCATTGAAGTTTCACTTTCATAGTTTTGTGTAGTCTCTGTGACATCCATTAGCACCAACTGAAATGATGAGAGAGAACAGAGAAAGAGAGGGAGAGACAGAGACAGAGGCAGAGAGATGAATAGAAGATAGAACTGGGATTTCATTGGTATAGGAATCTCTGGTAAGATGACTACTAAGGCAAGCTGGCACCCTCTCTACAATTGATAGTTTTAGAGAAAGTGCTTGGCACATATTAAGCACTTAATACCTATTCTGTCTTTCTGTCTTAGAGAGTTGCCTAAGACCCTGATGGGTCAAGAGAACTGTCTAAGATCAGACAGCAAGTGTATGTCAGGGACAGGATTTGAATTCAGGTTGTTCTAGCCTCTAGGACATCTGGGAGAGACCAAGAGCTCTCTCTCTCTCATTCCATGTAGCCTCTCTAAAATCAAACAGATATTATGGAGGATAATATTACCTGCTTCTTTAAACACATGAAATTTAATTGTCTTTGCATCCTAGAATGAATTTTAGGGCAACAATTTTATCTCAGCAATCTAAAACCATTTTCAAACTAAGGTTTTGTTGGGTTTTTTTTTTACACTTAAGGTGAAAGATATTTCAAGAATGGCATTCTAAACCTTTGATTTATGTTATATCTTAATTTCAGGTCAAAAGTCTCCCCAGTTTCATTAGATTTCTAAAAGTAGTATTTCTGGTTAGGGTTTTCATTCTGGGGTTCTGAAAGAATGGCTATATATTTCAAACTGCCCTTTAGAATGATGTGGACCTTGTAGGCATATCAAAATTACCTTGCAGCCTGCTGACTGGTACAGCAGATACTATCTCTTCTGGGTCAAAAAGTTCCTCTGAGATTCTTTAGTTTATCATGTATCTTATGAGAGCTGATAATGTCACAGCATAAGATATAGTTGCACAGTTATTAAAGCCTGTGGTTTGTTGTTTTTTTTTTCTTTTGGGAGGGATGTGTGTGTGTCTGTGTGTCTGTGTGTGTCTGTGTGTCTGTGTGTGTGTGTATGTGTGTGTCTGTGTGTGTGTGTCTGTGTGACAGAGAGAGACAGAGATACACAGAGAATGAGAGAAACAGAGAATAGAAATGTTTGGAGGAGGTTGAGCTTGTCCAAGAGTTAGTACATTTGTAATAACAGAGGTCCCCTTTGCAAGTACCCATAACCTTACAGAGGAGCATTGATTGTCATGTCTTTGGCTCACTCATTCTGAAAAGATGTATTATGTTCAAGGTATTTTGCTTGACTCTTTGAATACAGTCATACAACAGGCTTGCTCATTAGGAATGATGACACAAGGGAGAGTGAAATATATACAAAATGCAAGACCAGGCAAGATGCATAAAAAAATTGATGGGGGGGAGGACACTTTGCCTTGGGAATTCAGGCAAGATTATTAAGAGAGTTAGTCCTTAATTGGTAAACTGAAAGGGAAGTATGGGCTAGACTAACTTCATGTTCTAGGATCCTATAATCCTAAATTTCTTCTCAAGATTGCCTTTGAACAGAAGGGAGCCAGTGAAGGTGACTAATATAGAAATCCTAGGGCTTACATTCCTGTCCGAAACATCTCTACAATTATTCCTGGGTTAGGATCTAGAGGGAGAAAGACCTCCAAATGAACTAAAAAAAAAAAAAACATTCATGCATAGGAGCTGTATGAACAAATGAATACTTGAATTTCTCTGCCACTGTTGTCCTATACATATATCTTAAGTAGAGATGGAAGCGTTGAGAATCTTCCAGAATCAACTAATATTTTTAAAGCTTTTCTCCTCCTTTTCTATATTGTTCACTTCATGATTTTTTTTTAATGCATTGTCATACAGTATTCAAAGACAGAAAGGCACCTGGGGCGCACATTGGAGAAAATGATGGAATCCAGTTTCACTGGCAACCAACCTTTTCCAGAAGCCCATTCTCCTGACAGAGGAAGCCAGTCCTTCAAACATCACAGGTAAACATAACTGAAAGCAAAATGAGAATCAGTAACCCTCAGAACATAAAGTGATCAAGCAGATATTTACTTGCTTTAATAATACATATAACTACTAATAATTGCATTGCTGGTGGAGAATCTGTAGTCTATGAACTGTATCCCAAATCAATTTCAAGCAGATGTCCAAACATCTCCCAGAAGGTAGACCAAGAAAGTTCATAATGCTGTTCCTAGATAATACTGCTTTGTGTGGAAAGCCTAAAGGAAGCATTAACAAGACCCATCAAAGTTGTAGACACAGACCAGTGAATAAAAGAATTGTCTTCTGACAAACTGTTAAAAAGCATTACTTTTCCCCTCTTCTCTTGCTTTATCTCAGCTTGTGAAGTTAATGACTCATGCCCCCTTAGGCAGATGGCATCATAAACGTTCAGTCTTCTAGCATAGCCACTTTAAACAAACAGATCTTGAAATGGGACAGGAACATGACAGCCTCTCCTCCTGTGCTCACCAGGGACAGTGCTATTTAAGGTAACAAATTAAATAAGAGTTGTAGAAGCTGATTGGCTGACATATGCCTATTTTCTAGAAAAAGTTTACAACACTTAGTATTTTCTGGGATGGTGAATTTCAGTGTTTCAAAGGCCTTCAGAGATAATTTATTTGAATATCCTTGTTTTACAGATTTAAAATATGGCATAAATAGTTATAAATGGCTTAACTAAATACAGGCACATGGATACAACTCAAGCCCACATCTACTGCATTTAAATAGATGCTCATGGTTTGCATTCTTCTAATTTGGTTGTTATGGCAACAATAATTTTTTAAGAGCTTTAAAATAACATCAGTGCTATCTCTTGAAGTATATGATAATGCCCATAATATACAGCTGTCAAAAAATATAAAAGCAGAATTCAGCAGTAAAGAATAAAAACAACAAACTATTTTTCATTTATTTATTTTATTTTCTATAAAACATTATGCTATGGATCAATCTGCTGGTAAATATGACACAATTTACAAAGTCCACATGGGGATTCAGGTTCCCAATCAATAAAAATATGTATGATTATATGTGACGCTTCTAAAATTATAGTTCCATGCCTTGATAAATTTACCTTAAAAAAAATAGAACATAGAACAGCAGGGAAAGAAATGTTAGCTAAGGAATCAGGAGATCCAAGTTTGCTTCCCAGTGCTGCCACTTAATATCTGAGACATTCAATGTCACAATTTCTCTGAACTTTGTCTTCTTTATACACGAAACAAGGAGTCGGGACTAAATAAATTTTTAATTTTCCTTTTGTTATAAAATTTGTGATTCTAAGATTTTATGTTTTTCTTCTACCATCTTTTGCTAATAAGTTTTAAATGCCCAAGTGACTTGCATATACCTTTCTAATTTAATGCATTATAATTTAGAATAGTCACTTTACTCACCATCAGAAAGAATAAATGGTGTTTGCTTTATGGCAGTGTAGCGTTAAATGTAGAAGAACTTCATGGGAATTTTCTATTCCTTAGAGGAAATTGTTGCTTTTTTTTTCTTTTTTTAAGAAAAGATTCAAACATCCCAGTCTTTTAGAAACAAAATATGTTACTCCAAGTAGTTTTCCTAAGATATCAAAAGGGGGAAAGCGTAGTGTGTATTATTAAAACTACTAAATATCATATCCATTATATTGCCTCCAGTACCATAAAATGAAGTTACAAATACAAAAATTAAGATTATTTTGAACAACGGATTTTTTCCCCTTTTTTAAGAGTGACAGAGCTTAGAGAACAATAGTATTTATGTTCATGGCAATGTGCTGGCTCTTGTGCCTTGTTTAAATGACTTTTCCTAAATATACTACAAATAAATTATGCAATAAATTCTTTAAGAGAAGCTTTTGTTTTGGACTGTTCCCAAAATGCATTCGTTTAGTTGTCCCTCACATATATTTTTGTGCTGATGAATAGATGAGATTTGATGGATAAAGAAGTGCTTTTGTAATTTTGTAATTTATAGTTTAATAGATCACGCTTTTGTTTTGTAAGACATGCTGTAGACTTCAACATTTCCATGATTGATCACCCAATTGCTGATTTATACATCCTGCAAACTGCTCCATAACTTACCAAGAGTCACTGGTTTACAAGTACTCTTTG
>CM053582.1:525174303-525197238 GCA_028627135.1 Pseudochirops cupreus | reverse complement strand
GAAATATTACCTCATAAAAATAATAATAGCAATAATAGGATAATAATATCATACGAAATCATATTTTTCTGAAGTATTTTTTATCCAATGGAATCTGTTTATAGACTGTGTGAATATTATTAAACAATCATTTATGATTAAATGAACTATCAATTTTAGGCTTTTCAATGTACAAATTTCATTCTTTTGAATGTTATTTTCTTTACATGAGATGGTGGAGATTAACATTCTTAGAGAAGCTGCACATATTATTGATGGAGATTTTAGCAAAATACAATGATAATAATAATAATAATGTTTTATATGGTACATTAAAATGAAATATTTGGAAAACATTTAGCCACAGTGCTTGACACTTAGTAGTTACTTAATAATAAATAACTTGTATGAGATCATGCAGGCAATAACTGGCAGAGCTGTGATATTAATTCATTTCCTATGGATGAATATAAATCCATCACTCATGGAAAGAATGTATCACACAGCCTCCCATGGTCTGTTATTAAAGGTCTATTTGAATGTGGACGTGTTTTCCATCCTATTTCATGGAGTATTGTAGATATCCTCTAAGGCAATCTAAGTGAGGATTTGGAACCAAAATATCACATTCACACTGTTGCCTAAGATTGTATCTCTGCCTAGAGCAATTTTGACCAGACTTTCTAAAATCTAATGTAAATTACCACATATAAACCAGTCCAAGGGGTCAATTTAATCAGCCTGATGTAATACAAAGGACACTGGAAAGGAAGTCAAAATATCTATGTTTAAATTCCCTCACTTCTATTATCTATGCAATAAAGCCTCCAGCAAGTTATTTTTCCCATTCTGAACCCCAACTTTTGCCTCTAAAAAAATGAGGATTTGGATTAGTTGATCTTTAAAGTCCCTTCCAACCCTGATAGTATTTTCCTTATCAGCTTACAAATTTAATGGAGGAGAGGAAAATCAAACTTTGATTTGCTTGAAGAGATGGCTGATCACAGGAGCCTGAGGTAGACAAGGCTTACAGTAAAATTCATTTAAGACTTCTCTGCTTAGTAATGCTGCCAAAACATATGTATGTGTCAAAAATCTTTTAGATTGTATGCTTAGTTGTGTCTAGGAGCAGACTGAAAGGAAAACTAATGCGGATCCTGCAATAGCTGAAAATTTAAGGCATTAAGTTGGAAATTGTGTGCTAAGAAGAGAATGTCAATTTCAACCAGCTTACTTTATGTAATAGCTGAAACAAGTGCAAATTTCCAGAAAAATCCCTGCAGGGCTGTCTGGGTTTATTTATTGTTGATCTTTAATAATAAGACTTGTTTATTTCTCCCCGAGCAAACTACATCAGAGGGCAAGATGACACGAATTTAATGGGATGGGCCTTGGTGGGAATTTCACAAAACAAAACAAACAAACAAAGACCCTGATTGAGCCTTCAGCACTGTTTCTGTTTTATTGTTTTTGTTTTGTTTGTGTGTGTGTGTGCGTGCGTGCGTGCGTTCGTGCGTGTGCGCGTGCCCGCACATGCGCTCTTTAAATCTTGTGAAGGTTCTGCCTCTTCATTTCTCTAAGTATAAACCAGACTATGTAATATCATTTTTATAATAGCACATGCTTCCCACCCCATTGGGCATACCTGAAGTCCCTCAAGTACTCTGAGACCTGACCATCCACCCTGCTGCTGAACTATTAGCACAGCTGACATTTCCAGTTTTCTTGCATCTAAACATTCCTATTATTGTGATTTGGGTGCTGGGAACCCCAAAATGCAAGGATACAGGGGAGTTCTGCTTCAAAAGAATTCTATCACTCATACCTTCTTTCAGTCAGAGTAGTGAGGTTTTATTATATCACCAGTTAGGCAGCAATATTATTAATAAATCTATAAATTTGTTGAGGATAGGACTAATACTTTCATACAGAAAAAGACTGTGAAAAGATCTGGATGAGATTAAGGAGTGGTAAGTGACCTGTGGTGGGCCAAGTGCAAGCAATGAAAGGCCAAAGACAAAGTGGTCTGGGCTGCCTCTGAGGGCCATAGTGAAAGGAAAGTTAAAAGGATCGTTGAATATCTAGATAGAAATGTTTGGGAAAATTCAGGGACTAGATGGTGTTCAAAGACATGTTTTTTTCCTTTTAGGGGTCCAGCATGAATCCATTAACCCCATCACTATGTGTATTGAGTTCCACAATTACATTATGAACATCTTGAGAGATGGGACTCTCTTTTTCATGTGTATGCCTAGTACACAGGAATGGGCACATAATAAACTCAGTACTACCACCACCTTCATTAATAGCTAATGTTTATATAGCAATTAGCATATGCAAAGAAAAACCTGTTAGATAGTTCCTATTATTACCCTCATTTTATAAGAGGAAACAGGCTGAATGACCCAGGGCCCACACTTCTAATATATACCTGTGACAGGATTCAAACCCAAGTCTTCTTGACTATAAGAACACAGTTTTTATACACTATGTCACACTCTCTGAATCTATAATACATTGACTGAGAGATTTACAACTGTGAATTTCTGTGGCAGGCATATAGATACAGAATTTGCAAAGGAACCAACCAGAGAGAGTCACTGTTGTGTTTCCTTTTAGGATCTTTCCCTATGGAGCTAATTTTGTTTGCTTTCTACTTTTGTTCTATAAACTTCATTCCTCCCTTCTTTTCTTCTTTAGGAGTCTTTCTTCATGCTGTAGCCCAGGGCAACGGACTGGGATGCTCCATCGCAATGCTTTCCGAAGGACACCACCTTCTCCTAGGAGTCGACTTAATGGGATTGCAGGACCAGCATATCAACAACTGGAAGAGGCAAGGATTGCAGATCAAGACACAATTCCTTGCCAAGTGTAAGTGACTCCCCCCTCCCCCCCCCCCAAAAAAGTAATAATAATTTCTTAAAGTGCTTTAAAATTTGCGATGTGCTTTATTTGGAAGAAATCTATAAGGAAAGTAGAGTAGTTCTTATTTTGCAAATGCAGACCAATGTGATTAAGAAGCTTACACATTGAAATTCAGTTAGTCAAAATGATTGAATCAGAATGGAAAGGAATACCTGGGGTTATTGAGTCCTGTCTTGAATTAATTCTTCCCTATCCCTCATAAATCATGTTTGTAGTAATTTTCCATTTTTGTCATCTTTGTAATCTAATAGGCATGAAGTATGATCACGTTATTCTTTTAATGTGTGCTTCTCTGATTATAAGTGATTGGAGCACTTCTACTTTGTGACAGATTGGATTTCTCCCTTTGACATCTGCCAAATCATTTCCTTTGGACATTTGTCTATTGTGAAATGAATTATTATCATAAATTTAAATCAATTTCTTATATATCTCAGACAAGAGATTTATCAAAGAAACTTTCTGTAAAGATACCTTTTCACATTATTTTACTCTTTCAATTTAAACAAAACTAGCTTTTTTATACAAATGCTTTTTAAGAATTCATGTAATCAAAACCATCAATTTTATCTTCTGGTATGCTTTGTATCTTTTGTTTGGTCATGAACTCTTCCTGTGTCCATAGTTGTGAAAAGCATTTTCTTCCTTTTTTTTTCCCTCTGATTTATTTGTAATATAACCTTTTATACCTAAGTCATTAGTCCATTTTAAGTTTCTCTTGGTATACGGTGTGAGATATCTATCAATTGCTAACTTCTGCCAGACTGCTTTTGAGGTTTTCCAGTAATTTTTCTTCATTAACAACCATTTTTAAAGTGTCAACTATGTGTCAGGCACTATTCTAGGAGCTGATGGAAAAGACTAAAACAGCACAATCCCTACTCTCAAAGAAACTATACTTTATTAGGATGTTACCTCAAAAAAACATCTCTGATGTTCTTTCCCTTCTTTACATTCATATGACCAATATTTTGGTTAAGTAATTTGTCATCTTCATACCTAGACTATTTATATTAGTCTGACATTAGGATTCCCTTTTTCCAATTTTCTCTCTTCCATTTTGTCCTCTACACACTTGCCAAAATAAATTACCTAGTGGTCTGCCTATATCACACACTGGGTCCAGAATCATTAAGAAACTGTCTATTGCCTGCAGATTAAAATATAAGCTCCTCAGCTTGGAATGAAAAACTTTATAGTCTGACTTCAATCTAACCCTTCAGTCTAATTTATATCCCATTATCTCAACACAGACACTCTTGATTCTAGCCCAATAACTATTCCTACCTTTATGTCTCTGCATAGACTATTGTCCATACCTAGAATGCATTCTCTTCTCACTTCTATCTCAAAAATGTTAGCTTTCTTTTTCGTTTAATTTATTTTAGTATAATTTTTTAAATTTAGAATTTTTGTTATACTATAATTTTTAAAAATTTATTGATTTGTTTTTAGTTTTCAACATTCACTTTCACAAGATTTTGAGTTCCAAGTCCCTTCCTCTTCCTCCCCCCCACCAACATGGTAAACTATCTGATATAGGGAATACATGTTCAAGCATATTAAACATATTTCCACATTAGTCATGTTTTGAAAGAAGAATCAGAATAAAAGGGAAAAACCATGAAAAAAAAAGAGAAAATAATATGCTTCCATTTGCATTCAGACTCCAAAGTTCTTTCTATGAATGTGGATAGCATTTTCCATCATGAGTCTTTTGGAACTATCTTAGAACCTTGCGTTGCTGAGAAGAGCTAAGTCTATCAAAGTTGGTTAACCATGATGTTGCCATTACTATGTCCAATGTTCTCCTGGTTCTGCTCACTTCACTCAGCATTAATTCATGTAAGTCTTTCTAGATTTTTTTTTCTGAAATTTGCCTGCTTATCATTTCTCATAGAACAATAGTATTCCATTAATTCATATTCCACAACTTTTTCAGCCATTCCTCAATTAATGTTCATCCCCTAAATTTCCAATCCTTGAACACCACAAAAAGATCTGATATAAATATTTTTATACATGTGGGTCTTTTTCCCCCTTTTTTATTGTCTTTTTGGAATATAGACCCAGTAGTATTTTTGCTAGATCAATGGGTATGCAAATTTTTATAGTATTTTGGGCATAGTTCCAAATTATCCAGAATGGTCAGAACAATTCACAATACCACTAACAATGCATTAGCGTTCCAGTTTTCCAATTCCTTCTCCAACACCCATCCTTTCCCTTTTGTGTCATATTACCCAATGTGACAGATGGGAGGTCATACCTGAGTTGTTTTTATTTGCATTTCTCTAATTAATAGTGGCAGTGCATTTTTATATGTTTGTAGGTAGCTACAGTTTCTTCATCTGAATTCTATTCATATCCATTGACCATTTATCAATTGGGGAATGACCTCTATTCTTATGAATTTGACTCAATTCTCTTTATAATTTAGAAAGGAGGCCTTTATCAAAGATCATAGGTATAGAAATTGTTTCCCAGCTTTCTGCTTCCCTTTTAATCTTGGTTACATTGGCTTTGTTTGGCAAAATATTTTGTAATTTAATGTAATTAAAATTATCCATTTTGCGTTTTGTAATGTTCTCTGTCTTTTGTTGGATCATAGATTCTTCCCTTCTCCATAGAACTGGCAGGTAAATTATTCCTTGCTCTCAAAATTTGCTTATGGCATCACTCTTTATATCTAAATCATGTTCTCGTTTTCAATTTATCTTGGTATACAGTGTGAGAAGTTGGTTTCTACCATACTATTTTCCACCTTTCCAAGAAGTTGTTTTTTTTTAACTTTCATTTATTTTGGTTTACATCATTCATTTCCATGAGATTTTGAGTTACAAATTTTCTCCCCATCTTTCCTCTACCCATCACCCCAAAACAACCATCCCACTGTATAACCCCTCCCCCAATCTATTCTCTCCTGTGTCCACCCCCATCACTCCTCTGACTTTCCAGCAGGGCAAGATGGATCTTCCTACCACAATGCCTGTGTATCTTAAGTTCCAGGTGGATGTAGTTAATAATAATAATTATTATTATATATATATATACATATATATAGACATATATATACATATACATATATATACACATACATATATATATATTTTTTTTTTTAACATTTGATTATAGAGCTTTAAGTTCTAGATTTTTTCTCATCTTCCCTCATCACCCACCCCCACTGGAAGGACAAGCAATCAAATACAGGCTATACATGTGTAATTATGCAGAACCTCTCCACATTGGGCATATTGTGAGAGACTGTTTACATGTTCCTCCTTCCTATCCCACCCCCACCCCCCCGTTCCACTCTCTACCCTGTCCCTCTACAGAAGTGTGCACTTCCATCAACCCTCCCCTCCACCCTCCCCTCCCCTCCATGAAGTTGTTGTTTTTTTTTTTAATAGTGAGTTCTTTTCCCAGAAACTGGAGTCTTTGGGTTTAACAAACAGTAGATTACTGTAGTCATTGACTACTGTGTCTTGTGTACCAAACCTATAACCACTTTATTTCTTAGTCAATACCATGTATTTTTGATGATTGCTGCTTTATAATGCAGTTTTAGATCTGGTATGGCTAGAGCACCTTCACTTGCATTTTGCTTTCAGTAATTCCCTTTATGTTCTTGACCTACTGTTCTTTCAGATGAATTTTGTTATTATTTTTTGTAACTCTATGAAATATTTTTTGGTAGTTTGATTGGTATGACATTGAAAAAGTAAATTAATTTAGGAAGAATTGTCATTTTTATTACATTAGTTCAGCCTACCCATGAGTAACTGACTTTTCCCAATAATTTAGATCTGATTTATTTGTATGAAAAGTATTTTGAAAGTATGTTCATATAGTTTTTGGGTTTGTCTTGGCAGATAGAGCTCCAAATATTGTATATTGTATTCATTTGCTTTAAATGGAATTTCTCTTTCTATCTCATGTTGCTGAGCTTTGTTAGTGGTATAGAGAAATGCCCATGATTTATGTTGATTTATTTTATATCCTGAAACTTTGCTAAAGTTGTTAATTATTTTAAGTAGTTTTTTAGTTGTTCTTCTACAATTCCTTTGTTTCTTCATTGACTATTTGATGTCCCTCAATTTCTTTTTCTTCTCGTATTGCTAAAACTAATATTTCTAGTACAATATTGAAAAATAGTGGTGGCATTCGACATCCTATTTCACTCCTGATCTTACTGGAAATGCTTCTAGCTTATCCCTGTTACATATTTTGTTTGCTGTTATGTTCTCTAGTGTTTTTAATAGGTATTAGTGCTCTATTTTGTCAAAAAGCTTTTTCTTCATATGTTGAAATAATCATATGATTTACATTCACTTTGTTATTGATATAGTTGATTATAGTGATAGTTTTCCTAATACTGAGCAAGTCCTACATTCCTGGTATAAATCCTACCTCTTCCTATTATATTATTTCATGATAAGTTACTATAATCCCTTTGCTAATATTTTATTTAAATATTTTGCATCAATATTCAGTAGTGAGATGACATCAAAATCCATTAGGTCTATAATTTTCATTCTCTGTTTTTAATCTTTTTGGGTTAGATATTAGCACCATATTTGTATCATAAAAAGAATTTGGTACAACCCCTTCTTTGACTATTTTCCCAAATATTCTATACAGTGTTAGAATTAATTCTTCTTTAAATGCTTGACTGAATTCATCTGTAAATCAATATGACCCTGGAGATTTTTTTTCTTTAGGAGTTCATTGATGGATTGTTCTATTTCTCTTTCTGAAATGGGGTTATTTAAGTATTTTATTTCCTTTGCTTTTAATCTTAGAAATTAATATTTTTTCAAATATTTATCAATTTCACTTAGATTGTCAGTTTTTACTTTTTAATTGGCATAGGTCTGGGTAAAATAGCTCTTAATTATTTTAATGTCTTCTTCATTGTTGGTAAATTCACCCTTTTTATTTTTGATATTGGTAATTTGGCTTTTTTTTAAATTAAATTAACCAAAGGTTAATCTATTGTATTGTTCATGTGCGTGTGTGTGTGTGTGTGTGTGTGTGTGTGTGTGTGTGTGTGTGTGTGTGTTTGGAGGGGGGAAGGTAGGGTATTTGGGGTTAAGTGACTTGCTCAAGGTCACATGGCTAGTTTTTGTGTTAAGTGTCTGAGGCAGGATTTGAACTCAGGTTTTCCTGACTCCAGGGCCAGTGCTCTATTCACTGTGCCATGTAGCTGTCCCTTGGTGTATTTTTTTAATTACATAAAACCAACTTTTTGTTTTATTTATTAGTCCAGTAGTTTTACTCATTTCAGTTTTGTTGATCTCTCCTCTGATTTTCAAAATTTCTAATTTGGTATTTATTTGAGGATATTTAATTTGTTCTTTTTCAAGTTTTTTTAAAGTTTCAAGTCTGATTCACTAATCTCTTCTTTCTCTATTTTATTTGTGTAAGCATTTAGAGATATGGAGTTTCCCTTTAGAACTGCTTTGGCTGCATCCCTTAAGTTTTGGTATGTGGTCTCATCATTGTCATTAGCTTGAATGAAGTTGTTGATGGTTACTACAACTTGTTTTTTTTTTTGATCTACTCATTCTTTAGGATTAAATTTTTTAAGTTCTAATTAATTTTTAGTCTATCTTTCCATGGCCTTTTATTACATGTAATTTGTATTGCATCATGACCTGAAAAGGATGCATTTAATATTTCTGCCTTTCTGCATTGGACTATGAAGTTTTTATTTTCTAGTACATTGTCAGTTTTTTTTTTGTAGGTGCCATATACTGCTGAGAAAAAAGTATATTTTCTATCCCCATTCAATTTTCTCGAGATGTCTACCATGTTTAACTTTGCTAGAATTTTATTCACCTCCTAAACTTCTTTCTTATTTATTCTGTGTTTAGATTTATCTAGTTCTGAGAGTTGGAAGTTGAGATCCACACTAGTGAAATTTTGCATCTATTTCTTCCTGCAACTCACTTAACTTCTCCTCTGAGAATTTGGATGCTATGCCACTTAGTTTATATATGTTTAGTATTGATACTACTTCATTGTCTATAATATTTTTTAGCAGCATTCATTTCCTTCCTTTATCTCTTTTCATTAGTGCTTTTTTTACTTTTGCTTTATCTAAGATCAGGATTGTTACCCTTTTTTTTTTAAACTTCAGTGGAAACATAATATATTCTGCTCTTTTACCTTATCTTATCTTTTACCTTTACTCTATGCATTTCTCTCTGTTTCAGATATGTTTCTTGAAAACAACATATTGTAGGATTCTGGTTTTTAATTCACTCTCCTATATGCTTACATTTTATGAGAGGGTTCATCCCATTCACATTCACAGTTGATTACTGTGTCTTTGTCTCTATCCTGTCCCCTCCTACATTTATACTTTCTCCTTTCACTCCTTCACTCCTCAACAGTGTTTTGTTTCTCACTAACATCTTCCTCAATCTGTCCTCCCTTCTATCACCCCCCCTTTTTTCTATTGCCTTTCCCCTACTATTTCTGCATTCCCTTCTACCTACTCCCTTCCTTTCCTTTCCCCTTTCTCTTTATTCTTCTCTATACAGTAAGACAGATTTCTATAACCAAGTGAATGTGTATGTTATTCCCTCTTTGAGCCAAATCTGATGAGCATAAAGTTCCAACAATGCTTGCCTCTCTTTCTTATTTCCCTCTATTGTAATAGATCTTTGCAATTCTTCATGTAATATAATTTACCTTTTTTCTACCTCTTCCTTTCCTCTTCTCCAAGTACACTCCTTTTTTTCACCCCTTAATTTTTTTTATCATGACATCACAGTCAACTTAGACTCACACCCTCTGTCTATGTATACCCTTCTAAATGCCATAATAAACATACAATTCTCAAGAGCTACTCATATCATCAATCTGTGTAGGGATACAAACAGTTTAACATTATTGAATAATATGTTGTTGCTTTTCTTTCCTCTTTGCCTTTTTATGCTTCTCTTGAGTCTTGTATTTGAAGATCAAATTTTCTGTTGAGCTCTAGTTTCTCATCAGGAAGGTTTGAAAGTCCCCTATTTCATCGAATGTCCGTCTTCTCCCCTGAAAGGTTATGTGTTGCTGATTAGCTGATCCTTGGTTGTAATCCAAGCTCCTTTGCCTTCTGCAATATCATATTCTAGGTCTTCCAGTCTTTTAATGTAGAAGCTACAAGGTCCTATGTAACCCTCACTGTGGTTCCATGATATTTAAATTATTTCTTTCTGGCTGCTTACAGTATTTTTTTATCTTGACGATAATTCTGGACACTGGCTACAATGTTACATGGAGTTTTCATTTTAGGGTCCCTTTCAGTAGGTGATTGGTGGATTCTTTCAATGACTATTGAGCCCTCTCATTCTAGGATAGCAGGCCAGTTTCCCTTGTTAATTTCTTGAAAGATGCTTTCCAGGCTCATTTTGCAGCCATGGCTTTCAGGTAGACCAATAGTTTTTAAATTATCTCTCCCGCATCTATTTTCCAGGTCAGTTGTTTTTGGAATGAGATATTTTACATTTTCTTCCAATTTTTCCATTATTTTGATTTTTTTGACAGATTTTTAATGTCTCATAGAGTCATTAGCTTCCACTTGCCCAATTCTAATTTTTTACAAATTGTTTTCTTCAGTGAATTTTTGTACCTTTTTTCCCATTTGAACAATTCTGCTTTTTAAAAAGTTATCATCAGTGAGATTTTGTGCTTTCTTTTCCATTTGGTCAATTCTACTTTTTATGGAGTTGTTTTCTTCACTGGACTTTTTCCATTTGGCCAATTTTATTTTTTAAGGAATTGTTCTCTTTAGTCAATTTTTGTCCCTCCTTTTCTAAGCTGTTATCTCTCTCATAACTCCCATTTCCTTTCCCAATTTTTCTTCTACCTCTTTTACTTGACTTTTAAAATCCTTCTTGAACTCTTCCAATGAGACTTTTTGGACTTGGGAACAATTTATATCCCAATGTTTCAAATATAGTTATATTGTTCATCTTGTTAGACTGTTTCTCGACTTTTAAAGTTGAGGTCTCCTGCAGGAGCACAACTGGCATGTCCCAAGCTTCTTTATTTTGAGGCTCAGGGGTCTGTGATGCCAAGCACAAGTAACTTCCAGGTTCAGATTACGAGCATAATCAACTCCATTTATTCAGTGGCAGATTATGGCAAGACATTCACAGAAAATCAAAATACAGCATTTATTATGTGTAACTCAATAATTTAGTAAGTCCTCCATTCAAGCACAAAGTCCTGAGGTCCAAGTACTCCACCCCTGAGCAGTTCCTTCATTTAGTAAATCACAAAGTCTTTTCTCTATTAAACTGGAGATTAGTTTCCAATCATAAACAAAGTACATCCATTTGGTCAGTCACAAAGTATAAAAGTCAAAATTTTCTACCCCTGGATCACAACTGAATTATAATACCACCCATCACCACAAAGCACCTTATCAAAGGGGCAGTAGAGAGCACAAAGGCCTTCTACCCCTAAGCCACAACAAGGTTAGGATATCATCACAGCATTCAGTGCCCAAGGAGAGGTCTTTTATTCATCTTGACATGAGGCAAGTTCTCAACACTCTCTGTTCCTGGGAAAACAAAGCTTAACAAAGCCACAATATACATTGCCAGTGTCCTCATCAATTCACTCTCTGACTGCAGAGCAGTCTCAGGATCCCTGAAAACATCAGCAAGACCCTCCTCCAGGATTTCTGTAAACATACAACAAGAAAATCCTCCTTCAGGGTTTCTGCACCAACAGCAAGGTTCCAGGACCTCTGCAATAACAGCACTGTCCTTTATAAGCAGATGAATCTGGCAAAATAACATCAAAAAAGACAGACAAAATATGGACACTACAGTCATGCCTCCTCAGTTCTTGGCAGCTCTGGGTGGCAGTTCTCAAAAGTCCTGGGCAGCTCCAACTGGCTCTCAGCAGTCTAGGTGGCTTTGGCTGGCATTTCTCTCTCTCTCAAAGCAACTCTGGCCCCCAGCAATTCTCTCTCTCTGTGCCTCCACAATGTTGCTCTCAAAAGTTCTTCTGGCCTCTCTCTGCTTGGGCCTTGTCTCTGCTTGGGCCTCTCTCTAAATCCACAGCATCAGCTCCTCCCAATTCAGCCCCCTCTCTTCATGTCAACAAATCCATCCTACAAGTGGGATTCACAAGCTCTGGGTTTCAACACTTAACCAGAAAACCAAGCCAACACAAGGGAATCTTAAAATTCCATCACCATTGCAGGGCCTAGTTACTGACTTCATGTGTTGGGGTCTCAGGTGCTAATAGAAGCTAAAGGGTTCTGACAGTTTACCTAGTGCTGAGGTAGGGTCCTAGTGGTGGTATCTGGCATTTGCTGAGGCCAGTTAGGGCTTTTATGCATTTCCCTAGTTCTGTGCTGAAGCATAGTGAGGTTAGGCAGCCAGAGGAAGTCTGTCCTCTCCCACTCTCCCCCAAGGCTGCACTGAAGCATGGGGTGGTACTCCAAGCTGGAATCTGCCAGTTCTCCTGGCTATGTTAAGGCATATGTGGAGTTCTGGTGTTGGCATTTGTCTGCTCCACCACACTGGGGCTCAGGATCTCCCACTAGTTCACTGAGATGGGTTTTGCTTCTGGCTTGTTGGGATGCTTCCTCTCCTGGAATGTGATCCCTTTTTACCTGAGTGAGACAGACCTTTCTTGCTATCATCTAAGTTTTCTGGTGTAAAATACTGCTTTTCCTAGTCTTTCCCCTTGCTCTGCTGTTCCAGGACATGTCCTGTGGCACTATTTTATGAGGTTTTTTTGGAGGCCAACATGGGAGAGGCACAGTGATTTACTGCTGTCTCAGCTATCTTGGTTCCCAGAAGTCATTTTAGCTTTCTTAAAGATTTAATTATTAGAATCACTTTCTACAGAAAACAATTTTAATGAAGTTTATTGGTTAGTATTTTCTCTTCCAACAAATAAATACGTAAATGTTTGAATTAGTAAACAAATGAATGAATGAATGAATAAAAAAGGAAGGAAACAAATAAATACTTAAATATTATCTCTGCCAAACCCTTTCCCCAGTAAAATGTAAGTAACTTGAGGTCAAGTACTATTTTTAATTTTCTTTTTTATTCATATTCCTTGTGTCTTAAGTGTTTAATGTTTTTTTTAATAAATGCTTAATAAATTGTTTAATAAATTTTCTTTGAATGAATACATGAGTGGGTGAAAAGAGCAGAGTACAGCCAGACTACTACTACCCTGACAAAAACAGATCAATCCGTGTGGAGCTCTCATAATAGAAGAGCTAGATCCAATCCAATTTTCTGACTAATCCAATCAGTACCTAACTGGATTGTTTTTTCTTCTTCTGGTCTAACCAACTTTGCTTTACTGCTGCTGCCAATCTGATAGCCAGAGCAGACAGAGAGACAGAGAGATAGCAAGAAGTTGCTGATCTTGTCACTTTGGAAGATAGGGGTAGGAGGTAAAGGGGAAGGGGGGGGGAGTGCAGATTTAGGTTTTCTCTGGGTATGAAGTTGTTCATGGCTCAGGCATTCCTGACAAAAGATAAGAGCAATTTCCTTCAGTAACGTTCAAAAACGAGAAGATAAATGACAAGCAATTCCTTTTTTGCAGTTTGGAAACCATTCCAAGTGGCCTTGAACAATACATTTGGTATAGATCTAGGATGAAAGCTGCAAATGCAATGAAATGGAAGAATCATTTGAAATGCATGATGAAAGTTGGGAATTTTTTTTCCTGTTTATCTTATCTGTGAGAATATATGAATCATTATATAATTAATATTGTTTATTGATGATATTTCTTATTACTCAATCTCATGAAGGCATAACTAGAATCTGATGACTGAGGTTAGACCCAAAGGTATATGTGCTAAGTAAATGAATAAATGACCAATGATGCCCTATTTGGATAATGGCCAAGTCTGCACAGACTTCTCTCTATTCCCTGGACTTCAGCTCCTGACCTAAGTCCTTTGGAGTCCTTAGACACATTCAAGACTGAGCTCAAAGATTAGCTCCAAAAAAGTCATTGCTCTGTTCCTACCCTTCGAATAACCTTGTATACACTTTATTCCTTGAATTAACTTACATGTGTACATCTTATATAACTCTGTTAGAATCCATGTTTTTTAAATTATTTGAATTATTTTTTTTTCTCTTTAAGAAATTGGCGACTATCATAATGTTCCCATATAGGAGTTTCTCAGTAAACATTTGTTGCCTTAAACTGAACTGAAGAGTATGAATGCCATTTGGAAGCTTGATTTCATCTTGGATACCCATAAGAAGCAATGAGAACTAAGCTCAATGTGAGGATGGTCAGCCCAGGTGATAGCTTAAAGCCCTGTTAGAAGAAATTAATGGTATAGTGGATAGAGAGTAGGAAAGATCTAAGTTCAAATCTGGCCTCAGATATTTAGTGGTTATGTAAGCCTGTGAATATCATTTAGCCACATCTGCCTCAGTTTCCTCAACTGTAAAGTGGGGATAATAATAATACCTGCCTTGCAGGGTTGTTCTGAGGGTCAAATGAGATAATATTTGTAAAAAAGTACTCAGCTCAGTACTGGAATATAGTAGATACTGTATAAAGATTTATTCCATTCTGTTCTCCCTTCCCTATCCTGATTAGATGAGGGCTATTTTAACTGAATTTTAGTGATTTTAAGTCTCTTAAGGTCTTAGTGATTTTCATATTCAAGAATGACATGTTCTATCTGTCAGACACTAAGTCCTTTTCACCAGAAAGGAGACTCTAAATTTCTTTTCACACAAAGTTAATATTTTCTGTTACTTTATTTTTTAAAAGAAATTTGTTTAAAATGTTCTCTTTAACCTCACTTTCCTTTGGATTTTTCTGTTATATGATATATATCCAATTGAATCTAAGGACAAGAATCTCTTGTAGAATAAAATAAGGCAATTTAATCTCATTCCTGGCTACCCAAAATATCTCATTTTCATTCCGGTCAGAAAAGGGAATATCTCTCAAAAGATTGGAAAGTATATTGGTAATAGAATTTCTCAGCTCAAGACCCACTCCAAATGGTGTAAATCTGAAGGAGGAATGAATTGGTTTATAAGAACCATCAACCATTTACTGTTAGAGGCTTCTTTCAAATCGGTTGGTAATAATGATAGAGAGTAAGGCTTCCACTGTACTTCTTTGTCCATATTGCAAGCCCCAAATATCCTATCTAGCTCCCAGTAGTACCCTTTGGCAAAAAGGATTAAATTGTAAATTGATGGGAAGACTTGATTGTTGTGAACTCTTCTGTCTTGAGGAAGCTTTGCTAAGATGAACTATGTGACTCAGGCCCTTTAAGCCATCAACAAGACATATTAAACCAAAATACAAGTGCATCAAACCAGAAGAAAAGACATTCCTGATATTAGGATCAGAATTTCTAGTAGAAACTAAGCAAATTCTAATTCCTTCTCTTAAATAGGTGATTCTAGAAGAAGATTTCTTAATATTTTTATCTGTGTGGCGATAACCCAGTTGGCAGTCTGATGAAGCCTATGGAACCCTGCTCAAAACAATATTTTTTTAAAAAATCCTCATAATTGAAAGCAAGTCTAATATCTGTTAGAAAATAGTGAGAATAAATACTTTTCCCCCATCTAATTTCATGGACCTCTTGAAATCAATATTTGGAATTCAGGTTGAGAACTCTTACTCCAGAACCTCCAAATCTTATGCAACTTGGCATCAAAAGAGCCCATTCTAATCCATGAAAGGAAAAAGAATGGCTGATAAAACTGTTTGGATATCACGGAGGCCAAAGAGCTACTTGATCAAAATTTTCATTTTTAAATAAACATTTCTGTTTCAAGTAGAGTTAAACTGTTTTGATTTGTAGCACATTTCAGAAGATAATATCCAATCCATCAACATATTCAACAGTAGATATCAAGGCTATTTATATTTTAACAGTCCCATCCTCCACTCTCCTTCCTCGACACACTTATGGCATATATTGCCTAGAATTCTAACTGAAAATAAATGAAGGGGTGCTATAGTACCAATATAAGTAGGACTAAAGTTTTTATAATAATAATTATATTTTTATATAATATGTGATGCAATATAATTAATATATAATATATATTTTATATAATATAATAATAATTATATTATATTTTATAATAATAATTATGTTTTTCATAGAGCTTACTCTGTGCTGGTCACTGTGCTAAATGCTTTATGATTTTTATCTCATTTGATCCTCATCACAGCTCTGGGAGGTAGTTGCTATTATCATTCTCATTTTATAGATCAGGAAACCGAGTCAAACAGAAGTTAAGAGACCTGCTCAAGATTACACAGTTATTAAGTATCCATGGCTGGATTTGAATTTTGGTCTTCCTGATTCCAGGCCATTGATCGATCTGCTAGGATGTCTAGCTGATCATGCTCTTCTATCAAAGCTCAAACTCTTAAATCTGAACTGATTATAAACTCCTTAAGAGCAGGTACTCTGTCTAACTTAATCACCATAATTCTCCCAGTGCCTAACCTTTTGCTTTGTAAAAATGTTTCTTTCACAATAATTTTAGCGACACATTTTATTTTTATGTAATCTGCATTCCTGATTATATCACTCTCTCCCTACTAATGACGCATCTGCTGTAGCTAACAGTTTATAAAAAAGGAAAAATATTCCAACTCCAGCAACAAATTGAAAAATTCTAACATTATTTGCAGCGTTCTACTCCTTTCCCTTGTCAATGTTTCTTGAAAGGTTGAATGGAATGGAATTTGAAAAGTAGATAAACTGGGACTAAGCTTGTTTCAAGTGAAGAAAAGTTGGATAGTTATGTATGTATGCATGTACATATGTTTCTGTTATGTATCTATGCTATATATAATATACAGCATAGATACATTTTTCTCTGAGTGCTGCAGAATAGATGTTTTTGAACTGTAGTACTGAGGAAGACTTTTGAGAGTCTCTTGGATAGCAAGGAGATCAAATCAGTCAATGCTTAAAGAAATTAGTTCAGGCTGTTCACTGGAAGGTCAGTGGAAGTTAAAGCTTTCACAGTCAATATTCAACATAATGGGAAGACATGACTCGTTGAAAAAGACTGATCTTGGGAAAGATTTAAGGCAAATGGGAAAAAAAGGACAGCAGAGAATGAAATGGATAGATACTGTCATGGATAGGAACTTGCATAGGCTTCAAGAGTTAGTGGAAGATAGAAGGTCCATTGGGTCACTAAATGGGTTATGGTCCATGGGGTCACTAAATGGTAGAGATGACTGAACAGCAACAATATCATTTTCTCATTCTGTTGCCCTACTAATTGCCCTTATTCATTATTGTTTTGATTCAGTTGATTCAGCCATGTCCAACTTTTCATGACCCCATGGACACTAAGGTTTTCTTGGCAAAGATATAGAGTGGTTTACCATTTCCTTCTGCAGTGGATAAGGCAAACAGAGGTTAAGTGATTTGCCCAGGGTCATACAGCTTTTATGTCTGAGACTAGATTTGAACTTGCATCTTCCTTACTCCCAGCACAGCCTCTATTCACTGAGTCACCTAGTTGTATACCCCTATGCACAGATATGGCTATATAAATACTTTCCTCAGAAATCTTCAGTAATTCTCCCTTGGTCATTGTCTGCTCAGGGAACTTTAAACAGCTTAGCTTGGTATGCAAAAATCTCCATCTGATGTTACTCGAATTTTCCAACTTCTACCTTATGTTCAATGGCCTGACCCAAATGACTATTTTCTATCCTTAATTATATCAAATGGTTTTCCAACTCTTTTTCCTTACTTGCTCTGTTCTCTATATATGGAATGTTATCTCTCCCCCCTCTTGCCTGTGAAATTACTGCCTTTGCTTTAAAATTCAAATTAAATGTTCCCCATGTCTCCAATGTCTTCCTGGATCCTCTCAGTTAATGACTGCATTTCTCCCCCTAAACTTATATAAGACTTTGGTTTGAATGTCTCTAATTCACTCCAATCTTACATTGCATAGCAGTTATCCATAGATATACTCCATTCTTCTATATCCCCATAAGATGCATGAAAGGAGGAATGAGTCTTTTTTCTAAATTTTTGCCTTGTATCAGAAATGTAGTATTCACAATGCCTATGGTAACTATAAGTGTGCTGATATGGTTTTTAATCACAAAATATAACAGGCTCTTTTCATGAGAAATATAGCTAGAGCATTTATTTAAATACCAGAAAACTGAGTCCCAAAACCAGAAAGTCAAAGCCTACACAGTAGTTATGAAGTTGGCACATGTAGTTAATGTAGTAAACACCCACATTCTCAAGCCTTCAAAACAGGACAGGCTACCTCAGGCAAAGATCCTCCTGTCCTCACTCACAGCAACTGCTCAGTGTCCAGGCAGCTTGCTCCCAGCAGCTCCAGCCCCCCTGCAGTTCTCGGCCCAAGCAGTCCTCAGCAGGAGTCCTTAGCAGAGATTCTGGCAGGCTCAAAGAAAAAGGAGTTCACACTGCAACCACCACCACCGCTGCCGCTGCTTCCAGTCACCATAGCACAGACGCTAGCTTGGTTCCAGTATTCTCTTGCTCCACCCCTTCCTGCTATGTCAACAAGTTCAAGGGGCATGGAAGATCTTGAAATCCCAGTATCATTACATGCCTCTCCTCTAGTCGTGGATGCAATATTTGAATTTGTATATGTATATTTTAAATGATTGTACAATTATATTATTGAATTTAATTTACTGTATGCCAAGGGAAATTAATGTGTTTATTCTATATATTTCAAACTCCATTGTCTCTACATAAATGCGAATCCTGTCTTATTTTTTAATGAATGGTCACATAGTTCTCTGACCAATTTATTTCAGTAAAAATAGATATGTATAGATTCATACACCTCCCCCACACATATATACATACACATGTAATATTTGTGGTAGAGAACACATATATATCCAGGGGGAGAGAATATGTATGAGTATGTGTACATGAATGTACACTCATATGCTCTGTTACCAATATATGTAAAAAGAGAATGAATTCTTTCAAGGTTTTGCTCTTGAGAACATGCTATCACACTAACCCAGCCTCCTTCTCCTCAAGATAACTAATTGCTATGCTTCAAGGGTGAACTGGAGATTTCTACTTCTGTTTTCTCTCTTCCCATGTGAGGCAAACTTTCCTTTCCTTTGAGAGACATAAACATCTGTATAATCAACTCTGACAGCAACAGGATGGAGGAGCTGAGAAAACTTCATATCAGCTGAATAATTAATTAGTATGTACTAATTAAGGAGAAGACCAATCCTCTCTTAATAAGGGCCTTAAGCAAACAAACATCTCTATGTCATTCCCATTCTTCTGGGACCAACTTCAGGAAGAAGATGGATAATCATAGAACAGTAAGGAGGCACATATCTGATCCTACAGCTTGGAGTGTTTTTAGGGATTAAATAAATAATGTCTAACCAGTGGGAACCAAACAGCTTTCTTATGGTATATTTAAGAGAGGGAGAGAGAGACAGAGACAGAGAGAGACAGAGAGAGAGAGAAAGAGAGAGAGAGAAAGCCTTTGAATGTTTCTTCCACATCTCTCTCTACTATACACATGGTCCTCTTTTCTTACTTGTGCATACACAAAAGTAAATTGGAAAGCAGAGAAGAGGTACCAAAATTTTGTAACTTTGAGCAGATTGATATTGTGTGAGATGAAGAGTTCAGAGTCTGAATCTAAGATCAGAAAAGGTCTTTATTCTTTCTCATGAGAAAGGATTCTACCCCCTGTCACCCAGTATGGCATCTGCAGGGAGAGAGCAAGAGGTAGAAGGCAGCCTATGGTTATATAATCTTCCAGTGCAGAAACCCAACCCCCCCAACTGGCCTTCACTCTTATTGGTAGGGGGGCTGTCCCCTAACCTAAGGGCAGGAATTTCTGTGAGACAAAGGACCCGGAAACATGTGGGTGACCAGTGAAAGCAGTCTTAACCTTATTTGGCTATCTTCTGCTGTGTTGGCTCTGGGAGAGGGTCTCCATTGCTCTAAGCCCCAGATTGCTTGAAGGTCAGGTGACCTGACCTTAAACCTAGTGAATACTGAAGCCATTCTAGATTTGATTTTTCAGAATGGGGAAATTTCTCTATAAATTATCCCTCACAGTATCTTAACAGACTGAATTAAAATGCCATATTAAAGAAAAGAGTCTTTTACCATTTGCTATTTACTGACCAGATACCATCATATATGCCCTAAATAATTTATCTGGTTTCTATGAAGATTTAACTAATCTATGCCAATTTTTTTTCCTGCATTCTCCCATTCCTCTCCTAGACACCAGGAAATGCAAATTGAGTAAAATGTTAATAGCCCTGAGGAGGGTAGGGAAGAGCCTGGGTAGACCTTTAACTATTCTTAATGTGGAGGAAGATAAAACATTGTAATCCCTTTAAGTATTGGGGGATGAATATGAATAGACCCCAGGTGATTTGACTCTAGGCAATAAGAGAAACAAAATACTTACTTTGGTAGCAGCCCCAAGGATTCAAATTAAAGTAAGTCAATGAGGGAAAAGAGGAAAAAAAAGGTAGAGGAGAGAAGGGGAGGGGAAGGAGAGAGAGGGAGAGAGAGACAGAGAGAGACAGAGACAGAGAGAGACAGAGAGAGAGAAAGAGAGAATAAACTTAACCTCCTCTTTATGCCAAACTAGCAATCTGCCTAAGAGTTGTCTCTGTAGGGTACCTCATTTCTTGTTAAATGACCTATTACAAGGCTGGAGGAGAGATGTAAGAGAAGATGCAGAAGGGGCTCTACTTACATTACTCTCTTTAAAATCTGGGTGATGCAGAAAATCCAATCCTGTAATTCCTTCCCAGCTCAGCATGACAATTCTACTTTGGATCCAAATGTTAACAAATCTTTTCCAGGCATTGATGTAAGGCCATAAGCATTCCAGTTTGCCAATTGCTGGTAAATGAAGCTTGCTGCCTTATAAGTGTTTAGAAAGTGGCAGCTTTGTGACATTTCCTTTATAAAATGGGATGTTAAAAATGAGGGGAAAAAAAAACAAACTTGAGTATAGAAATTCAATGATTTCCCCTAGAATTGTCACTGTAGCCTATAATGAAAAATTGTAGAGATATCATTTGTTTCCTTTCCTGATTGTCTTTTGGGGGAGGGTGGCATTTATCTCTTCTTTTTCATTTGTTAGACAAAGACCAGTTGTCCAAGAATGGAAAGCAAGAAGAAAACTTCTATCTTCTTCCCACTCTATATATATAGTCTTTGTTTCTTATCTAATGGGAAATTGAAATAAGGTACTTTTGTCTTTCTTTTCCAGGTATCCATCTAATGGATTAAAAACCCAACAAAGTACAACAATAAATATGCAACTGCCTTCGAGAGAGACAAAACCCTATTTTAATAGCTTGGATCAAAAGGACCTAGTGGGATATTCATCCACAAGGGCCAGTTCTGTTCCCATCATCCCTTCAGTGGGCTTAGAAGAAGCCTGCATGCAAATGCCAGGTATTTCTGACATCACAAGCCTCAAATGGTGCAAAAACTCCTGTTCTGCTGAACTTGTCAATGTGAGTGGTCCAGTCAGCAATTGTCTTATAGTAGAACAACAAGAAGTAAAAATATTACTAGAAACTGTCCAGGAGCAGATCCGGATTCTGACTGATGCAAGAAGGTCAGAGGACTATGAACTGGCCAGTGTTGAAACTGAGGACAGTGCAAGTGAAAACACAGCCTTTCTCCCCATGAGTCCTGTGGCCAAATCAGAAAGAGAGGCACAATTTGTCTTAAGAAATGAAACACAAAGAGACTCAGCATTGACCAAGTGACTTGGGAAATAAGGATCTGTGCATTCAATGCTTTGCTAAACAGGAAAGAGAGGAAATTAAACACAAATTATTTATATGCATTAAGTTAAAAGCATCTACTTAGAAGAAACCAAATAGTCTATCGCCCTCATATCATATAGTGTTTTTTAACAAAATATTTTTTTAAAGGGAAAGAAACATTTCAGGAGGGATAAAGCTTACATCAAAAGCTTTTTGGTAGGATTCTGAATACACTTTCAGTTAGTTTTAGCACTGTTCTCTTTGGCTCTTAGAAGGCTTGGGCTACGCAAAACACCACTCTAAAAGTTTAATGTTGGCCTTAGATCCATTTGGGGTTTTGAGGTTTAAATGCAGAATACTATTCACTGAATACAGAATCTTTGGTGAACAGGGCTCTGCAGCTTTGCTGAAATATGCTCAAACCTTTAATTCCACCCAATAGGCTCACTGCAGGTTCCACTGTGGCAACAGATTTTAATATTCCCTATATGATTTTGAAATAATTGCACAAAAATACCTAAACTTTGGAATAGTCAGAAGCACAGGAGATGCAGATGTCCTCCAAAATGCTTCAGCGCACTGTGGGAGAACAAGAGTTTCAAACAATTTTAAAATCCTAAAACTTGAAGGAGTTCTAAATTTGCCATTGGCAGAAACAGTCAACCACCATAATTTGTCACAAAATATACTACATAAAAATTCAGCTTTTGAAGCTCTTGATTTTCAAAGGAACACTTGTAGGGATATGTGTGTATGTATGTGTGTCTGTGTGTAGGCGTGCCTGCATGTATTCACATGAACGTGTGTGTATGTGTGTGGGTTTTCTTTTCCCTTCTGAGGTAAGTCAGGGAATCCAATATTCAGCCAAATTTGTTGTCATTTTAAGTCAATTTTTATTTTTTTCTTTTGATTTTTGCATTATATATAAACTTAGTAAGTTCCTATAGCCCTGGGTGCTCACAGTGGGGTCCTCTTAAGATCTTAAACATTTCTCTGTCACTTCTTTAAGAGGGAGAAAACATTTCACCAGATGATATTAAATCATGCACTGACTAAACTAAAGGTATTTTTTTTTGAAATTTTGAATTTTGCCTATTCATATAAATAAGCAGATAGCCATCTCATCTTCACTGATAAAATGACTAATTTTTTTTTAATCTAGTCTATTCCACGTGAACTAAGGCATTTGACTTCTCTTATTAGAAGGGAGGGGCATTACTGGAATGACATACGCCAAATTCCTTA
>CM053582.1:525147605-525174203 GCA_028627135.1 Pseudochirops cupreus | reverse complement strand
TTTTTTTTTTGCCACCTGGACAGTTATCATTAATCTACCATTCTGTGGCTACAATCCTTACTCTGTTTTCTCTTTAAAAATGGCAAAGAAATTGAAAGGATACCAGAATTCTCAAGCAGGTTGGAGAAAATTTGCTTAGAATTTTACATTACAGATTATCATTTCATAGAAGAACTTTGGGTTATAACCCCTTAGGAAACAAACATGGATAGGACACATTTTTTTTGTGAATTAATTTCATATTGAAAAGGTAGTGTGGGATTGCTTTTGAAGAAGAAACATAAGAATTAGCAATGTGTTTCAAAAATAAATTTAGCTTAATCCAAGTAAAGTAGTAGGGCAGCAAATTCCTAATTTTTGAATTGAATGTAAAAAAGGATCTGAACTAGGTTGAGTTACTACTTTGTACTCAGTGGATGTGTGACTCATATATGAACTGCCCTTATAAGTTGTTAGAATGATTGAACAGAGCGGCATTAATGATAATAATTTAACAAAGGTGTATATATTTTTTAATGCCATACTTATCTAAGGTCTTTGCTTGATGGGAAAAATGGGGGAAACAAAAAGATTTAGAAAGGTAAACTTCTTCCCTTCCCCACATGTGTAACTTCCTGTTGGATGAAAATTATGATTTTGCCAATGTGCTGTCATGTAATGGGTACATAGTACAGGTAAGTGTATGAGAACACATTATTCATAGATGTATTCACTGAAATAAGACCTGTTCCTCAGCTGTGTCTGTGCTGGGAGAAATTATACAGTGCGTGATGCATAATAAATTCATTCAATATCTTAGTTTTCCTGCAAAGACTGAAGCTAGCCAATCCAAGCAAGGTTGGTTACACTTTCTCAAATGTCTCCATTAAATTAAAGCAATCCCATGCTATTTAAACTATGAAACGAAATCCCATGGGATTCTATGCCTCAAATAGTGCATGTGCTATTAATCACACAATATACTCCCAAAAAAATCCTAACATTAAGGAAGTTGACATAAAGGAGTTATTCACCTGGGTTATCTGAGTAATTACCAATTAATTTTAAGCAAAAATTCTATAGCAATTTATCTGTTTAAGAGTTTTAAAGACTTACTCCACCAGTTTTGGGAAATGTCCCATTTCAGAAATGTACAAGCAGAAAATATGTATGAATTTAAAAGATCTGCATAGAAACACTTTAAAAGTCATCTCAAACAGCAAACACCTGGAGCTTGTCAGTACCTTGTCCTTAAAGCTCATTTACCTTTAAGCAAATCTTTGTGGTTTAATAAGACATCTTTTTAAAAAAAAGTCTTCCCCCCCTTCTTTATTATATGAACAGGAGGCCTCAGTTTAATTGAATTTATTATTCATTCTCCATTTCAGAATGAAATTTGCTTATTGTGTTATATTAAGGCACTTCTTTCTGTCCCTTCACTAAAACCAAAGTTATTATTTGCCAGGGATGGCTAAAAAAATGTTAATGTCATTGATGAATGGGAGATAGAGGGTCTTCTGGAAGAAGGACTGGGAATGGAACATTAACATCCAGAAATTGTCCCTCATTTTCTTGGGGAAGGGAGGTATGGTGAGTTACATTATGTCTCTATAGGTGGTCATCTCACCTTATTTTGAGTTAAGGACTTGTCTTTTGCAAATTAATCACATATCTGGTATGCTTTCATTATTTTAAGTGGCAAAAGAAAGATGTGAACTGAATGAGTTTTTTCAAGGCTTCATGGATTCTGTGCTTAACAATTATAAAAATTAATCTGTAAAACAAGAAAAATTTTAAAAGTCCAACTCAATTAGTGAAAATCCACAATGGGTGGCCATGATCATGTAAGGATTCACATGATTCAGATTGAGCTCCCTGAATCTGCACCAACCTTGGGAAATCTGCATCAAATGAACGTGTCAGATGTAAAGAGCATATTGAATTAGAAAAGAGGGAAGGAGAAAGAAAAATAAAACCTTCCTTCCTTTCTTGTTCTTCGAATGTTGCAAACATCATTTATTTCAGTTTCAATTACTAGTCAACTCTAGTTTTTGGATCCCCACTGCTAGTGATCAAGATGGCAGAACTGTTAGTATCATGTGTCTTTCCCTGTTGTCAGCAATGGTGTTTCCCTTCTAGCCAAGCCCTAAGGACAAGGAAATATTGCCCCAGAACAACTGTTGTGAAACAAATTTTCCAACTAAATCTATCCTACATAGAAGAAGAGGGGTAGGGTTTTTGTTTGTTCTTTTGGATATGGGAAACCTATATTTTATATATAATGAACACTTTTTTATTACTATTCAATTGTGTAAATTCAGCATATGGTATACAACTATGGCATGTCAACTGTGTTTGTACTGCAGTCGTAAGTTCATTTGGTAGAGAGCCACAGACATCTGTTCTGTCCCCATCATTCAATGCATACCAACATACAGGAGGTCACAGGCCTTTGAATAAGCTTTATCTCTTCCTCTTTACTTCTTACTTTCCCTTTTAAAGAAACAGTGAGGGTAGAGAGGACTCTAGATTTACGATCCCAAATTAAGCACTCTTTTTATCTGACTTTCTGGAGTCTTCTAATTGTTAGTACATTCCTAACCCAATTTGTCCTGATTGTTCAAGGGTTTCCAACATTTCAAATATTGTATTCTCAACTATGGGGGTTTATTTTTTGTTCCTTCCACTTCCATTTCTTTCCCAAACAATACTGATAAATCTGGTTTCCAAATGTTTGGGTGTTTGTCTGGTATTTTTTGTTTGTCGAAACGAGCTTCACTTTTTCAGGTCTTTTCCCCTGCTAACCAACTAGACAAACAGTGACAATGTGACATGGAATACCAGTGATCTCACATTAAATGAGAGATGTGGCCACTTGGAAATGGTTGAAATTATTCCCACATTTTTGATCCTCTTCTTTCTTGGACAAGCAGAGCTAACAGTTGTGAGAAAGCTTGGGATAACCCCGGGGTAAAATCCCTGTTAGATTTCCTCTTAGGAACTAAGATGTAAAATTTTGTGTGTATGATTGCTGTCCCTAAAGTGTATAATGGTCTCAAATATATATATTTTTACACTCTTAACCACAATGTATTTAAAAGGTGTCTAAAAAGTCACCTTTGAATTCTGTTCCCCAGCCTGTTGAACTGGCTAGCTGGTAGAATGGGGACAAAATGGGGAAAATTCTGAATTAGTGCCAATGTTGGCTAATACCTACGGAGATACTTGGAGATCTGACCAGACACATCCTTGGCAAAATGGAGGTCCTGCTTCTAGTCCATTTGGTAACTTGTCATAAATTATTGTATTGATTGCATGTGTATTGTTGCCTATGAAAGAATTAATTGTGTGATAGCAAGCAATCAGTGTTATTATTTGTTTGGAAAGTATTAGAAAATTATCATAATGAAACTCATTACCAACAAAATAGTGTCCCACTTATTTTCAGAGACCAAGTCCTTAGCTGTTAAATGAGGGGGCCTAATCTAAATGACCTCTGATTTCTTTTCCAGCTCTAAAATGATCTGGTTCTATTTCAGACCTGTATTAAACCTCACTCTTTTCCCTTTGATTCCACACCCTCTAAATTTCCAACACATCATCACTTTGATTCTTTTATAGGACTCAGACAGAGAAAAAATGAGGGAAAGGTCACATAGATTAGTGGCTCACAGGAGAGAGGGCATCATTTAAAATCAAATCTTCTTTGAAAAGTTCATGGGTCTCATTTCGAGGTCTTCAAGTCTGACACTAGAAACGTGTTTATGACAGCATCTGATGTAATTTTTTCTGCTTGTTTTCCATAGAGTGATTAGCACATTTTTTCCCTATAAAATTAAGACAGGTATTATGGATAAAACAAAAGAGAGCCTCTACTAGATTCTTAGTAGGCACTCAATCCCAAATTTAAATCACCTCTTTTCCATTTGAAAGCCCAAATGCATAGCTACCTATGTAAAGTAAATTGTATGGAGCATCAAAATATCATATTATGCCCATATCAAGGACAGTATTTCTCAATACGCTGAGCATACTAATAAGGCTATACATTTGCCACCAGAAGGCAAGTATCCTTAAAGAGACTTTATTCTTTCTCAAAGACCATTAGCAGAAACAAACTAAACACAAAGAATAAAGTAGGCATTCAGATTTCTTTTTCTTTTTTCCTTTTATTTTTTGCATCTTATAGTCTACCGTATTCATCTATCTAGTCAAAAGTGAACTCTGAAATAATGTCTCAATTATTTAAAAACATTTGGGAATAATATAATAAGAAAACCCAATCTATCTCTGGATGAAAATACTTCCTACTTAATAGACCTGTGATCTCATTAATTAGGCACTCCCTCCACTGATGCAGATTGCAAATCTTCCATACCTGCCCTTCCTGTATAATTTGTGCCCTTGTCCTCCCATAAATCTTCCACAGAACACTTCTTCTAGACATCTTGACATTACAGGATCACACCATCATAATGTACCATTTATTGGACAATGAATATTTTATTTTTGTTAATAATATGTTGCTAGTAAGGATCCCTTTTTACGGGGTGGGGGTGGCAAATAAAAGTATATTCTAGGACAAGAGTTCAATGATATTCCAGTCAATAAAATGTGAGTTTAAATGTAACCTCTTTTAAATGGATCAACATATGAATATGTTTTTTTTCCTGTATACATTGTACACATATGTATGTTTGCATTAAATATGAATTGCAAATGTAAGACTTGTATGAATGAGCAAATATATTTCCCCCCTCTGACCACGGCCTGGTTCAAGGGTCATAAAGCTTTGTTTATTTTTTTGGCAGTTTGTAAACTATGTTGATTCTAGAAGCAAGAATTAAAAACACGTTTATGACATCAGACTCATCTTCTTAAGGATCACAATGTGTCAGTATTACCCATTTAGAATATCTATGACCTTTTGAAGGTTGATAATTCCTATATTCTCCATTATCCCTTGAAACAAGGCAGAATATTTAAGTATGTTAAGGTAAATGAACATAAAAACTGAAGTTTACAAATCATCTGATGAAAACAAAGAGTATGTTTGCAATTTTTTAAAAAAGGGATAAAGTCACTAGGAGGAAATCAAGTCAGGAAAAACACTGATCTTTGACATTCCTTTTGATTTAATAGAACTTGCTATTTAACCAAAGGGACCATTGCTATCTTGATACCACTTGACTCCTTCACCTGACAACAATTCTCTACGTCTTGCTTATGTAGTTTAGAGCATTGTCTTTCTTAATGAAGCCCTACTACCAAATATATATTACACTCGTATGTTAAAATCCAATGTTCTAAATTTCTTTTGCATATTTACACTTATTCCCATACTTATCACTGAATATGTTTTATGTCTGCTGAGACATTGAGGGCTAAGTGCTAAGATAAGTTGCCCAGCAAATGCATCAAAGAAGATTAAGAAAAAAAAATAGGACTCAACATTTGAGTATTATGCCCAGGATGTTTCAGCAAATTCTCCTAAACAGTAAAAACTTAGCAAGTACACACACACACACACACACACACACACACACACACACACACACACACACACTCTTCAACTGTAACTGATTGGATAATACAGACAACTCTGAAAGTTGACTAAATTTAGATAAGTTAATGCCATGAAATTGACATGTGTGAATTTTAGTTTAGAAAAAAAAATTTGGACCTTTCTACAAGTTCGACTAGAGGATTGACAGCATTAAGACCAATCATACTCAATCACAACACTCCGCCTAAACATTTAAGCATTTGGTTGATCATTTCTTAATGATGAATCTAAATCACACCCAGTACAATAGATTAGAAAGTAGGTAGACTATCTGTATATTTCCAACTGGTGAATAATGTGGAATATGGGAAAGAGGACTGGCTTTGGAGTCAGCAGACCAGGATTCAATTCTTAGCTGTAGTAATTACTTAACTAGTTTTGTGACCATTCTGAGCCTTGGTTTCCTCATTTATAAATGGGGATGATAATGCTGATACTACCTACCTCACAGGGTTGTTGTGAGGAAAGTGCTTTGTAAGTTCAAAAGCACCATACTTGTGAGCTAATAATAACTGTCATTATTCACCTTTATTTCACTTTTGTTTCTGTTCTGTAAAGAAACATTCCTAGTGCCTAAGATGAAGATTATATTTCAAGGAGACTTCAATGTGTTTCACTTTTCTCCTCTTTCCAGAAATGATTTGAAAATGAAATCCACTCTTCTGTTGGCAATGGTTATTGGAAACAACCTTGAGAAATATGTCACTCCACATCTGAGCAAATGTTGCGTTCCATTATGTTTGGACTCCATTTTTGGGGGAGATGTACATTCCTGTTCATGATTTTAAAGGAAAGAAATAAGAACTGATTTTAATACTCAATCTGCAGTTTGACTCTTTTGTTGAAATTTTAAAATAGAGTAAATCTTTTCTGTAAAAATACCTTAAAACAACAATGCTAATTTCCCCTTTTTTGTCCCCTTGGTATTATTCAAGAAATCTGACCACCCCAAACATCCTGCTAAAGTTGTGTTCACACTGAGTACATCTCTTATCTCATTTCTCTTTATTAAACAGGGATTGTCAGCACCTAATCAGACTACAATGTGAGAGCCAAATGTAATCTTATGGAAAACAAAAGCTTTCTTCATTCCAGCTTCATTAGTAAAGGGATCAACTGGGATTATTTAGAATATAAGAGATAATGAGGTTCATGACCAGCTGCCATTTCTTCATACACAGAAAAACACTAGAACCCTTCAATTTCACGGAGAATATTAGGTCCACAGATCTTTCAGCCTTATTATGGCACTATCTATACTAGTCTCATTTTGAAAGATAAAGAGATGGATACAATTATACATTTATATTAAAGAAACAATAATAAGTCAAAACATTGTACCAAAGAGCACAGCAAAACAAAGTGGGCTTAATGTAAAATGTTCACCCATTATAATAATATAAAACATGATTCAGAAGAACACTGAAAGGACTTTCCCCTCCGGAAAACAACACTTAGTATAATGTATCCATTCAAGAGTTTCCATAATGTGATTCTTTTCCTTACATCATTGAAAATACTTGTCTGCCTTTTTCTATCAAATCAACTTCTCTTCCTGGATTAGTATCTTTTCTCAGAATTTCAATTATGCTATGTTTGTTGCTCTAGTACTACAATATTGCAGTTAGATCATCAGCAGAATAGATGTGGCTAATCCCTCCAAAGAGAGAGATGGGAACTCACTCAAATCAGTCCATCCTGACGGACCCTTGTTCAATCCCACCCATAAAATTTGTCACAGCAGTTTCATTCAAATAGCAAGGGGACTTCCTTATGCTCTCTTCACGTCAGGAAGCTAACAATAGAACACAAAAGGCTGTACATGAGAAATGAGCTGCCAAACGAAATAAAAAGGCAACTCATCTCCATTATGCAGTATATTAAATCTTGAAGGCTTATATGTACCAAAATTTTTCCATTTATCCCTTGCTTTCAATTTTCTTTGAATATTTATGTATACTTTAACTTATGGTTAAAAACTAGTTTGCGCAATTGACATCAGAAAGTAAAAGAACAATCAAATGAGACAAATATCCCAAACAAAAATTAAAAGGTTCAAATACAACTATCTGATGTTTCTATCAAATTTCATTTCAAAAAAAAAGATTATTAGTATTTTAAGTTTATAGGAAGCCCATGATTGCCAAGCATACTTCCAGTCTGTGTGAGATAGGGAGACTTAGTTTTCAAAAGAAAACAAAATTGGGAGAATTTGGGACCCAGTGAATGCTTCAAAGATCAATGGTTTCATCAATACCGTCATTTAATATAGATGTGAAAATAATTTGAAACTTTAAAAATGTGAAAAAGTTGTATAAACCCCCATTTACTAAGATGTTATTCAATGTAACGTTTTGAGGAAAATGGTCCTTTAATGGGCAACTCTCTCTCATTTGTACATATAAAAATTATATACACATATCCTAGGAATTCCTTTAGCAATCTAGGCACCTTCTCTCCAATTTCTCATCTAAGACTAAGCCTAAAGTACTTAGTGGATAAGTGACTTGCTTTGGACCAGATAACTAGTGTTTGTCAGAGGTGGGACCTGAACCCAGGATCTCCTGGTTTTGAGGTCTTTTGAGAGAGGTGTAATGGCATATACACAGTCACACAGACAGTCTGGATTAGAGGAAGTTCCTGAAACCAAGACTTATGTGTGTATTTATATACATATATACACGCAGTCACTAGTATACATATTCACACACTATATCCACACATATTATATATAATTACACCTGTATTTATACCTATATCATCTATACCCTTCTGTCTCCATTTCTGTCTCTTTCTTTCTGTCTCTCTCCATGGGTCTCTCTCCTCTATATTTATGTCCACATAAGAGATTCTCACAGGAGATAAAGCTCTCCTTTGTTATATGTTGCGTTCCTTCTGGAAGGCTGTTTTATGTTGTAATTTAATGAAACAAAGTAACCGATTTTGGCTAATACTATAGCTGCAGGTTTCAGAAGCCTATTTAAGTTTTCCTTCAGAACAAATGGCTGAATTCCTGTGTCTTCATTAGTAATTAAAAAACAGCTTTGTGGTGCTTTGCATGGGACAGCATTCCCTCCTCCTCTGAGTCGATGGCATGTCTTTTTTGGTTTGATTCACAGTTGCTGTTGTTCCACTCCTCTGCATAGTGGTGTTTGTGTTGTGGAGGAGGAATTGGAGACAGAACAATATTATTAGACTCTCCCCCTGAGGCTTTCCATTTTCCAGAGTTTAGACATATTTGGTCAACAGGACCAAGTTGCTGGATCAATTTCCCTCTCATTTCCTTGGCACCTGAGGGCAAATGGCAACCTTCTTTTCTGTCATTTTCCAACTTGGGAAATTGATGCATGTTTTGTCTGTGATTTAATATTGGCAGACAGTTCTGCAAATCAAACCACCCATGAAAACTGCTGGCCTCTCCATGCTGAGGAGATGAATTAACTTTCACAGGGCTTTTTCAGTTCTAACACCTAAGAATGGCACAAGAGAGGTTCATTCTTCATACAATTATGAAAAATCTCTTTTGACACTAGGTTAGAATTTAGCAGGCTCATGGAATTCTACATGCTATAGTCAAAGTGAGACTAATTATTTCTTCTTGCTGAAGTCAACTGGAGTACACGTACATGTCTTCTAATGATTTTCAAGTCTGACTATATGATAAACATTCTCATAGTATGCTAAGAGTTTTGGCTTATTGATTTGGTGCTGAAAAGTCAACAAACATTTATTGAGCTCCTACTATGTACAAGGCAGTGCAGCTAGATGGCACAGTGGATAGAGTACCAGGCCTGAAGCCATGAAGACTTATCTTCCTGATTTCAAATCTTGCTAGTTGTGTGACCCCAGGCAAATCACTTAACCCTATTTGCCTCAGTTTCCTCATCTGTAAAATGAGATGGTACTATACTAAGAGCAGAGAGTACAAATATGAAAAAGACAGTCACTGCCCTTGAAGAACTTCTCTGGGGAAGGAAACAACAGACAAAAGCAAGCTGAAAAAGGGAAGGAGTAAATTAGTGAAAGTGAACACAACAGGAGAGGTCAAAGAAGTCTGAAATGAGTGTTATCAGGTGGGAACTGGACAAATGTCTAAGGAAATGAGGAGAAATGCATTCAGATGCATTCCACAGGTCATGAAGTAGTTTGAGCATCCCTCTTTATAGACGAAAAAAATTGAGAACCTACCTTGAGTGTTTGGGACAACATGAATGAAAGAATTATCATTGTCTAGTACTGGACTAGGGATGATAGGCTACACATTATAAAGGCCATACACATGAAGGCTGTTTCCAAAAGAAAGAAATAAAAAGTACAAAATAGCCTGATTTACCCTCTTGAAAAATTGTTGACTTTTTAATCTAGATGTTGTGTAACTTTTTCCCTACCAAATGATAATTTAGGGGTTCTAATAGATTTCGGAGGAAATCCGGTATTAAGGAGAATATTAACAAAAGCACCTCAGTGCTTGAAGTTGAGGACTTAATATTGTTAAGCCTTAGTTTCCACATCTCTACGTGCTCGGTTTTAGTCCTTATTCACCTTTCTGTATCTCAGTTTCTCCTCTGTAAAATAAATGGGTCAAATGGAATGTTCTCTGAGCTCAGTGTCAAAGTTGTGTTTCATAATTGTTTTCTTTAAAGTTAAAGTAAAAGAAAGATCATTTTTCAAAAATATTTTCTACAGATTGTTTCCTAGTAGTTATGATTTGCTTACCAAGGTACTGTATCCATTTTGTAGATTTCAAAATATTTACAAGAGTCTAAGTAGAATATCTAAGTTTATACCCACTAATTTCAAAGGAAGCCTCCAAAGACAGACCCTTATTTTTTTTTCCTAATGTTCATTTACTTTTGATTGTGATGCTTAGTTCCCTTTGAGTCACACCTCAATTCTTTCAATGTCTTATTCTTCAAAGTGAGATGATTTAAAATTCATAGAGAAGGAAGAAAATTTGAAATGCTAAATACTGAAAGGCCATTATACAGACAAATAAGAGAAGGTATGGTATATTCACACATACATATACATATATGTACATACACATATATACATATACACATTCACATATATACATATACATATTCACACATACGTACATGCACACACGTGCATGCACACACACATACACACACAACCAGATAATTCTTAAAAGAACTAGAGCAGAAATGCATAAAAGATGTAGGATCCAAATGCTATCTCAGGACAAATAAAAGAAAGATACTTTCCTATTACAAGAACAAACCAAAATATAGTCAAAGTGCCTTTCCAAATTCTATCATTTTTATTGCTTCAAAATTATTTCGAATAGTTTGTATAATCATCAAAAAAAAAAATAAACTCCAATAAATAATTTAAAAATTTAAGAAATATAAAACACAATTTTAGTGATATAATCATACATAAAACCTCAAAATGCAAATTGTTTTTTTCAGAATGTTCCAAACAATTTCATTTTGATGAAATCTATATTTTCTAAAACTAACATGCTTATTGAAAAATTAGAGTCTCAAATCTTTCCTAAACATTTAATTGTTCTATTAGCCAAAACCTAACTGAATAACTCATCTCTGTGTACTAAGTTATAGGGCAGGAAGGATACATCCTCACAATGCAATTGAACTTATTCTTATGCTAGACTTGTTCTTGAATTATTCTATTAGTATTTCTGAAAAACATTTCAATAAGTCAATAAAAAGCCAACTAAGGCATAAATAATGACAATCTATTAATAATCACAAAGTTTAACTTTTGCTCTGGTCAATACATATATTTTTAAGATGTTCAAATATATCCTGATCCTGATTAATGTGTATCATGAATCCCCAACTAACTCATTATTTGAATTTAAACTGAATAAATCCTTTGGACTAGAACCAGTTCTTATATTTTATACAATCATAACTTTGAATAGTGTGAATTTTTTGAGAATTTGTTATTTACCCCAATTGAGACCTAGCTGTATAGATAATCATTCAACCTCTAAAAAAAAAATGAGCCATAGCATTAAATAGCTTTAATAAATTTTCTTAACTTCACAATTATGTTCAGAATTACATTAAATTGTCTTGAATGTCTCATGATGACACAAAAGTGGCCAGGTTTTCAAAGGCTCTGTCAATGGAGCACAAACTGTATCACATTTTATAAAGTGCCTCAATGCATCACTGAACATATATATTGCCTAAATATAAGCCAAGATAAGTTTGGAAAGGTTCATTAACAGAAATCTGGTTAATGGGAAATTTTGTTCAGCTATAATAAGTCATGAAGTCAGGGAGTGCTTATGATCAACATTGTTTTGCTTGGTTTTTTTTTTTTTATATATGTTCCTACATGAAAGAAAACATCCATACTCCAAGTAGCCAATTATAAATTAATTTTCACTGAATTCCTATAGACATACTTGCTCACACACATGAAAAGGACCCTGGATGCCTGAAAAACATCACTGACAGAGGAATGAATTTCTGGCAAGTCTTTTTCTACTGGAAATGTTTTAGTCTTGTGCCCAACATCTAGATTTTCTCTGAGGACCAGTCTGACTAACACTGATAAGTTCCTCAAAAGAAATTTGACCATTAGGTCATGATATATATTTTTTGGAGAGAGAGAGAAGATCAATACAGAAAGTCCATACACTGTCTTTTGGTTTGTGAGCAAAGGCTATATGCATAAAGGCTGATTTCATAACTAAACCACTGTGTGTGTGTGTGTGTGTGTGTGTGTGTGTGAGAGAGAGAGAGAGAGAGAGAGAGAGAGAGAGAGGCAGAAAGAGAGAGAGAGAGAGAGAGAGAGAGAGAAAGAGAGAGAGAGATTTTGAAGAGATAAAATGTGTTTGTAAAATAGTCTGATCTACCCTCTTCAAAAATTATGTGTTATTCTATTTACTCTTTTTTTCCCCACTGAATTATAATTTAGGGGTTGTAATAGATCTGAAAGGAAATTGACTATTATAGAGAATATAAACAAAAGTCCCTTACAGTACTCAAAGCTACAAGCTTAATATCTTTGAGCCTCAGTTTCCTCATCTCTAGGCTAATTTTTTTGGACTGACTGTCCTTTGAGGTCCCTTATAACCCTAAATCTATGGTGGTGATATTTTCCAATAATTACAAAATGTAGCATTTAGGGAAGGGAGAAACAAAAATGAAAAAAAAAAAACTAGGAGCTATCCAACATCCCCAAACATTTTATACTATATGCAAGAAGAAAAAATGACAGTCACAGGAAACTTATCTTCTAGGAAAATATAATGCTTAAAGATCAGTACAATATAAGACAATTGATAAAGAAAGTTAAGGGAAAGTCTAGATAATTGTTATAGGAAAACTGGAGGAAAAAAGAAAAATTTTAGTGTGGGGATTGGAAAAGGTTACAAGAAGAAGGTGGCATCCAATCTGATCCTTGAAAAAGATAAATATGAGGTACATTATAGTTATGAGAGATGGTCTGGGCAAATACAGAGACAGACATTAAAGCTTGTTGGCTTTAAGGAATAGTAAGTTCATTATTTTAGAAGATATTATTGATTGATAGACTGTAAAATTTGAGTATTGTCATAGAAGCAATAGAAAAGCTCTCTCTTTCTTTTGTCTCTCTCTCTCTCTCTCTCTCTCTTCCTCATTTTTAATTGTAGTGACATGATTTAGAGGTATCATAAAGGATAGAGGACAGAGATGATAGAAGGAAGAGAAGTTAGGAGCCTGTGACAACAGTCTATGTTAAGCATCATGGCATAGTGAATAAAAAGCCTCAAAGCCAGGAAGACTGGGAAGTCCTGTTTTTGACATACACTGCATTGGCAACAAATCACTTCACTTCCCGTTGTTTTTGGCTACTCTCTACATGTGTTGCTGAGAATGTGCCAAGCTACACTGGTTCAGGAACTTTATCATGCAAATCACAGGTCCAATATCTCTTTATATCCCTCTAAAATTCAAGGCAAGAGATGAGTAGGGCCTATACTGACATACTTGCAATATGAGTGATGAGAGTAGATAGACCTCCAGGGATATAGTGAAGACAGAATTAGCAGGATATGATAACTCAAGTGGAGGCCAGTGGAAAGAAAGTGTTCTAGCTGAAGACAAGTTTTCAAAATTGGGTTTGGTGGAAGAAAAGTGACACATGCAATAGAAATAGAGATCATCTCCATTATAACTCCATAAGGCAAATCCCTCTATCTTGTCTGTGTCTGAAAGGTTAAGAAAATGCTTTTGATAACAAAGACAAGGGCTAATGCTCATGACTGACCTTTGTGTCTAAAGTTTCTCATCTTGCAAGCTCTAGGAAGGCAGGCCAAGTCCATGACGTTTCCATTTAAAATTTACATCTCCCCAGCACCTACACAGTGCTCTGTACACAGTAGCAACTTAAATGTTGCAGAGGTTCTCAACCTGTGGGTCACAACCCCTTTGTGGGTCGCCTAAGACCATTGGAAAACACATATTTCCAATGGTCTTAGGAACTGAGACACTGCTCCTCTGTCCATCTCCAGGTGGGTCTGCCCACATGCAGATATGCCCACAGTATTAAAGGGTCAAGGTGTTAGGAAGGTTGAGAATCACTGGGTGCATTGAACTGCACATGCCAACATCCACTCTGAACCGGTTCAATATAGATACCAGAGTCTTTGAAATATGATTAGTATATAGTGAACCCTTTAGAGAATTTCTATTTCAAGGGGGGCAACATAGTGGAATATTAGAAAACAGATAGGATTGAATTTACAAGTTCTTATCCAAGCTCTGTCATAAATAATCTGGGTTTTCTTAGACAGATTTTGCAGTATATTCCAGATATCAATGCCCACATATCAAAAATGAGAGGTGATTTGAATTATATCTATTGTCCTTTTATAGTTCTAACATTCTTTAGCTCTATTTCTAAAAAAAGAAAAAATCTTTAAGAAAACTAGCAAATATCCCTTGCTTTCCAGT
This sequence comes from Pseudochirops cupreus, assembly GCA_028627135.1. Taxonomy (NCBI): domain Eukaryota; kingdom Metazoa; phylum Chordata; class Mammalia; order Diprotodontia; family Pseudocheiridae; genus Pseudochirops; species Pseudochirops cupreus. Next base: position 525,159,716 of record CM053582.1, on the reverse strand, counting down.
AAAAATGAAGGCGAGAACTGAAAAAAAAAATGATTCTGATAACTCAAAGTAAAAATGGTTTGGAGCCAGAAGGAGTTTTGTATCTTCCTCTATTCTCCAAAGGTCTGACCTTCATCTGATGAAAGAACACATCTCAATTTTGAAGTGATGTGTTCTAAGAGAAATGAGCTGCCAACCATCAAGCATTAAAAAAACCTTTTACCTGCCTTGTAACTGTAGAATCCAATGAAGTCAATATGAATCTTCTTTTAGCATTTACAGAAATACAGCTTTCTAAACAGGAGAAGTGATTGAAACCTGCATAAGGGCGGGGGTGAAATTCTAATGGATTTAGTAACACTTTAATCAAGGAAACTCCTTAAGTAGCCAATTTAATCACTGTCATCAGCAGCATCAGAGTGATTGAAAGCATCATTACCTTAACAGTTGATTATGAAGAGCGAGATGGTGTAGGTTTTTCTTTCACTAAAACTGGTCATTATGGAGATTTCTGTGGGGGCATATCCACCATCACCTTAAATAGTGATTGAATTTGATAGGCTTCCAGTATAAAGTTCACAATTGAATTCTTTCCCAAGACTTTAAACATTGTAATAATGTAAATCATAGAAATGCACTAATTGCATTAGATTAATATCAAGCAAAGATCTATTTGGACACACAAGTCCAACTCTCTCCTGGGACTGTAAGTCAAAGCAATTGGTAGAGATCTATGGGAGTGGTACAAACAGATCAAACAGGATCATACACATTTTATGTCTTTAATACACACTCACTCCTTCCTTCCTCTTCCTTTTTCATGTGTCCCAAATGAACACAACTTAGTCTAGGCCACATTCTTGTTCTATATGCTCCATAGTATTTAAAATCCAAGCACTCAACTATTCAAAACCTTTTCCCTAACATCTAAGCCATCCTCAAATCAGCTAGTACTAAAATAAATAAATTTGGTTTTCCTGACTTGCTCTTCTTGGAAATTTATTTGGTCTATCCTTAACCTTAGAATTTTTAAGGTGTTTCTTTTTGACAAAGGGTGAGGTGGCCTTCATTTGCTATCACTGGAGCTGGAAACTACCCCTATGAAAAGTCTTTCCAATAGTGGAGATGGGTAACTGTCTGTAAATAACAATTCAGAGAGTTTCCTATTATACTAAGAGGTTATAAGAATTGCCTTTGATCACACAGCTAGTATATGGCAAAAAACAAGACTTGAATGAGTCCCCTGAGTTCAAATCTATCCATCACTCAACTAAACACTGAGTAAATATACTGTCTTGAATGTTGTTTCTGTTTAACGACTTTTGAGAGAACCCAAATTTAATAGAACTTTTCTTTTTAGAGTTAGTACATAGTTGTTCTTGTTGATTTTTCTGATACCTCAGATATAAGATTGGCAACAAACTGCTATTAGAATATTAGAGTAATTGGACTAATGTTTTGCCTCAGAAGCCAAATGATGCTAACTTAGCACTGATGATAATATAACCAACTGTGAGGTTTTGTTTTTCTTATTTATTTGTTTTTAATTTTAATAGTATTAACCCTACTTGAATATGAGCACTTTATGGATTACCAGAGGTATTACTATTTTTCATAAATAATATATGGACAGCAACAGGAGTATTTTGTTACTACCTTGATTGCAGATACTTTAGTGGAAATTAAATTTTTGACACACAATCACACAAAAGGGAAAGTAAATTTCAGATCATAGCATCATACCTTTGCAGAATTGTATTGGACTATGCATTACAACTCACTCACCATATGACAAAAGTGACGCATTGAAAGGCAAATAACTTTTGGAAATTAGGAAATCAAAGAGCTAGAATTCAAACCCAGGTCAAAAGCTGATAGATTGAAATTATCATACAGAGAGGTAAGCTATAAAAACGTGCAATGGATGGTCTTATGAGATAGAAAGCGAACCATCAATTAAAGTGATAAAACAAAGTATCACTGTAGAGCTGGAAGAAATTTATATGATTCCCATATATTGTCCCCACTGTTTTCCACATGAGGAAAATAAAAGTCACAGAAGTCAAGTGACAGTTCCAAAGTAGATTAGTTATTGTCCTTCGTGGTTGAAAAGGAACAAAATGGCATCACTATCTTCAAGTCAAAGTACAATGTATCTGACTGTAGCTGGTCACATAATACAAGCTCAGAAAGCTCTACCATAGGTCAGACACATATATCATATGAACATTTCAAGTGACGTCTCTGAATTTGTTCATCTCACATTTCTTTTGAACTACTGCACTTCTACTTTGCTCATAGAGCACAGTGACTTCTTTGATGTGGGTACACCATGCTGCAGAGTCCTGTGCCAGTATCTTCCATGTCTCACAATTGATTCCAATGTTCTTTAGAGAGATCTTGAGAGTGACTTTGTATCACTTCTTCCTACCTCCACGTGAGCAGTTGCCTCGTATGAGTTTTCTGTATAATAGTGTTTTAGGCAAACATATGTCGAACATTTGAATAACATGACCAGCCCACTTTAGTTGCCCTCTTTGCAGTAGTTTAAATACTTGGCAGTTCAACTTAAGAAAATATCTCAGTGTCTGGTATCTTATCTTCCTAGGTGATTTGCAGAATCTTCCTAAGACAATTTTAAAAAAGTCATTCAGTTTCCTGGAATAGCATTAGGATACTGTATAGGTTTGACAGTCATACAACAATAAGGACAATAGCTTGGTAGACATTCAATTTGCTAGGCAATCTAATCCTCTTCTCTCCCACACTTTCCTTCAGAGTCTCCCAAACACTGTGATAATTGGCAATATGTGTATCAACCTCAACATCTATGTGTATGTCCCTAGAAAACATACTGCAAAGGTAAGTGAACTTATCCACAGTATTCAGAATGTCTCCATTTGCTGTAACCTATGGTTCCAAGTATGGATGATACAGTACTAGGTGGTGGAGAAGCTCTGTTTTCTTGGTGTTAATTGTCAGGTCAAAATGATCATAAATGTCAGAGAATTGATTCATGCTCTGTTGTATCTCAGTCTCAGAGTCTGCATATAATGCACAATCATCTGTGAACAAATGGCCATGTACCAAGTCTCTTTCCACTTTAGTCTTGGTTTATAACCTTTCCAAGTTAAACAATTTACCATCACTGCAATAGCTGACCTTAATATTTTTGTCCTTGCTGAGGGCATCTGACAATATTGCTAAAAACATCATGCTAAGAAGCGTGAGAACAACCACACGGCCCTGCTTCACTCCATTGATGACTTGGAAAGTGCAAGAACACGACCCATTATCCAGAACCCATACAAGTATGCTGTTGTGGAACTGGTCTACAATACAAATGAACTTCTCCAGACAACCAAATTTTGCAATGCTCTTCCATAAACCCTTATGACTGATAGTATCAAAGGCCTTGGTCAGATGGATGAATGTTGTATACAGAGACCTCTGTTCTGCTTCTGCCATTTATCCTGAAGTTGTCAGGCAGCAAAAAAATATTGACTTTTTTTTTTCTGAAACCACACTGGCCCTCAGGTAGATGACCATCTTCACATGAAGGATCAGACAATTAAAGAAGACTCTGGCAAGAATGTTGCCAGCAGGGGTGGCTAGGTGGCACAGTGAATAGAGCACTAGCCCTGGAGTCAGGAGGACATGAGTCCAAATCTGGCCTCAGACACAATACTTACTAGCTATGTGACCTTGGGCAAGTCACTTAACCCCAATTGCCTTACCTTCCCCCCTCCAAAAATAAAGGCAAAAAGAAAAAAGAATCTTACCAGCAATGACTGAGAGGGAGCCACCCCACCCCCCCGCCCAACCCTGTCATTGTCACAGGACTACTTATTTACCTTTCTTTTTATAGAGATGGACAATGGAAGCATTCTTGAACTCCCAGGACATAATATCTTCTTGTTATATAACCTGGAAAATTTCAGTCAACTTTTGTATAAACAGTGTACTCCCTGCCTTGTCAATTTCACCTGTAATAGAATTAGCACCAGGTGCTTTACCTCATGAGAAAAGTCTAATGGCATCCAAAACCTCTTCTTCTGTTGGAAGTTCAGCCAATTCAAATTGAGGTATATAGGCCATGGCTTCAGCATTGATTGATGATGGTTTGTTGAGAATTCTATAGAAGTATTCAGCCCACCTCTCCAGGATCATGTCCTTATCACTAATAAATGTGGCTACATCAGTACTGAGTAGTTGAGATACACCACAGGTCTTTGGCCCATAAATAGCATTCAAGAAATCATAAAAACCACTTTGGATTGTTACTATTGGCATGAGAATGAATTTTGTCTTCCATCCTATTAAGTTTTTCTTTCACTTTAATCTTTAATGAAGTTAAACACTGTCTTCTTAGAGATATATGAGTTATTGTCTTGGTATATATTATGGAGTTCTTGGTTTTTGCTCAGCAGCTTCTGAATTTCCCCATCTTTTTTTTCAAACCAATTTTGATGTTTGCAAGTGTTCTTCTGGTCCCGATGAATAAATATGATACTATTCAGCAAAGCTTTGAAAGCTACACACTCCTTTTCTGTTCCACAGTTGCCAACCATGTGTTGGCTCAGCTTTCCCTTCAAAGCAGCAATAAACTGTTTACATGTGGAGAAGCATTCTAATATGCTGACATTAAATCATCTTGTCTTGGGATCACCACATTTTATTGAATGTGAATATTTAGTTGGAGAGGATAAGTCTATGATTGGCCAAGCTCTCTGAGCTTCATCACTTTTATCACTCTTACATTTTGTTTATCTCTTCTCCTTATCTACTCTATTAAATGCCAGTGTTTGCTGTGATGGTGCATTCATGACGTTTTATTGTATAAACAGAAGATGATGTTGATGATGAGGTCATGAGTCACACAAATCTTCAGCAGTTAAGTGACCATTGCTGTTGCTATTTCCAACTCCATTCCTCCCAAGAACTCCCTTTCATGTCTGATAGTCTGCACATACTCTGGCAGTAAAGTAAGCCAGAATTACAACCTTATCCTCTTTCAGCACATTGATAATGAGGATCTCTAAGTCTTCATAATTTTTATTCTTTGACGTCATCAAGCATCATCATGGTGGCAGCTTGCACGCAGATGATGGTAAAAGTATGCCTTCTTATAAGTGGCAACCACATTGTCATGAGCCTGTTATCCACTCTTTTTGAGTGGATATAAGCTTGTTGACTAGAATACTTTTGATTTTGAAACCTATGCCAACTTCCACTCCCCATATCATAGCCACTAAAGAAAAATATGTGTGTCTAGCTCTGACTTCAGTAAGTAGGCCTACATATACCAGTCTTGTTTCACTCAGGACTGATATTTGAATGTAATGCTTGCTAAGTTCTCTCACAAAAAGAGCTATTCTTTCAGGTCTGCTGAATTTCACGTTGTCTATGAACGTAACGGTTAGTGAATCATCTTCACAAAAGTTTTTGTACGTGTGTGTGTGTGTGTGTGTGTGTGTGTGTGTGTGTGTTTTACCACAGGATAGGAAGCCCAGCTGCTGTAGTAATCAGTAATCGGGTCAGGGCTGGGTTAAGTGAAGAATACAATTTTTAGGGTACTTTTTTCTAGCCCCTTCTTCACTCCAAGAAGTGAGCAGTGCTGTCCTTAAAAACGCTGACTCCACCCAGAGGGCTACTGAATTCCAGTACTGCTTCAGTCCAATGAGAAGATGAACCTGTGACTTGAACCACCTGTGTGCAAAGTGGTAACTACAGCTCTTATTTTATTCACACCTGCTGCTTCCTCACTTGTCTGTTGCCAGAGGACTTTGAGGTAAGTAAAAGTGGTAAAATGGAATGGGTGGTATCGTTTGACATTCATAAATTGAAAGCAGATTTGCACAAAATTGCCAGCCTCACTTTCTCTTTCAGAATCATCAGAGTTCATGACTAATGATGACTCAGGATGCGGTGAATGACTGGCATTTTTGTTGTTCAAAATTCTAGATGATCCACAGCATCTGTTTCCACTGCCATCATATTTCACGGGAACAAATTTTTCATATCTGCCTATTCTTCTGGGGAAGGCTTTACATGTTTGGGATAGACTCTCCTCTAACACAATGAGGAGTTTAATGCCTTTCGGCTACATTGAATTTGTTTTAACCCATCCTTTGAAACAGTTTACTGGAGAGGGGCTATGGTATATGCTACACTACAGCTTCTTGGAGACACAGGTAAGAGTTGGGTGGCAGGGAGATGCCAAAAGTGGAATAGGGCTTTAAAAAAAGACTGAGTAGCTTTCATATGAGAGGTTCTAATCTTCCCTGAACACCCATACAATCAAAGGCCACTCAGCCAAGTAATAACCAAACTAAGCTAAAAACTTGGATCCCATGATTCCTAGACCAATGTGGTACCCATTTTCCATATTGCTTCTTTCTTGGTGATTTTATAGAAGATATTTCTTTGTTGGGTGGGAAAGTTTCCTAGATAACTTTAGAGTGTATTTCCATGCTAATGTTAAAATAAATAGAAAGGGCAAAGTACCATTGTTGTTGATCAGTTGTTTCAGTCATGTCCAACTCTCTGTGACCCAGTTTTGGAGTTTTCTGGGTATAGATACTAGAATGGTTTTCCATTTTCTCCCCCAGCTCATTTTACAAATGAAAAAACTGAGGCAAGCAAGGTTAAGTGACTTACCTAGGATCACACAGCTAGTAACTATCTGAGGCCAGATTTGAAATCATGAAGATGAGTATTCCTGACTCCACGCCCTGCACTCTATCCGCTAACCCACCTAGTTGCCCCTTGCACCACCTACTTGCCATAAACCAAATCCAATTATTTCTTCTTATTTCTTAGAAAAAGAATTTTCTGGGATTGAGGATAGAGTCTGATTGCTCCAGAGCTCTATTAACATTGAATGTGTTGTCCCAAGAGCAGTAGAGTCCTAGAAAATATAGTTCTTCACAGTCACTATTTAAGCTGTTGCCTCTTCCCATGAAGCAAACTGTCCCCTATATGGAAATGTCTTTCTCTAGCAAATCTGGAATAATAAGGACTGTGTTCACACATAACAACTACCTGATGATTTCTTGTTAAAATGAGTTCAATTGAACTGGATGCTCAGTTACTTTGCAAATTATCTGATTGATCAGTATTCTTAGTGGTCTTTTAGGTTCTGAGGAGTATCTCACCAACTTTTTCTCAGTTTCACCCAGACCACAAAACTAATTTATGGTCAGTAATGTGTTATTGTCTTGTGGAAATAATTAGGTCCAGTTTTACTTTACTAAAAGGTAATGATTTTTATGAAGCAGAGGTTACTCCTCAGAAAAACATAGAATGGAAACCATAATGGTCACTTAATATACTTGAAAATAACTTAATTTGTAGTGAAGACAAATGAAGCAAGTGAAAAAATTCCTTTGATGCCACTTGTCAATAACTGATTATATCAGAAAAGACATTTCTCCTTAACTGTGTATTCTGTACTAAAAAGCATAAATCGCACTAATGAAATTAGTGTATCCTTAAGTATAGGAGTTAAAGGTTCAATAACATGATGGCAGAGAGATAAATTTTCACCAAGCAAGGAAGACACTTGCACTTATTGAACTATTCATGAGTTAGAACTCCCAATAAAAGGTACACAACACATGATGACTGATATCTTTGTATATAATAAATTGTTCCAGAAATGCTTTATCTAGTACTTAATTACAAAAAGACTCTAAACAAATCATATGTGGAAAATTTCTGCTTACTTTTCCAGTTGTTTGGTGACTGCTAACTTCTATTTCTCTACTGAAATTATCACTTTCCTTCCTATATGTCAAGATCTCAAGCTCTTGTCTTTTCCCTAGCCTTATTCATCTTCTCTCAGAAAATTTTATTGTATGTTCAAAATTGAATTCTAAAAGCTAGGTGTAAGCTGAAAAATAATGTCACTTGAGGAGGATATGGTTTCAGATATTCCAATGATTACATTATCTAGGAGAGGAAATTGTCTGTATCCTTCTCAAGCAGTTTTTTAAAAGATACACCCACAAATTCTCATAGTTATAACCTTTACATCGCACTTTTGGTATAGTCTCCTTCATGTTTTCCCAAACACTCTCAAAAATTTAATCCTATTTCCTGACCACAGAATCACAGAACCTCAAGGTTATCAGAGACCATAGAAGACATCTTGTCCAGTTATTCTGAATAAATATTCTCTCCAGAATAATTGGCTAGTTGCCAAGCAGCCTTTGCTTGAAGACAATCACTATTAAGGGTCCTATGTCACCTCCAAATGTAGTCACTTCCATCTTTAACTTTATTTGATAGTAAGTTTTTCCTTATATTAAGTGATTAAGAACTCATCGTAATTTGCCTTCTTGCATTTCTCCCATTATGACTGATTTTGCCTTCTGAGTCAAGATTTTGAACAAGTCAAATCCCACTTCTATATGACATTTCTTCAAAGAGTCAAAATCACTTGTTATGTCCCCCCTAGTTAATCTATTCTCCAGTCTAGACATCTCCAGTTCTTTCATCATTATATGACATGATCTTAATGGTCTTGATCCTGCTTGTTAGCCCCCTCTGGATATTCTCCAGTTTTTCATTTTACTTCCAAAAATTGAAACTTGACAGCTTCAAATGTGATCTGATCAGAGCAGAGTACAGTAGCACTACAATCATTACAATCCTTAACACTGTGCATTTAAATTCAATTTAAAACCAATCAATTCAGTCTTAGGCAGTAAAAGAGCATTCCCATCCCTATAGCCAAAGCTCTTGGATTTACTCTAAGAAATCAATTTATCTAATTATCATAGCCAATTATGTTAAAATAAATTTCTACAAATCACTTAATTCCACGTTGCACCTTCTGATTTTGTTAACACCTATTGAGATTCAACATCTCAAAGAATCTGGATGCTTATCAATGCAAGGAATCAACAGTGCTTCATCCTCCTCCTATGTAATTCTCATCCATGTTTACTCCTGGCTGCTTTAGAGATGATCAACCCAGTGCCCTTTATAGTGTTCTTCTACTTCATTTACAAGTAGCTAAGTGGCACAGCAGAGAGTGTGACAGACTTAAGTAGGGAAGACCTGAGTACATATCTGGCCTCAGACACTTTTTAGCTATGTGACTCTGGGCAAGTCACTTTACCCTGTTTACTTCAGTTTCCTCATCTATAAATTGAGCTGGAAAAGAAAATGGCAAACCACTCCAGTATCTTTGCCAAGAAAACCTCAAATGAGGTCACAAAGAATAGAAAATGACATAACAATACTTCACTTATATTTGGAGGTTCCAGGACAGCCTTTGGAATGTCCCTGTCTTGTCACCAGTTGATGTGCTTACACATAGCCTTATTTTTCATTCACTGAATAGTATTCTTTATCCTGATAACTCTATAAGCCTTCACTGGAAATATGGAAATCAATTTGCACTCATTTTTTAAAATTTTAGATTACTCACAATATTTAATTGTTTGGAGAATTGTTTTATTACACTAAGATACTAAATCCATTCAATAGTGAATAGATTTAGTGTCATCAATATGACTTCCGTGTTGCTCCCTTCCTTGCCAAAAGAACACTATAATCATAACCTTTTAGAATCTTAGAATTGGAAGTAATTTCAGAGGTTAACCTTAACCTTAACTAAACTGAACCTTAAGCACCATTTCTCTACCTTATCCTAGAGAAGTGATTACTCACTCAAGAACTAACCTAAGAGATGGACTCCTACACTAATAAGTTTTGGGTCTTTGTTTTCATCTACCTTTCCCAAAGTAATAAATGTTTATTACCATTAATAGATACATTTGATTGATCTATGATTTTCATCTTAGATTATTATTATATATATTTTTTGAAGTAATTTCTTTTGAAACTACCAAGAAGAGGACAGCCCCAGTACTAGTGCCTTTGATTTCAGGATGTTTCTTTTCTTAAAAGAAGATTAAGGGGATGAGACATTTTGACTACAAACCATAACTCACAGAAAAATGACATATCCCTAAAACATCAAGCCTTCATTTAGCTGTTAGCAGTTAAGCACACATGGAGAGATCATCATCTTTAGAAATCAGGGTAAATTTGGCAAACACCCAGGTATAGAAGCAGACTTGTTATTGCCTATGCATGAACCCTTGTATATTTAACATTCTTTCTTTTTTCAGTGATGATTTTAATAGCAAAAGAAATGAAATATGGATATGTTCAAACTTAACACTTAAAGCTCAAGCATACTTAGAATGATTAATAATACTGAAATGTACTGAATAAAATGAAGGTACATAATTGAAAAGTCAGTAAATATTTTAAGGTACAATTGTCTATTTCTAATAAAAAGGATTTTCAAATCATAAGCCTTCTCTCTGCTTGTACTGTTTTTCAAGACCAAAAAAAGGGGGAATGAAATCCAACTGATATTTTTTGGAGTTAAATTTTAATTTGAAGATAAATTAAAATTTAATGACATCTGGATTTGTACATAATCTAAGCCCTCTCCATAATTATGGTTTAACATCTGGATCACTGGAAAAGTAATAGAAATTTGTAACATTTTCATATTGGTTCTTTTTATTAATTCATTTGTTTGGTGGGATAAGAGTTTCAGTTCTATAATTTCATCAAAATTGAAGAATCAATCTACCAAGGCCAACTAGTAACTTATCTCTGAAATTTATGGCCTTTGATGACTTCCTGAGGATTTAGTGACTTTGACATTGTTACAAATATAGTATATTCCAAAGCAAGGATTTGAACTCAGATCTTCAGGACTCTAAGGGCTAGCCCTTTACTGATCACACACACACACACACACACACACACACACACACACACACACATACACATACACACGTATATATGTATATAGGCACACATATGTATGTATATATGTTTTAATATGTGTGTGTATATGTATATATATATAATCTTTCAGTTGTTAATGTTGTTTTTATAAACTTAGTTGTAATAATGTCAAATAATGTTAATTTGTATAATGCTTTTCAATTCATAATATTTGCCCTAAGGTCTATGGTGTACAGGTTTTACTGTTTTGCCGTGAGGTAACTGAGACAGAATAAGGTTAAATAATTTACCCTGAAGCATCCAGATAGAAAGTGGTGGAGCCAGGATTTGAACCAAGGTATGTGTTCATTCCAAATAAAAGATTCTTTATTGAAGTCACTCATGAACTCACCATAGAACAATCTAATTTGACCGTATCCCTGTAGGTGAAGAAGGAAATAGAGTTGTTTAAACAATAGAAGTGGAATGATTTGAATTTAAATTAAATGTTCAAGCACCACCTACACGGTATAGGGAAAATGGATTCATGATTAGAGATGACTGAACAGAGTTAAAATTTGCCTCAGATAACCCATGGCCACAAAATAGATCTGGGCCTTGTTGAGAAAATTTTTTGCTTCAGATGGATTTGACTGTGAGAGCTAAATTTCACCAACTGTACAAAACCCTCTGATTGACAGAAGATTGCTCATGCTTGAATGGACACATTGAAATTTTAAACAACTAATGGGAGCAGGATGAACATTAGAAATGCATTTGCTTCTAGGATTTGACCTACTTTTCTTTTTATCTCCTTAAGTCTAGCAAGGAAGAGACCTGCGAAGGAAAGATGAGCTGGAGAGTGAGCATTGAGAGAGAAAGTGTTGGAAAATGTGAAAATATTGATTATAGTATATTAAGGTTAAAAATAAGTTTACATACATTATTTCATTCACATCCTCACAATAACCTAGTGATGTAGGTGTTATAGAATCTTACTATTATCTGATTTGTCAGAAGAGGGATCTGAGTATCTTAAAATTTGAATGATTTATTCATGGTCACAGTCAGTTAAGTGCCAGAAGCAAGGTATAATCAAGGTCCATAATGATTTCACATCTAGCATTGTTGCCACTACACCATGCTCATTGTTTTGTTTTGTTTAGTATTCTGGATACCTTAAAGCAAATGAAAGATGGTAACCACTCATTGTGTGTGTCCTAGAATGAATTCTTTTTTTTTATTATTTTTTTAAATTTTATTATAGTTTGCATCATTCATTTCCACAAGATTTTGAGTTACATATTTTCTACCCGTCTTTCCCCCACCCACTGCCCCAAAACAGCCATCCCAGTGTGTCCCTCCTCCCCC
>CM053582.1:525127258-525147105 GCA_028627135.1 Pseudochirops cupreus | reverse complement strand
GGGTTCAAGAACACCCGTGAAAAAGCCCAGGTTATCAAGGGCATGCATATCCAAAAAGCTGCCAAGTATTTGAAAGATGTCACATTGAAGAAACAATATGTTCCCTTCCATCAGTATAATGGTGGAGTTGGCACGTGTGCCCAGGCTAAGCAATGGGGTTAGACACAGGGGTGGTTGCCCAAAAAGGGTGCTGAATTCTTGCTGCATATGCTTAAAAATGCAGAGAGTAACACAGAACTAAAGGGTTTGGATGTGGATTCTCTTGTCATTGTGCATATCCAGGTTAACAAGGCTCCCAAAATGCTATGGCATACTTACTTACAGGGCTCATGGTTGAATGAACCCATACATGAGTTCTCCTTGCCGTATTGAGATGATTCTTACTGAAAAAGAGCAAATTGTTCCTAAACCAGACGAGGGGGTTGCTCAAAAGAAAAAGATATCCCAGAAGAAACTGAAGAAACAAAAGCTTATGGCACAGGAGTGAATATGACATTAGAGTGCAAATAAAAGTGAAATGAAAACCAAAAAAAAAAAAAATCACAGTATTCAATTTCAATTGTCTTGTTGTCTCTACTATTTACACTGCTGTAGTCATTGTGTCTATTGTTTTCCTTGTTCTACTTATTTCACTTTTCAACATATCATATGTCTTTTCATACTTTGCTGTATCTGTTATATTTCTCACAGTAGGTGAATATTCCATTATTTTTACATACCACAATTGGTTTAGTCATTGATGTGATAAGAGAATGCCCAATCAATGGGCACTAACTTTGTTTTCAGGCCTTTGTGACTACAACAGTGTTTCTGTACATATTTTAATATATCTATGTTTTTTCTGGCCCCCTTAGACTACACTGAGGTGCTGTTCCTAAGGATAAAAATCTAAAGCTTAAATTCTCTTTCCAGAGTTTAACTAAGTGAACCTCTCAGCTGTGGGCAGAAATTCCCTGTTTAAACCAGCTGGCATCTTTCTTCCCTGGGCGCAGGACCCTTTCCTTGAATATGTACCCTGATCACTCCCTGCCTCCCCACACAAAAGGACTCCAGGTCGATCTGCTTTTAGGCACATCCTCTCCACCCTGGGATATGTACAATTATACACTGAGAGGACAGCTGCTTTCCCTTTCTTTCTTGCTAGACTTGTCCTACTCTGCTCATAGGCTTCGTGTGGGGCAGAATAGGAAGAGGATAGTAGCTCAGCCCTTTCCAGTACCTGCTTCCCCAAGACCTTTCCAAACAGGCAGGAAACAAAAAGATCCCCAAGTTTATGCACCAGTTGAGTTTATGTTGGCTCAGCCTGACTACAGCTCCAGCCTCAATTTTCTCATCTGCATTCAGGAAATTTCAAGGAAAAATCACCATAAAAAAGCTCAATGAGTCTTGTTGCAAAAAAATAAAAAATACTTGGGTGATGTATTCATGGGTAACTGTATCTAGGCAGACTGCTAGCTCAGAGAAGACTTTTAGGCTGGGGGCAGGGGAGAGGAAGAGTTAATGCCTTTATGGCTGGGGGCAAGTATGACTTTTACAACTTAATTGCACAGGCTTGTTACAAACTGATGTTACATACATAGGTACCCAAACACAAGTGAGATTTTTACAAACTGAGGTTACAGACAAAAGCATCCCAGACCCCATCAAAAGTAGTTTGATGTGTTACTCCTCTCTTCTTCCTCCCCCTTTTCCTTCCTTTCCCATTCATCACTTTCTTCCTCCCTTGTGTCACTCTCCTTCTCTCCTTTTCTTTCCTTCTTTCTTTCTTTTGTTCCTTCCTTCCTTCTTTCCTTCCCTCCCTCCCTCCCTCCTTTCTTCCTTCCTTCCTTCCTATTTTCCTTCCTTCCTTCCTTCCTTCCTTCCTTCCTTCCTTCCTTCCTTTCTTCCTTCCCTCCCTCCCTCCTTCCTCTCTTCTTTACTTTTTTTTGCTGGAAGGCAAAGGCTGTTTAGTTTGTCTTTGTGATACCATAACCCAGCACCAGTGATTTACGCAGTCTAACTGCTTAATAAATTCTTGTTTAATTGAGTTGAATTTTGGACTTTAAAATGATGAATGAAATATTTATTCAGACATACATAATTGCTTGCCATTAGTTTTCACTTCACATGGCAAGACAAAATAGTAGTAAAACAATAGTAGCTTCTTTGTAATTTGTAGGAGGGGCTAGCATTTATGAAGTCAAACATACACTGACAATCGAGCATTAATCTAAGAGTAATCAGCATTTAGCAGCAATTAAACACTAATTTACTTGTTAATACTTACAGTGAAAATGGTGATCACAAAAGGAGTTTTCTCTTCCATGATGAGAAAACCGTTTGCAATCAGATAGCTCTTAGCAATAAAAAAAAAAACAGGTGAAGCTTCTGGGCTTCATTTAGAGTGATTATAACTCACTTTTTTAATAAATTGACATAATGGGTAGAATTCAATATCATCTATGAAGACAACTGCTTTTCACTGTTTGTTATAAAAGTTTTACTTTTTACCTATTTTCTAAGTTAGCAATTTGAATCTCATATCCTAGTCATCCTGAGTTCAATCAAAAGAAGTATTATTGACAAATATTGCTATTCTAATATTTCTAAATCTGTTATTGGGCTCATAGGGCTTAAGGTACTAAACTCATTACCTGCTATATATCAAAGCAGGCAGTTTGAGTCAGGATTCATTCTTGGCATCCTGGGATTCTAGAGAGGCAGAGGTCAAGTTTCTCACTCTCAAACTCTGACTCATTATACCTTAACCTAGGGGACATATTTATGTAATACTTCAGTTACAACTCATATCTAGGGTTTCCCCCAAAAGGGGAGGAGGGGCAAAAAAAAAGTACTGAGTGTATAATATGAATCAGTTGTTAGACAAGTGCATTATTCATACATACAAGAGTAAACAGTATGGATTAATAGAATTTCTGAAAGCAAGAGTAAATCATATAATTTGTAAGTAATATTATGTTTCACAGATAACTCAAAGGAGGCACTGAAGTTATCTGTCTCCAGCCTCAAACAGGTTCACCTTTGATCTGGTCAGACAGGCAGACAGCTTTGGAGGAGTTAATAATGAGCTTTATTCTAGTCTAGTCTAGTCTTCTCAAATGGTTGCTGGGAGAACCAACTCCTACAGCATTTTCTAATCACCCTTCTCAGAGTGGCTGGTGAGAAGTGGGGAGCAGCTCTCCCTACATGAAGATGGGGTCAATTGAGACAAGCACCCCTATTCACTCTCCTAAATCCCCTCAGGCCTCAGTGGGGTCCGGTTGAGTTACATACAGATTCCTTTATGGGTTTCCTGTGGTTTCTCCCCACTCACTGACCAGTGCCTGCCTACTTTATAGGGCAATAGAAAAAGAAGGCTATCTTGCCAACATTAAGCTGACAGGTTAACTTTAGCAATATTGTCATTCTGTACAATGTATAGTAAATACTATATTATGTCACCCTTATCTCTTGGCACAGCCTCAATAGGTTGTCTATCACTATGATTCTGGGAACTACTCTCCAGGATCCTTGGGGCTGTTCTGGATGTTATTATCAAACACCTGGAAACTAGACATTCCCATGGCCAGAGATCCTGAGAAATTAACTCTAAGAAGGATAACAAAATCCTCCTTACATACATATTGCAATCTGCTAGAAAGTTGATTACTAAAATTCAGCAAAATAGAAAGTATTCAGTGTCACTAATTTAACAGTGTGAATTTCACCCTGGCTCTGCACTGTTGAAACAACTGAACATCACTAGTAAAATAGTCAGGATCAACTAGATGGTGAAGTGTTGGGCTGGAATCAGGAACACTCATTTCTGAAATTCAGATATGGCCTCAGAAACTTACTTGTTGTGTGACCCTGGGCAAGTCACTTAACCTCATTTGCCTCAATTTTTCCTCATCTATAAAATGATCTGGAGAAAGTAGCAGCAAACCTTTATAGTATCCTTGCCATATGGTGTCATATATGACTGAAAAAAAAGTATTAAAAAAAAGGAAAATGGCTTTTATCAGACTTCTTGTCACTGTCCATCCCTTCCAAGAGTGTAGAAATGTTTGCCAGGGATTTTTCTATGCCACTATTTAAATCTGACCTAGTGGAACACAACACCTCTGGATCTCTTAAACTTTTAAGGTTTCCTCCAAGCAAGGAATGGTATATTTTGTAACAGACACCTTTGAATATACTTCTTTGGAAAACTTTTACAGGTCAATTAAAAGAAAGTAACTTTATTATTTTCTTCTAACTATGTGAGGAAAATGCATTTTTGTCAAAGAAGTATTCAAAATAAAATAATCTCTGAAGAGGTACAATACAGATTAGTGGCTCTCATAAATACTTAAATTGCTACCATTTCCCTGCCTTTGTAGCAGTTCTTACTTTCTTACCACCAAGCCAGTTATTTTTTCTCTATAAAACCTTGTTCTAATTTGTCTTCTGCAGGAGCCGTATGCACTTGTTTTGATTCTATAACAGTAGTTTTAGGACTGCAACAGGGGGGAAACTTAGAGGTCAGAAAACCTACCTCCCAATGTCCAATTCCATAAATAGTTCAGAGAACTCCAGTGAGTTAACTAATGTCACATAGGTAGGAAGTGACAGAGTTCGTCATGTTCATCTTGGTAATAGGAATTCTCTTTCCACCATGTAAATTTGCCCATATTTGTTTGCTGTTTGAAATATTTATATGTATGTTTGTGTATATGTATATGTATAAATACACACGTACATATATATACATATCCATACACATATGTGTGTGCATATGTATATATGAACTTATGCATGTATATCTAGATATATCTACATATATATTATAACCATATTATAAGAGTGTTGATGACATTATTAACCACTTCTTTTTTTTCTATGACTCCAGGAATATGATAAAAGTCATAACTGCCATTATTTGGATCAGTTTCTAAAATTCTGTTGCCAAAGTCAAATTATCTAAAGGAACTCTATCTATGCTTAGGGACAGAATCTTGAGAATTTATCAAGTGCTAGAGAACAGTGTGACGTTCTTACTGGGTTCAAGTAAATGTGTTGAAGGGAATAGTTGGTCTAAGCTCCCTTTTAACTGATTTGTCACACAGCAGCCTTTAAGATGAAGAGGCCCATAAGTTGTTCTGACCTCAGGCATTTAATTCAATTCACTTAATTAAATCAACTTAACAAATGTACATTTAGTGCTAGAGTACTCTCATTGTCAGGCCCTGGGGAGAACTAAAAAAAAAAAAAGCCAAAAACACAAATTAAATCATGGGCCCTTTGGAATTGTAAAAACATTCTAGGTATAAGAAATGATGAAGCAAAGACTAGAGTTTGGACTAGGTTCCTGCTAATGTTCCCTCCAATTCCCCAAATTCTGTGATTGCCTATTGTAAACTATGAGGCAAATGAATATTTATCTCAGGAAAAATACATTTAAAATATATAAATGGACATGAACCCATATTCAGAAGCATTGGTTTTATATTAGTGGTAAGGAGATATCTTGGCAAGTAATTGGATTACATTCTTTGATATTATTTTATCTTAATTAATTTTAGCTCTCTTTGTAGAAACATAATATGTAAAAAAAATGCACCTATGCTTCTTCCTTTGATTCTCTTGTCTTACATTATTGTTATATTTAGTGCTTGTAGAATTATATCAAATAATGGTAGTGATAATTGAATAATTTCTTTACGTTTATTTACATTGGAAAGGGGGGCCCTAATATTTCTCCACCACATAAAATGCTGACTTTTGTTTTATATAAATTTTATTTACCATGTCAAAGAAGATATTTTTTAAACAAAACAATTATCTTTTTAAACAAAAAAATGATGGTGCCATTTTTCAACTCTCTCTCTCTACATACACATACATATGTGTGTGTGTGTGTGTGTGTGTGTATAATCATGTAACTTTACTATTTTGTTTATTTATGCTATGGTCTATTACATTTGCAATTATCCTAGGAGTAACCTATTATTCATGGAAATTACTTCAAGCCCCTCCCCCCAAAATGCTTGCCCCTATTTTGAAATTTAAGGTCAATAAAAGTCAAATTGCAAACCTGATGCTATTTTCTGGAGGGTTTTTAGTTCCCAGTTGTAAGATTAACCGATCATTTTTTAAAGCTCTATTTTAAAGAGATCATGTATTATCAGGGAATTATGTTACCTTCCCCTTCTTTTTTTCATTTTTTTTCTTTCTAAATTGTCTATTGTATAGGATGCTATAATAATTTAGGTTGTACTTTCTCAAAGTCTGTTAGAAAATCCAGAGAAAAGAACTTTTCATCAAATATAGCTCTCCAAATATGACTCTGTAGAGGACCACAAGACTTTCAAATCAAGTGGGTAATTCTGTCCAAAGATCACTAAGAAAGCCTTCAAGTATTGTCTGGAGAACAAGAACATTTCAGTACTGAAGTAAATGTTCCTGAGAATACCAGACAATCACCTCTTGAATTCAAATGGCATGTGGTTTTAGTGGTTTTAGTCTCTGCATCATATGTGTTCCAGATGCCAACCATATATTACACAGAAAAAATACTTATATATGGGAGTGGGCATACATGATGATATTTATAAAATGCTAGAAATCTTAGATACATTCAGTAGAATTGGCTTTAAAAACTAGCAAATCTCAAGACTGGAAAAACTGGCAGAGTAGGAAAAAAGCAATTTATGGTCAAGCTCTCTCCCAGCATTGCCCCAACAAAGCTCTAGGAAGAGGGCCCACCTGCATAATGATCAGGAAATACAAGAAGAAACCACTATGGATTATTTTATCTAGCCTGAAATTATGATTTTAGACCTCAAACAAATGACAAAGATGTGAACTTTGGAGAGGGGTGGCCCTGTAGCTCTGTGGCTCTGATACTAGGGTGGCATTAATGATTATTCCTGCTAGATGGGAGTAGGGAAGCCCTACAGCACTACTGTTGATTCCTGAGCAGAACTATTGATTGAACTGTCAAGTGCAAAATAGGGATGGGCTTGTAATGGGATCATTGACTTAGGATACAAATGAGTGTTAAAGGTAATGAATGTTGGAGGTTGGGTTGCAATGAGGAAACTAAAAGTCTATATCTCTGAAATTTCCCAAAGTTCCACTTAGATAACAAGAGCTGGACTGACAATTGCCTACTGAAGTTCCATATAGGAGCAGATTTGTAGTTGTCTTGCCTAAGAGCCAGAGCCTATAAAGCTCTGAGCAGGAAGAATTCAATTAGATCATGCCCTATGAGTTTTCAGGTTCCTGGCCTGAGCGACCTTGATATTTTTGAAGAACATGGAACTTAACAGCCAGAGAACACAGTGACAGAACCCCATTTAATACAGTCCAGGATCATATATGGCCCCAGCATTCCCACTAGAAATCCAAAAAATTCAGAATCTGACTTGTGGGAGTCAAGATGGTGGAGTAAGCAGTAAACCACTGCAACTCTCCCATTCTCACCTTCAAACAACCATAAAATAGAGTCCCAAAACAAATCCTGGAACAACAGAACTGGCAAAAGGATGAGGTGAAAGAATTTTTTAGCCTAAGAAACTTGTAGGATCAGCAAGAGAGGTCCATCTTACTTGAGGGAAAGGGGAGCACAGCCTAGTCTGGGAAGTGTCCCAGCAAGTGAGCAGCAAATCCCACCTCAGCAAATTAGCAGGAGATCCTGAGCCCCAGTGGGATGGAGACACCAGCTCCAGGACCTCCACATATGTCTTTTCATAGCCCAAGGGACCATCAGACTCCAGGTCTGATAACCACCACTGGCTTCAGTAAAGCCCTGGGCAAACAGGTAGATGCCTACCTTAAGGGTGCCTAAGGAAGAAGGGACTCATCAGCCAACACTGGCCCCTCCATGCTTCAGCATTGCCCTAGGCAAACAGGCAGGCTTCAGAGGCTTGACCATATGTGCTTCAGTGTAGCCACTAGAAAATGCAGAAACACCTTGGGGACTCAGCACACACCAGACAACTAGGACCCCAGTTCAGCACCAAATAAGCTGCTAAACATCTATGACCTCCAGCAGTGCAAGCCAACCTCCAGTCCACCCCCGCAGCACAGCACTAGACATGAAGGTCCCCTGTGGGCTTAAGGGTAATATCAGGACACCATCAGGTAAAGCTAGGGCCTGCAACCACTAACACAAGAAGCCTGAGACCATGCCCCTTTCATGCCCAGAGATGAACTCAAATTTAATAGAAAGGAAAAACCTTCCCCCATAAAAAAAAAGGATGAGAAACAATTTCAAAACACCTACGGACAAAACCCCAAAGAAAAATGGGAAGCAATCTCAAACCCAGAAAGATCCCATAAAAGAGCTTTTTAAAGCACCTTAAAAATCAAATAAGGAAAAAAGAAGAAGAATTGGAGAAAAAAATGAGAATGATGCAAGAGAGTCATGAAAAAAAAAATCAACAGTCTAGAATATTGCTTAAAAAGTAAAATTGACCTAAAGGAAAAAAGAGATACAAAAATCCACCGAAGAAAATAACTACTTAAAGAGTACAACTGGCCAAATGGAAAAGGAAATACAAATGTTTGATGAGGAAAACAATACCTTAAAAGTTAGACTTGTGGAGGAGAGGTGGCGCTGTGTGGCTTCCACACCCCTTCTCTGGACCTGTGAGAGATGTCTATGGGATTGCCACTGAAGCCCGACTCTATGACAAAGATGAGGTGGAGGAGCATGATGACCACATTGGCACCAGCAGAGATGCAAAAATAAAGCATAAGAATACTTTTGTAAAATGACTGATTTATCAGTGAAGGGTAATATTTTGATGCTTGTTGGTATCTAAACCCTTCATGTTCCTACTATGCCAGCAGTAACTGTAGAACATAGACAAAAATTTGTGAAGTTTGGGCTCGCAGATTGGAAGATGAGATGAAGAAAATTCATCAAGTTATAAGGAAGTGTAATTATGTTATCACGGACACCTTGTTTCCAGGTATGATTGCCAGACTCATTGGAGAATTCAGAAGTAATGCTATCAGTAACAACTTTTGAGATGTAATGTATACTTGTAGATAATTCAACTTGGATTAACATTCATGAATGAATAAGGAACTCCCTCCAGGAACTTCAATATGACAATTCAAATTCACGTTTAATTTAAAGGATGACATGTATGTCTAGGACTCCATAGAGCTCCTAACAACCAAGAGAATCCCATTTAAAAAGAATGAAAAAAAAGGGGATTGAGACATAATATTTTGCAGAATTTCTCAAAATATCAGCCATCGTGCTGTGTGATTGGGTCAAGTGGCTTCCATTTCACAGCATTTATGACTTTGGTTATTTAATCAAAATCCTGACCAACTATAACTTGCCTGAAGAAGAACTGGGCTTCCTTGAAATTCTCTGACTGTTCTTTCTGGTCATCCATGATGTCAAGTACCTCATGAAGAGCTGCAAGAACCTTAAGGGTGGCCTGTAGGAAGTGGCTAAGCAGCTGGAGTTGTAACAGATAGGACCACAACACCAGGCAGGATCCAATTTGTTACTGATAGAAGTGACCTTTTTCAAAAAGAGAGAAATGTTCTTTGAAGATCACATCAAAGATGCCAAGTATTGTGGGTACTTGTATGGTCTTGGTTCATGCTCCCTCTACATGCAGAATGATACAAGGAATGCATATGAAGAGAAGGCCAGTACACAGTCCTGACATGAAATGAAAGGACAATGAGCATTGGTGTTTGGAGCTACATATGTGCCTGTATATAGGTTTTATCTCCAGTTAAATTCCATGGACAGTAGACAATAAAGCTGCTTCTTTTTTTATCCTGCCTTCTCAAAATGTTTTCTGTTTAGTATTTTAGTACTAATTATGACCATTCTTTCCACAGATCCTGATAAGCAGAAGAGTCTTCAGGTTAAATTTGGCTATATAATTAATCCATCTGTTAGTAAGCAAAGGAAACATCTGCATCCTACTCAGTCTTTTGGTAAACATATCTACTTGGTCTTAGTTTGTACCCCACACCTCTTTCCCCTATTCCCAGATTAACAAGTCCTGACTGTAACCTATAGCCCTGTTTCAGGTCTGTCACTTCCAGCATGCAAGAGTTTTAGCTATTTGAGATTGTGGACCATCAATTTTGCACTTTACAGAGTGACTCAGATGCATTGTTTTAGTAGCAGTTTGGATCTTCCTTGCTGTTAGCCTGAAAGTTGATCATTTGCCAGTTTTACAC
The DNA here is from genome assembly GCA_028627135.1 of Pseudochirops cupreus. Lineage (NCBI taxonomy): Eukaryota > Metazoa > Chordata > Mammalia > Diprotodontia > Pseudocheiridae > Pseudochirops > Pseudochirops cupreus. The sequence continues at coordinate 525,136,920 of CM053582.1, read as the reverse complement.
AACGCTCTTTTGTTTTGGATCCATGGAACTGTGTATTTACTGTGCTACAAATTGTTGGCTTGGCAAAGATCTCCCAAAAGGGAAAGAGGAGCTCCTGAAGAGCTGAGCCCCTGCACACTGTCCCTAGGACTTTGGAGCCCCTGTTCACCAGGTCCGGTGGGTTTTGGATTGGTCTCTGAATTGGGACTGAAAAAATGCTTAGTGGCAGCATTATGTCTGTGTGCCAGAGCTGCCTGCATGGCATGGCCACGCCTTTGCCTTGGTTCACTTCCTTGCTTGCTTTTACCTCTTCCCTCCCCAATCTGGGCTGTCCTTAACCCCTCCCCAGAAATAGAGTCATATTTATGGAGCCCTTGTTTTGACGACTTTACAAGGTAGCATGTCCAAAGGAAGAAGTCACCTTAGGTGTACCTAATGATAAATTAAATTAGAAGAGAAGAGTTTTTGCTTTTGTAGTTGCTACGAAGACAAAAATGATTAAGAGATTTGTTGTTAAACAACAAAAGAGCAAGGCAAGTTAGCGTGAATGTAGTCACCTGAGGAATGTAATGCTTGTTTATTTTCTTTATATACATTTGCAATATATTTTCTATATTGACAGAATAACTGTGAAATACTTTATTAGGCATGTAGAGAGGAGTATGTGAACAGGCCAGAGCATGTGAAGAAAGATGTTGTTAATGGGTAACTTGAGTGCTACACAGAAATGATGATGGACAGCAAGTCATAGAGTTCATCTGTTACCTGCACTTAACAAGTCTTATTAGCTATTTGCCAGCTTGTCTTGTTTCCTTGTATGTTAACATTCTTTTCTTGTTAGTTACAATACTATAACTGGGTGGTCCTTCTTCAGAAAAAGTTACTTGCAAAAGAGAAGGTATTGCTTATTTTTAAAGCTTTTGTAAATAAAGGCTTCAAAAATGATTTATTACCAAAAAAATGACCATATGGAAGCTAATAGCTCTACGAGACATCATGAGGCAACCAAGTAATTCAATAAAATAATAAAATGGGAGAAAATGTAAAATACTCATAGAAAAACAACTGACCTGGAAAAGATATCTAGGAGAGAAAATGTCAGAATCATTGTACTACCTGAAAGTCAAAAAATCAAAAGAAGGACCTGGACAGCATCTTTCAAGAAAATTATCAAGGAAAACTACCTTGATGTCCTAGAGCTAGAGAGCAAAAATAGGTTTTGAAAGAATCTACCTATCACTTCATGGAAGAGATCCCAAAATAAAAACTCCAAGGAACATTAGAGCCAAATTTCAGAGCTATTAGGTCAAGGAAATAATACAAATGACAAGAAAGAAACAATTCAAATATCAGGGAGTCACAAAGAACCTGGGAACTGCAATATTAAGGCAGTAGAGGTCATCGAACATGGTATTCTGGAGTGCAAAGGAGCTAGGATTGCAATTAAGAATCACTTACTCTTCAAAATTAAGTGTAACACATCAAGGGTCAACACAGTGAAAGGATTTCAAGCCTTCATAACGAAAAGAACAGAAATAAATTTAAAAAATTATCTGCAATATCATAAGCGAAGAGAAGTATAATCAGATAAAAAAGGAAAAGAAAACATCATGGATTCAATAGCACTAAACAGTCTACCTCGCTATGTGGGAAGATGATACTTGTAACTTTTAAATTATACTACTAACAATACAGATAGAAGGAATATACGTAGAAGATACCAGTATAAGATAAATATGAGGGAATGACAGAAAAGAAGTTGAGGGATGAGAAAGAGGAAAGGGATTCAGAAGGAAGGGAGAAGCAGAATGAGGTTATGTGAAGAGGTGAGAAAGAACTATTAGAGTGGAGGGGAAGATGGGAGGGTGGGTGATCGGCATCGCTTGAATCTTACTCTCATTGGTAATGGCTCAAAGAGGGAGTAATATACCCAATCAATTGAACTTAGAAATATATCTTACCTGACAGCGAAGTAAGAGGGAAGGAAAATAAAGAAAGAAAGAGGGGTGCTGACATAAGGGAGGGCAGATCAGGGGAAGTGGTAGAAAGAAGGAAAACACTGGTGAGGTGGGAAGCTGTATACAAATTTCCCTCATGCATATTGGTATAAAATTTTAATTAAAATATTAGAAAAGAGCTTATAGCAATTTCTCAACAGCATAATACACTATGTCTAGCTATGATTTATACCAAGTATGAAGGCAGGTTCAATCTTAGGAAAACTATCAGCAATAATAAAACTAAAAGAAATCATGATTATTTTAATAGATTTAATAGATGTAGAAAAGTTTTTGACAAAATACAACACCCATTCCTATTTTAAAAAACATCAGAAAATATAAGAATAAATGGAGTTTTCCTTAAACAACAAGTAGCATTCATCTAAAACAATCAACATCATGTGTAAGGAGGATGAGCTGTAAGCACTTCCAATGTAATCAGGGGTGAAACAAGGGTGTCCATTTTCAGCCCTGCTGTTCAATACTGTACTAGAAATGTTAGCTTTAGCAATAAAAGAAGAAAAAGAAAGAGAAGGCTTTAGAATAGGCAACGAAGAAACAACATTATCACTCTTTGCAGATATAATGATACACTTAGTGAATTCTAGAGAATCAACTTAAAAGCTACTTGAAAACATTAGCAACTTTAGCAAAGTTGTGGGATATAAAATAAACCCATATAAATCATCAGCAGTTCTATATATAACCCACAAAGCCCAGCAGCAAGAGACAGAAAGAGAAATTCAATGTAAAATAATGATGGATGATATAAAATATTTGGTAGTGTACTTGCCAAGACAAATCCAGGAACTATATGGATACAATTACAGAACACTTTTCACACAAATAATGTCAGCTCTAAATGATGGGAAAACTAAAAACTGCTCATGAATATATTGAGATAATATAATAAAAATTACAATTTTCCCTAAATTAATTTACCTATTCAGTGCCTTCTGAATAAAATTACCAAAAATTATTTTATAGAGCTAGGGAAAAAAAAAAACAATGGCAAAATCCTTCTGGAAGAATAAAATGTCAAGAATATCAAAGGAATTAATTAAAAGAATATGCAAAGGAAGTTGGCATAGCCGTACAAAATAAAAAAAACTATATTATAAATTAGCAGTGATCAAAACTATTTGGTACTAAGAAATAGAGTGGTGGGTCAGTGGACTCAATTAGGTATACCAGATAGAATAATCATTAACTATAGTAATCTACTCATTGATAAACCCAATAACTCTAGTTTCTCACATAAGAACTCACTATTTTACAAAAACTGCTGGGACAACTTGAAATTTGCACGAGAGAATATAGCAATAGACCAACATCTTACACTAAATAGCAAAATAAGATGAGAAATAAGTTATATCAAAATGATTTAGACATAAGTATGGCTAATAATATCAACAAATTATTTGAGCAAGGAATAGTTTACCTGACAGATCTGTGGAGAAGGGAAGAATTTATGACTCAACAAAACATAGAGAACATTATGAAATGTAAAATGAATAATTTTGTTTTTATCAAAATTAAAATTTTTGTACAAACAAAGCCAATGCAATCAATATTAGAAGGAAAGCAAAAAGCTGGGAAACATTTTTTTTTTTACTGACAGTGTTTCTAATAAAAATCTCCTTTCTAAAATATTTAAAGAACTGAGTAAAATTTATAAGAATACAAGTCATTCCCCAATTGATAAATGGTCAAAGATTATGCCTAGGAATTTTTCAGATGAAGAAATTAAGGCTATCTCTAGTCATATTTTAAAAATGCTCTAAATCACTACTGATTGAGAAATGTAAATTAAAACAACTCTAAAGTACTACCTCACAACTATCAGATTGGCTAATATAACAGAAAAGGGAAATCATGAATGTTGAAGATGTGAGAAAACTGGAACACTAATGCATTGTTGGTGGAACTGTGAACTAATGCATCCATTCTGAAGATTAATTTGCAACTCCACCCCCCAAAAAACTATAAAATTATGCATATTCTTAGATCCAGCAATAATAATACTAGTTTTGTATCACAAAGAGGTGATAAAAAATGGAAAAGAATCCATATGTACAAAAATATTTATAGCAGCTCTTTCTGTACTGACAAAGAATTGGACATCGTTTGATTGAATATCAATTGAATAATGGTTGAATAAGCTGTGACATATGAACGTATTGTGCAATAAGAAATGATGAGCAGGCCAATTTCAGAAATACCTTGAAAGACTTACATGAACTGATGCTGAATGAGGTGAACAGAAACAGGAGAACATTATACAGAATAATAGCAACATGGTATGATGACCAACTTTGATAGACTTGACTCTTCTCAGCAATACAATGATTTAAGACTATTCTAAAAGACTCATAATGGAAAAAAAAAACAACTATCTACATACAGAGAAAGAACTATGGAGTTTGAATGCATATTGAAGTATACTATTTTTCATTTTGGGGTTTTTTTTTTTTGTTCTTTCTTTTGGTTTTCCTTTTTTTTTTTCTGATTCTCCTTTCACAACAAAGAGCAATGTGGAAATATGGTTAATATAATTGTACACGTGTAGCTATATCAATTTTCATGTTGTTTCAGGGAGGGACTAGGGGAGTGAGAAAAAAGTTTGGGACTCAAAATCTTATTAAAGTGAATATTAAAAAACTTCATTTATGTGTAATTGGAAAACAAATAAATATATTAAAAATACAGTCCATATGAAAAGATAAAAGATGCTATTGTGCATGAAATAAAAGCCATGAAGGAAAGAATTAGAAAAGAAATAAGAATTCTGGGAGAATATTTAAGTGGAAAATTAACATCTAATACTAATGCTACAAGCCTTTAACCATCTAAGGACTCTTTAAAAATTAGAATAAACTATGAGACAATATGAAATAGTATTATATGAGACAAAATGAAAAGTATTAAAGCAGAGGCAGAATACTGGGAAGAATAAGAGAAAGTTTAAGGTATATCACAGATCTACAAACCTAGAAAAGAGAATCAAAAGGAGATAATTTGTAAGTCATTGGGCTACCTGAAAATTATGACCAAAAAAAGCCTACCTGAAAATTTGTTTTTAAAAATCATGATGGAAAACTATGTAGTTCTATTATAACTAGAGGGTAAAGTGAAAATAAAAGGAATACACCAGACACCTACTGAAAAACAGAAACAGAACAAAACAAAACAAAACTCAAGGGATTGAGTAATCCAAAGATACCAACCAAGAATGAAATGTTTACATTCTAATTGGGGGAGATGAAACAAATGTCCTCATCAGAAAAAAAAAAGTAACAGAAGTCATAAGAAGAACAAAAAAAGAGAGAGGGAGATCCACAGAGTAGTTTTGTTACATTTTAATGATGGTAAAAAAAATAAATAAAAGTTTGGAAAGAAGGAAATAAAACTGGGGAGAAATAAAGTAGGGACAATCTACTATTGCATATAATCAGAATTTGAAAGTATAAAAGTATAGAAAAAAGAGAAAGGGATGCGAGAAGCAGCTAATATTTAATGCTCAGTTTTATCTGAACTTTCTCAGAGTCACGCAACTAATGAGTATCAGATATCAAATTTCACTCCTGACATTCCTTACTCCTGGCTCCGAGCTAATCCACTGATCCACCTACCTGCCTCTGAGAAAGTCCAGGTCACTCATTAATATTCCCAGTTCTCAGATAAGGATGATTTGAGAATGTTTCCATAGTATCCAATAGGAATGTTTTCAAATACCATTAGATCTACTGCCAACAAAAACAGGGTGCTATATCAATATTAGTTCCTTGCCTGTGATGCCTTTTAGTATAGTGTAGTTTTCCTATTTATCTCCTTTATTCAACACCTTGACTGTGTTCATGAAGGTTCTCCCATTTCTTGGTGTCATTCTTTACTTGCATGTGTACTTTTCCCTTAATAATGTGTCACCGAGGAGTCATGTTGGAAAATTACAGTTTAACAAAAGACCTTCAAGACCTTGCAAGTCAGTGGACCTCAATGGTTTCCACTTTTCTGACAGACCTGGTTGAAAAATATAATATGTACCTTGACAAACACAAAGGATTAACAAAAGAAAAAACAATGCCAATATTATATTAGCCTCCAAGAAGAAATCACCTTTGCCAGAGTATTTTGGTGAACATGGGCATACAGCCAATAGAAGATCAGCTAAAGGGAAAAATTCAATTTAAATGCAATTTATGTAAAACTTTTCCTACAAAAGTACGAATAGTTCTTTGAAGATTCTAATGCCACAAGGTCCCTTTCAGGGATATTAGATCCTTGTGAATGTCATATGAATTTGCCCTACCGACTCTGTTGCCAGAAGCATGAACTCAGTGAGAAATGGTGGGCTTCTGATACCAACCCCATTTCTATTCTCTGTCTCCCTGAAGGTTGATTAGGTCAATACCTGTTTTATGGCATATGGGAAAAGCTATCATCTAAAAATGTCTGATATTCATGTACCAAGTAATTGTAAATACATCATTGTGAGCACTTTCCTGCAGTGTTCTCTGTTTTACATGTAATGAATGCAGACAGTAAATAGCATTTCTTTATGACTTTATCTGTATGACTTCATGCAATACATTTAGAATGCATGAAATATGAAAAACAACTTTTTTGTAAAAAGGGAAATATAAAACAGCAGTTCTAGAAGTGTGAATTGAAACTAAATGATGCCAGAAACTAACAGAAGCACTGGGGCCTGACTCCACTGACATGCTCCCACCTCACCCTCATTCCCTATTAGATGTGCCCTAATAGGTAACATAAAAACAGAGACCCTTAAAACTTCAAAGTTTCAAAATTGCCAATGTATAAAACAGAAGAAAACCTGCAGAGCAGTATTAGTCTTATGCAAAATGATGATATAAACTTGATTAATAACTATGATTATTACTTGAAAAAAGGAACCAGGGAAAACACCAAACCATCACCATTGCACTGACTAGAAAAGCTTGCTGTGATTATAAATATTTGCCTTTACTGGGATATAGGGAATCTTTCCCAATAAACATAACATCATAGATTTAGTTCTAGAAGGGATATCAGTGTCCATCAAGTCCAACCCCATCCTCTACAGATGAAGAACCTGAGACAAATAGAGTTTATTTGGACAAGTCACTTAACTTTTGTCTGCCTCAGTTTCTTTAACTATGAAAGGGGGATAATAAGATCTCCCTTCCTGGATTCTTGTGGGATCAAATGACATGATTTTTGTAAAGTGCTTAGCAAATAAAAGGTCCTTAATAAATGCTTTTTTTCTGACCAGATTCATACAGCTAGTAAATGTTTGAAGTAGGATTTGAACCTGAGTCTTCCGGTCCTCAAGTCTAGTACCCTATCTACTTTACCCAACTGGGGTCTTAGAGTCCAACCTCTTCAATTCAGTTTGTCAAATAAACACATTTCTTCTTTATATTACCTTTCATTATTTTAATCTGTAAAAAGAAGCACTACTTAATGAAGAGAGAGCATACCTCAGAGTCAGAGTGACTTTAGTTTAATTTTCACTTCTCAGATATAGTAGTTGTATATTCAAGTTTCTTAACTCTTCATTTTGCATCTGGTATCCTGTTTGGTTTCAATTGTGCCCAGAAAGATGTCCATTCTAGGATAAGCTCATCACTTTTAAACTCATCACCAAGCTTCTAACTAAAGTCTTGAATGACTGCATCACCCTCAGTCTACTCTCTGCTCTGTTTGGAAGGATAGAGGGCAGAGTACCAAACTACTCCTAATGCCTCCCTTTACAGAAGGTAGAAATTGGACTCTCAGATCACTCCACTTTACATTTGCTGTTCTGCCAGGTTTTAAATTCATATAAGAAAATACCCCAGGCTGGGTGTTTCCTGGTGTCCCATCCTCCAAACCCATTTTTTTTGCCTCCTTTTGTGTGTTGTCTCCCCATTTAGACTGTAAGCTCATTGAATGAAAGGGTGGTCTTTTTTTTTTTTACTAGTTGTATTCCCAGAACTTAGCAAAGTGCTGGTATACATAGGTTCTCAATAAATGTTCTTTGGAATGGTTTGGATTGAATCTTAACCTCTCAGTGACCTAGGATATTTCCTAAGAATATAAGCTATGGAGAGATTCCAGTCTTCCTTGGTGGAGGACATTTGTTTACCCAGAGTTGCCTACACCAATAAAATCTCAGGTATAGTTTAAAAGCATATACACATAAATTTGCCTGCGTAAAGTGTTCCATTCTCATGATAGAATGAACACTTCTCAAAAAAAGGTATTACTTCATTTTTATATTTTTATCCCTACTGCTTAGCACAATAATTTGTTAAATAAGTGTTTATAGGATAGAATTCACTGATTTTCTCAAGATCACAAAACAAATAAGCATCAGAATGAAAATCCAAAGTTGTTTTTTTTTCTTCCTGTGATTCAAAGTTCAATTCCTTTTACATTTTAAGATGCTCTTTTCCCAATAGGGTTTAGGTTTCTCATAGCCAGTCTGATCATAGGTCTGCTTTCTCACTGGATGCCTATTACATGTGCAAACCTGTGCCAGATACTGCTGGCAAGAGAGCTAGATAGTTTGCCCTCTCACACCCAGGGGGTTAATCTAGTAAACTTACATAGCATAAACAAGAAACAACTAAGTGCTAAATACATGATGGAGAAACCACAGCACAGATAAGCAATTGAGTTCCTGGCTCAATTGGTCAGTGGCATAGCAGATCAGCTGTGAGGTTTCCAACCCCAATGCAGAAGGCAAATTGTTGACCCTGGAACCCAAGCAACATCAGTCATGACTAGGCTGGGCCACGCCAGTGTAGTGAGCAAGCTGCCAGCACCTGAGGTCTCAGCACATAAAGGCTGTGATCAGCCCCTGTCCTCAGCACAAGAAGCTTACCTCTTGTGCCCCAGAAGCAAAGCTCAATATTAAAAGCCAGGAAATAGACAACATTATGAGCAAAAAGCAAAAACGAACACTGAACATAGAAAATTACTATGATGCCAGAAAAGATCAAAACAAACTCAGAAGAGGATAATATTGCCAATATACTCACATTTAAAACTTCAAAAGGGGGGGGGGCAGAGCCAAGATGGCAGCGTAGCAGCGGCAACATATCACAGCTCTCACATAGCCACCCCAAAATACTCATAAAATAGGACTCTAAACCAATCCTAGAACTCCAAAACGCACACAAAGATACTTCCCACTAAAGTCAGCTTGGCTACGAGGAACCATATCAGCACTGCGAACCAAAACCAGCCTGCCCTGAAGCCGCGGCTGTGCCCCGGGGGTGGCTGGACGGGAGGAGTGGAGGAGCTGAGGAGCTTCAGGTGAGCAGATTAGCGGCAGCTGTGAATGGGAATTGTGAAAGGGGAAGATAAGCAGTCCGGCCAGAAGGCCTCCAGAGTGGAAAACAGAAAGGCAGAGTTTTTGCACCCGCCTCGGCTTTGCAGCTTCCCTCCCGCGGCCTGCAGGCAGCAGAGGGACTGAGCGATTGTTATCGGGCCAGAGCTCTCGCGTTGAGCGGCCTGGACGGATCGCCATCTTGGGCCTTGGTCTTGGAGTCTTTATTATCCAGTCTGCTGGAAGTATATAGGAAGAGTTCCCAGCCTCTCCCTAAGAGCTACGGCAGCTGGGAGGACCCCAGCGATTTGGGACAGAGCTTTCCCTTCTGGAAGCAGAGCCCCACAGAGATTTAAAAAAAAAAA
>CM053582.1:525105486-525126758 GCA_028627135.1 Pseudochirops cupreus | reverse complement strand
GACGGCGATCCGTCCAGGCCGCTCAACGCGAGAGCTCTGGCCGATAACAATCACTCAGTCCCCCTGCTGCCTGCAGGCCAGGGCGGGAAGCTGCAAAGCCGAGGCGGGTGCAAAACCTCTGCCTTTTGCTTTTCCGCTCTGGAGGCCTTCTGGCTGGATTGCTTATCTCCCCCTTTCACAATTCCCATTCACAGCTGCTGCTAATCCGCTCACCTGAAGCTCCTCAGCTCCTCTCATCCAGCCACCCCCGGGGCATAGCCAGGGCTTCAGGCCAGGCTGGTTTCGGTTCGCAGTGCTGATATGGTTCCTCGTAGCCGAGCTGACTTTAGTGGGAAGTATCTTTGTGTGCGTTTTGGAGTTCCAGGATTGGTTTAGAGTCCTATTTCATGGGTATTTTGGGGTGGCTATGTAAGAGCTGCGATATGTTGCTGCTGCTAAGCTGTCATCTTGGCTCCACCCCCAATATTGTTTTTTCTTGATTTTTTTTTAGCTTTTCCTCAGTCTCTCTCATTTGTTTTATAAATGCTATTTTTTAAGTTCTTTGAATTCTTTTTTGAACTGATGATCATTTGACTTTACTTTTTAGAGAAAAAGATTGTTTCTTTGCTTTAGTACCCTCCTTTTCCTATAGTAATGCCCTATCATTGGATTCTTTCTCCTTTACCTGTGTAATTTTTTTTTAATTTGTTGTAGCTAAGTTTTTTTTGTAATTATCTCTATTCATAGGATTTGGGGGATAGTCTCTCTGGCCTCAGATTGTCCTTCAGTTCTCTCCTCTGACCTGGAACTGGAACCAAGACCTCCAACCTCCTGTAAGTGACCACAACCAGAGGTATCCACACCCCCTCACTGCTTCTTCACTCACTGGGCATATGGTGTTTCCTTTTCACCCCTGTAGAATCTCACTTCTCTGCAGTACAGTTGGGTCTGACATTTAAAGTTCCTGTGGCTGTGCCTGAGGCAGCCTTCCAAACCAGCTAGCCCCAGGACTTGCCACTTGTTGTTTAAGAAGACCTAGGACCTAACCTGGAGGTGTGTACTCTTCACAGGTATCAAACTTCATCCTGGGACTTTTATTTAGAACTTCTCCCACTGTCCCAGGAGAACCCCTGTTCTGCCTCTATTCATTTATTTTTAGCACTCTATATTCATCCTGAGGCACTATTTCATCTCTTCTGTGGGGGAAAATCTTGAGTGCTTGTAATTTTCTGATCTATTCTACCATCTTCCCATAATTCTCTCTTGAAGGGAGATGTTGATGATAACTAATATTTATATAGGGCATTCAAGTTTGCAAAATGCTTTACATACATTATTTCATTTGATCCTCATAACCTTGTGACCAATGTGATACATATACTGCTGCTGCTGCTGCTGATGGTGATGGTGATGATGATGATGGTGATGATGATGATGATTATCCTCATTTTAAATGTGGGAAACTAAAATTTAGAGAGATTGTTTCTTGCCCAATGTTACTACCATTCCCTTTTTTCATAGGAGGAAACCAAGACACAAAGAAACTAAATTACCTCCCTATGGTCACACAGATTGTGTCCAAACAACAATTATAGCCCAGACCCTCCTGCTCCTAAATCCACTATTTTCATTGCAGTATGATATGTTCCACTTGAATAAATCAGAATCAAAATATTAATACTAAAATATACAAAAATTACAATATGTACAAGAATAATATTCACCTCCTTGAAGTTCTACTATAGAAGAGAGCTGGTAAAGAAGAAATACAAAAGGCAAAATGCTAATAAAAGTATCTCTAATTGCTACATTAGCAACACGAAGGCTGACACCTCCCTTTTCATCTCCCTGCCCCTCACCGACCCCATACATTGAATTTAGAAACATTCTACCCACAATGCAGAAGATACCTTTTTGATGAGGGCAAATTTCCTTTCCATGCAAGCTGGTGTGGGATGAATTTTTTTAGTTTTTGCCTTTGTCTTCTTTTAATATAAGCAGCATAGACTAAAATGGAATTCATGAGCCTGCCTTGATGTTTATTTCACAACAAAATAGGAAACAGTTTTAGAGATCTTTCATCCTAAAAGTTGAAAGAAGTCAAACAGAAATAAATAATCTCTCCTCTTTTTGTTTCCATCAACCAGGACCAAAATTTGCCAATATGCTCATGAATATAATACAGTTCAGATCTTTTGGAACATTTGACTGGCAGGTAAGAAAGAAAATTGTCAGTTGCCTGATGACTAATTTCAAATTTCAACTATACTGTATTTTCTAAACTTGACATTAAATAATTTCCAGAGAAAATACAACTTCTACCCAAACTTTCCTGCTCTTATTTTTTCTTCTCCCTTGGGAAGTAATGGATAAAAAAAAATGCTAAGATATTGAACAGTAATTTTTCAAAGGATATGAATCAGTGAATGATGGTGAAATTAAACTTTGTGTTATTCTTTATTAAATTTTTTAAAAATTGATTTGTTTATTCACTTTTAGTTTACAAGATTCAGTTCCATAATCCTTTGAGTTTAAAATTTTCTCCCCTCTCTCCATTACCCCTCCCCTATGGCAGCATGCAATCAAGTATAGGATCTGCAAATACTTTCACACTGGACATTAGTCTGGTTGTATAGAAGGGCTGTAATGGAGTGAATGATGGGAAAGAGGAAAAAAAACCAAACACGGAAAAGAAAGAGAGCATGTAGTTTGCTTCAGTCTCCATTTAAACTCTGTTCTTTCTAGATTTTTCTCTGAATGTAGACATCTCCTTCCATCCTGAGACTTTTAGAAACTTTATGTTACTCTAAAAATAAAACACTGAATATATACTTCCCCACAAAATTTCTTCATTACATATAATTAAGTATATATAATATATAGGAATGAAATAAAGCAAATAATCAATGTGTATTTATGAAGTACCTACTATGCGTCATTTTCCATGCTAGGAACTGAGGAAATAGGTATAATGAATGAAAAAAAAACCACTTTTTGTAAAGAGGTTATATTTTAACAAAGGAGGTTTAGAATAAACATAAAGAGAATAGATACAAATTTGCTAAGTACAAGTTGCTTTGAGATGTAATCCATCAAAAATTGAAGGGATCAAGAAAGGTTTTGTGTATAAGGGGATGTGCAATCTGCATCTAAAAGAGAAGAATATGCATTCTAAACATGTGAGACAGCTAGCGTAAAGATAAAGAGATGGAAAATAGAAGTATTTATTTGTGCAAAAGGGAGAAGGCCAATTTGACTAGTTCTTCAAAAGTGGAAATAGAGTTATATCAAATGAAGCTAGAGATATAGGTTGGGGTCAGGGTTGCAAAAAGTCTTTAAAATCTAAACAGAAAGTTTGTATTTGACTCTAGAAAGGATCAAAATCAGTACCTACTTCCTATACAAAAGAGGCACATTTGCACAATTCATACCATCCTTCCTCATCAACCCCAAGCCATTCCTGGAATATACTCCCTCTTCACCTTTTTTTATTCCCCAACTTCTAGGTACAGAGCAGTACCATTTCCTCCATCAGCCTTATTCTATAAGAGGATCAAATGTTTCCAAAGAGCTTTCTCTGTTTGCTACCATCACTCACTACCAGATGTTATATATACATCTGTGTAAATGTTTTCCGTTAGTAGAAAGTAAGATCCTAGAGAACAATAACTTTATTTTTTTTATTGTTTTATATTCTTCCCCTTTAGAATATAAGTGGAATGGAGGAGATAAGCATTTATTCTGATTTGCTAAGCACTTTACAAATATTATCTCTCTTATTTGATACAACAATTCTGTAAGTCCTATTTTTATTTTTATTGTCATTTTACCAGTAAAGAAATTAAGATAAACAAAGGTTAAGTGACTTGTCTAGGGTAACTGAGCCAGCAAGTGTCAAAGCAACATTTGAACTCAGTTGTCCCTGGCTTCAGTTTCAACACTCTATCCATAGTACCACTTGCTGTCACACTTTTTACAATCAAGAAGTATTTCTAAATTCAGCAACAAAAGGCACACAAAAGTTCTGTAGAATTGCTTTAATTCAGAGGTGTCAAGTAGATTATAATGAAAATGATTAACTGTAATGTTTGTATGTATTTTCTTTCCCACCATCTTCCCCCCAAATATAATGTAAAGTTCTTCAAGGTAAATAATATTTGGAGTCAAAATAGTAGAGGAGAGGCAGAAACCAGCTGAACTCTCCCAACATTCTCTACTATCCAACTTTAAAACAATACATCAAATCAAATTCTGTTATGACATAACCAACAAAGGTAAAGATGAGACATTTTCCAGACTAAGAGAACTTAGGAGGTAAAAAGAAGGATGTCTGAGACATCAGGATGTGTCACAGCCTGGTGCTCATATGGCAGTACCATTGGCAGTGGTTCTCACAGGCAGCGGCAGCTGTTTCTAGAGCACTCAAAAAAAAAAGTTTGGCAATTTCACTGACTATATACAGTTCTGGGTCACAGTTTCAGGGAGGAAAGATGAGCTATTGCTTGCAGCTACAGAGGGTCAGGTGGGTTTCCTGGATAAAGGCTAGTATGAATAAAAGGAGACCACTGAACACACCTATCACCAGATTATGCCAACTGGGAAGCACTGAATGTTTACTGACTCCTAGAACTATCTCTGAAAACATCAGAGCAAAAAAAAAAAAGTGTGAAGATTAGGACAGTGCTGCTCCTCTGCAGGTAAGCATAGCCTAATTTGAATTTAAAGTTCAAAATAAAAAAAAATAGACAAGAAAAAGTGAACAAACAACAACAGCAACAATTAAAAAGAATCTGATGATAAGAAGTACTATGGTGACAGAAAAGATAGAGTTATAAAGTTGGATGAAGAAAATATCACAAAATCAGTGACAATCAAACCTGGAAGAAAAATGTAAACTGAACATAATCTGAATAAGAATTGCTGGAAGAATTTAAGGAAGAGATAAGAATGCCAGAAGAAAAATTGGGAAATATATAAGAATGATACAAGAAAATTATGGAAAGAGAATTAGTAGCTTGATAGAAGAAGCATGAGGAAGGTAGATGGCACAGTGGGTAGAATGTCAGGCCTCAAGTCAAAAAGACTAATCTAAATTTAAATCTGGCTTCACACATAGATATGCTATGTGACTCTGGGCAAGTCAGTTGACGCTGTTCACTTCAGTTCCTCATTTGTAAAATGAGCTGAAAAAGGAAATGGCAAACCATTCCAATATCTTTGCCAAGAAAATCTCAAATGGGGTCAAGAAGAGAAAGTCACAAATGAAATAACTGAACAAAAAAAAAGAGGTACAAAATCCACTGAAGAAAAAAATAAACTTAAAAAGCAGAATAGGTCAAATGGAAAAAGAAATGCAAAAACTCAATGAAGAAAATAATTCCTTAAAAATTAGAATTATGGAAGTGGAAGCTAATGATTTTACAAAAAAAAAAAAGAAACAATAAGACAATTTCAAAAGAATTTTTAAAAAATACAAGAAAATGTAAAATGTCTAATTGGAAAAAAAATTCAATATAGAAAACATATCAAAGAGAGATCATCCTAGAAATACTGGACTACCTGAAAGCCATGATCATAGAAAGGACATGCATGTTTCAAGAAATTATCAAGGAAAACTACTCTGACATTCTAGACCTAGAAGATAAAGTAGAAATGAAAAGAAGCCGCTGATCAAATCCTAAATGAGATATCAAAATGAAAACTCAGAGGAATATTTTAGGCAAATTACAGTGTTCCTACATCAAGGATAAAATATTTCAAGGAGTCAGAAAGAAAATATTTTATTATTTCAGAGCCAGTCAGTCTTACACAATATTTAGCAACTATCCCACTAAAAGAGTGAATAGATAGGAATACATTATTCCAGAATGCAAAGGAGTTGGTATTAGAACAAAGAATGAGTTCCTTAGGAAAACAGAGTATAATAATTCAGAGTTTAAAATGGTCATTTAATAAAATAGAAAATATGCAAGCATTACTGATGAAAAGATGAGAACTGAATAGAAAATTAGAATAAATTAAATAAGTGAAAATAGAAAACATTCAAACACAAGACCCAAGAGAAACATAAAAAAGTAAATATGAAAGAGTATTCATAAAAGCCCTAAAAAAGTTAAACTGTTTATATTATTATTTTGAAAGATGGCATATCCTAAAATAGACAAATCCTTAAAATTTTATCATTCTTAGGACATTCAGAAGGAATCTACATAAGCAGAAGGTACAATTGTAAATGGATTATGTTGTGATGATGTAAAAAAAAAATGAATGGATGATAAAAACAAGATTCACTGGAAAAGTAGGGAAGGGAAAGGAAGAAATGGCTAATTATCTCATGTAAAAGTAGTGGACAAAGAAGAGTATTATAGGGTAAGAAAAAATGGGGGCAGGAAGATGATGCTTGAAATTCACTCTCATTTGAATTGGTTCAAATTGGTATGCACATGTGTGTATACCAACATATATGTATATGTGTATATGCAAATATATATTATATACGCAAATGCATATGTATATAAAGATATATGTATTATATATCTCCATATATGTGCATGTGGAGATATATACATTATACAGTATATACATTACATATACACACATAGACATATATCCCCAAAAATGGAAGTGTATAACAGATTGGATTACAAACAAGAATCCAATTATATATTGTTAAAATAAAGGAGTGGAACAGAAAAAAATATATGATTTGAGATAGAGGGGAAAAAAAAGACAGAGATAACAATCATCATCTTAGACAAAGTAATTTTTTAAATAGGCCTAATTAAAATAAACAGGGAAATCACATCCTGTTAAAAAGCACCATAGACAATAAAGTAATGTTATTACTAAATATCTGTGTACCAATTGCAGAACCTTCAAATTCTTTTTTTAAAAAAAAAGAGTTACAGAAGGAAGTAGAACCAAAAAAAAAAATATGCCAGTGGGAGACCTAAACTTTCCCCTCTCAGAACTAGATAAATCTCATCATAAAATAAAAAAGAAAGAATTTAAGGAAAGGAATACAATTTTAGAAAAGTGAGATATGATAGAACTCTGGAGACAGTTGAATGGGACTAGAAAGGAGTATACCATTTATTCTCAGTTGTATATGGAAACTTCACAAAAATTGACCATGAAATAGGGTATGAAAACCTTAAAAAAAATGTAAAAAGCAGAAAAATAAATTGTTCAGGACATGCTGCACTAAAAACCCTTTTCAGTTCATAAGGCAATAAAAATTACATTCCATAAAGGGTCATGGAAATATAGATCACAAGCTACTTGGAAACTAAATAATCTAATTCTAAAGAATGAATGGATCAAAGAACAAATGATAGAAATAATAAAAAATTTCATTAAAGAGAATGACAACAAGGAGGCAACATATCAAAATTTGTAAGAAGCCACCAAAACCATACCTAGGGGAACATTTATATCTCTAAATACTTACATTAATAAAGACAAATTACAGATCAATGAATTAGAAATGCAATTTTAAAAAACTAGAAAAAAAGAGATTTAAAATCCCAATTAAACATCAAATAGAATTCCAACATTTGTTATTTTGCTTTTTTTGTCATAGAAGCCAATCAGATGGGTGTGAGGTAGTAACCCATAGTTGTTTTAATTTGCATTACTCTCATGAATAGTGATTAAGAGCATTTTTCCCCATGACTACAGATAGATTTGATTATTTTGTCTGAAAACTGCCTGTTCATATTTTTTATCATTTATCAATTAAGCAATGGCTTTTATTTCTATAAATTTGACTCAGTCTTCTACATGTTTGAGAAATGAAGTCTTTATCAAAGAAATACATCATAATTTTTTTACAATATTGTTTATCAACTTTGTATTTCCCTCTATCCTATTTCTCCCCTCTTTATCTTACTCTCTTTCAGGTTTCTTTTATGTCAAATAATTTATCCCTTTCTACTTCTCTCTTTCCCCTTCTCTCACTACTTGTTCTTTCTCATGCCTTAATTTTATTATTTTAGATAAAAATATCATCACATTCAGCTCACATCTCTGCTTTCTGTCTATGTTCACTGCTTCTAACTGCCTTAATAATGAAAAAGTTTTAGAATTTATAAATATATTTTCCCAAATAGGAATATAAACTGTTGAACCTTATGAAATCACTTATTATTTCTCTTTCTTGCCTATCTTTTTATACTTGTTTTGCATCTTGCATTTGAAAGTCAAATTTTCTACTCAGGTCTGGCCCTTTTATTAGGAATGCTCAAAAGTTCTTGATTTCATTGAATATCCATTTTCCCCCCTGAAGGATTATTTTATTCAGTTTTGCTGAGTAGGTTATTTTTGGTTGTAATACTAGTTCTTTTGCTCTCTGGAATATCGTATAACAAGACTTTTGATCCTTTAATGCAGAAGATGCTAAATCTTGTATTATCCTGAGTGTGGCTCTCTACAAAATATTAATTGCTTCTTTTTGGCTGCCTGCAGCATTTTCTTCTTCATTTAGGGAGGTCTTAAATTTGACTACAATATTCCTGGGTTTTTCATTTTGAGATCTCTTTCAGGAGGTGATTGGTGAATTCTTTCAATTTCTATTTTACCTTCCGATTCTAGAGTATCAGGACAGATTTCCTTGATAATTTCTTGAGAGATGGTACCTAAGAACTTTTTTTTAAAAATTATGACTTTCAGGTTGTCCAATAATACTTAAATTATCCAACTTGTATCTATTTTCCAGGTCAGTTGTTTTTGCAATGAGATATTTCCCTTTTTTCTATGTTTTACATTCTTTTGACTTCATTTAACTGTCTCTTGATGTCTCATAAAGTACTTAGCCTCCATTTGCCTATTTCTAACTTTTAAAGAATGATTTACTTCATTGACCTTTTCCATTTGGTCAATTCTGCTTTTCAAGGCATTCTTCTCTTCATTGGATTTTTGTGCCTCTTTTACTCTATTTTATAAAGCATTATTTTCTTCAGTTTTTTTTTTTGTGCCTACTTTACCAAGCTTGTTTTTTATGATTTTCTTATATCACTCATTTTTCTTCCCAATTTTCCCCCTACTTCTCTTACTTGACTTTCAAAGTCCTTTTTGAGCTCTTCAATTACCTGAGAACAATTCATATTTTTCTTTAAGCCTTTGGATGTAGGAAATGTGCCTTTTTATCTTCTGAGTGTGTGTTTTTATCTTTCGTGTCACCATATGGTCAGAATTTTCTTGTTGTTTTCTCTTTTTTTCTCATTTTCCAGCATATTTCTTGACTTTTAACTTAATGCTATAGTGGGGCTCTGCTTCCCAAGTGGAGGAGGCACTAATACAATTCAGCATTTTGGGTTTGTTTTTTTTTTTAGCTCTTTTCAGAGGAAATTCTGGGGAACCTATAAGTTTTTGGCTCTTCCAAAGTGGTATGTTTTAGGAATAGGTGTGTTTTCTAATCTCATATGCTGTTCCTTGGTTTGTGAGCAACCAAAAGCACTTTTTTTTTCAACTCTGGAACTTTGATCAGGGTTCCTGCTCCCCTGTGGCTGAAAGCTTTGTTGTGCTAGTTCTCCTCCTTGCACTGGGACTAAGAACCAGGATTGTGACCCAGATTTAGGTATAGGCAATGTAACAGAGTCCTTCCCCTGGTTCCAGCAAAGCAACCTCTATAAATCATCTTTTGATACATTGTCCAATTCCCTTATCTGTGGGTTCAGAGGTCTGGAAACCACCACTGCTACCATTGATTCAGTCACTCCAAGGCCTGCTCTTTGTTTGCTTAACCATGTCTATGCTGGTATTTCCTGCACTGGAATGTACTCCTTTCTCACCCTGAAGCAACAGACTTTTCTTGCCAAACTTCTAAGTTGTCTTAGGCTAAAAAAATGTTTCACTCCACATTTTTGTGGGCTCTATAACTCTAGAATTTGTTTAGATGCATTATTTAGAAGTATTTGGAGAGTTTTGGCAGAGAGCTCAGGTAAGTCCATCCTTTTACTCCACCATCTTGGCTCTCTCTCTCGTAAATGGATTAAAAAAAAGTTTTGCACAAAACTTTTGTAGCCAAAATTAGAACAAAATCAAGAAACTGGAAACAAATTCTTACTGCAATTTTTTTTCTGATAAATGTCTCTTTTTCATATATATAGGGAACTGAATCAAATTTATAAGAAGTGCTCTTCTTCTACTTATAAATGGTCAAATAATATGAATAGGCAGGTTTCAGAAGACATTGAATATATCTATAGTCATATTAAAAAATACACTAAATCACAATTAATTAGAGAAATGCAGACTAAAACAATTCTGAGGTATCACTTCACACCTATCAGATTTTCTAACATGAAAAAGGAAAATAACTGCTAAAGATCTAGAAAAATAGATACATTAATACACTGTTGGTGGAGTTGTGAACTGGTCCAACCATTCTGGAGAAAAATTTGGAATTGTGCCCAAAGGGTTATAAAACTGTGCATTCCCAGAAATGTTACTACTAGGTCTATATCCCAAAGAAAGCAAAGAAAATGAAAATGGACCTAATTGTACAAAGCATATTTATTACCGCTCTTCTTGTGCTAGTAAAGAATTGGAAATTGAGGGGATTCACATCAATTGGGGAATAGTTCAATAATTTGCGGTATATGATTGTGATGGAATACTACTGTGCAATAAAAATTATGAGCAGTATAGTTCAGAAAGACCTGGCAAGACATTTATTAATTGATGCAACATGAAATGAGTAGAACCAGAAGAACATCATACACAATAACAGCAATATTGTAAGGATGATCAATTGCAAAAGGCTTAGCTACTTTGACCAATAAAATAATCCAAGACAATTCCAAGGGATTCATGATGAAAAATGCTATTCACTTCAAGAAAAAGAACTGAAGAACTCTCAGTATAAATTTAACTGCATATTTTTTTTTTACTTTCTTCATTTTCTTTCTTTTTTTCAACATTGCTAATATGATGTTTTATATGATTTTATATGTATAATTGATATTATATTTCTTGTTTTCTCAATGGGTAGGGGAGGGGTGGGAGGGAAGCAGATAATTTAGAACTCATTATTTTAATTCTGAAAATAAATAATATATCAAAAACAACAAGTGCTATTTAGTTTTTGTATTTTATCAATATTCTATCACAATTCTTTACACAAAATATGTAGTCAAGTGAACACATCAAGGTTGCAAAAATTAAGTACCTACTGTATGCCAAGCACTGTGAAACAAAGAAAGGCACAAAACAATGCCTGCTATGAAGGATCTCACAGTTTATTTGGGGAGACAAATGCTGAATTCAATTCAAGGAAAGAAATTAAATATAACAGAAGGAAGCTAAGAGTTAGAGGATTCAAGTTTATATCCCCTTTATGGGTGACATGGCAAATCACTTGTTTCTCTGGGACATGGTTTCTTCTTTAAAAAAAAAAAGTGAATGGTTATAATGATAATGAGAATTTGAAGATCTTCCCTGCCCTTTGATAAGCCTAAGGGAATTTGAGGACCTTCCCTGATTTGAAAATATACTCTAACCCCAATAAGCTGAACGTAGTCACATGGAGCTTGTGGTTGGAAGAGTTTGTTGAAGGGTAGAGCAGAGACCAACAGGAGAAGCTTGCTTAGGGGAGGATTGTTTTTCATGAAGCCCATACCTTGTTTACTTTGTAATTAGGCTGTGGATCATGAGGGTTGTGATGTTCTCTGACCCTGGAGAAGGCTATATATATGCTGATGTGAGGTTTTGCTTTGGGCTCACTTTGGAAAAAGTTGTGTGATTTGGCCAGATGAGACTCTGGGCAATTGTTGAACCCTTTGGCTTTGAATACCCAGATGTTGGTGCTTCTCTTTCTGCTAACCAACTAGGTATGGATGTAATGGTCAGACATCTAGAAGCCCTGTCTGCTGAATTATGTTATTTTCTCTATATTTTTGGTCTGCTTGTAACTTCCGTTTGCATTCTCTGAAATTCAGGGAGCTAACTCTTCCCCCTGAATGAAGTAAATGATGTATGTTTGATTAAAGTAAGATTGTTAACCCTTTTTGAGTTGCTTTCCTTTAGAAAAGCAGATCAAAGAAACTGCTAGCAGCCATCCTGGGAATGCTAGGGTGCTTGCTGATACAGTGGTTTAAAGTATCTCGCCCAACTGGGATCCCTTCCAAGTCTAATTATTTGATCCAATGACTTTTCATCATGTTTTCTAAAAGAAAATTAGTTTTGGAATTATTTTCTCTTTTATCTGTTGTATTGTGGCACTTGAGTAGGTGACAATACCTACTGTGGCTGTAAGAAGCATAAACATGTTTTTGTCTCTGTCTCTTTCTGTGTATTTTTATCTGCATCTCTATCTCTACACACACACACACACACACACACACACACATACACACACACACGCACACATGCATACACGAACATACACACCCTAGAATGTAGGAAACATCAGTACAGAAATCTAGAAGCTTCTCAAACAATTTCTTTGACTTGGATTTCAGTACAACATCATGCTAAGAGAGTTGATACTCAGCTGAGAACCACACCCTCCTCTTCCTCATGATCCCAAACCTTCTCTTCTGCTGCTTCTTTTCTCAGGGTCTTGTCTAACAGCTGCCTCCTCAGAATCAATAATTTGTGTTTCTAAATTTGGCTCAAGACATTCTGAGTGGAATATTAATAAACTTTAAATGAATTCTCTCCAACCACAATGTTTCAGTCACTCTTGACCTATTTTGTCCAGCCCTCCCTGGCAATTTTAATGGAAAGGTGTCATTATTAACTAGTATAAAACCTGAATACAAATACATTTTAGCGTACACAAAAAAGGCCTCATATTGAGATGATAACACATTTCTACAATGCAATTTTAACATTAAAACCATTTTATCATCATGGAATAGCAAACACTCATCTCTCGGTATATTGGTCTTTATTCCTCCCCACTTTCACATTCTTTGCCAGGTCAGCAAGTGTTTCTAACATTACTAACAACATTCCAAAAAAGGTAATGTGCAAGATAGTTTCTTAAGGAATATAATGGAGACTGACCTTAACTTTACAGTTATCAGTGCATGATTCCCCTTGAGAAGATCATAGAACTGTTAGGAAGACTTTATCACTTAGGTGCTCTTGCATTCCATTGAAAATGGTGTATACCACAGAAACTGGGAACAACTTATTCAAAATGAATAACGTCCTCCCTCCTTAGTTCAGCCAGTTCAGACAAAAGTGATAATGGATAGAAGCTGCTAAGAAGCTCTGGCAAACAAAGGCTAAGTGACTAGGGCAGGTAGGTGGCACAGTGAATAGAGCACTGGCCCTGGAGTCAGGAGGACCTGAGTTCAAATCTGGCCTCAGACAGTTGACACTGTTTGACCTTGGGCAAGACACTTAACCCCAATTGCCTTGCCTTCCCCTTCCACAAAAAAAGAACAGTACATACAAGCGAAAGTACACTTCACCTTGGCTAGGTCCACAAACTATGGTCAAGTGAAATAAATAAATCTGAAGCTAGATGATTTCAATAGGAGTTGAGGCTTAACCACTGTAGAATGGGAGCAAGAGTATAGGAATGTGACCTCGAGCATCATGGCTAATGTAAACAGCAAAAGTAGTTCTATCTAACGAGAAAATATGTGTATGACCCTGGGACATCCCTAGCACTATGCCTTTTTTTTCTTCTGTTTCTATATAATATTTGACCTTGATTAAGGGTGGTACGTGGAGCCATCATTTTGTCCTGCTGCCACTTTGGACCTTCTGAGTAAGTTGCCCTCAATAAGATCTACTTACTGTTATACTGACATGGACTTTCCCTCTTTTTCAGTATTTTCTCAGATGTGGGACCATCGCTTAGGATATAATTGGCATAATCAGGGCAGAATATATCTGCCACTCTATAGTTGGCATAGTAGGCAGGATTCCAAAGAAACTGGCTTGGGGAAAGAGGCAAATTTAAAAGGGTAAATTCAAGGTGGTCACCCACACCCTTGGAATGAGGGGTGAAGAGCATGCTAGATGCCTGACTTGAATATGGGGAAACCTGAAATACACTGATCAGCTTGTGCCTTGACAGGCTTGCAGCACTGGGTTGGCTGTTTCTGTTACTTAATGGAAGATTTATAGCCTAGTAAAACATGGCATTTTCAGCACTGTTAAGAATGACTTTGAGATGGCAATTGCCTTTATTGTCATAGGACAAAGAACAGAAGAACCTTAAGGTAAAAGATGGAGGTGACTCTGAATGGTTTTTTTTTTTGGGTTGGGGAAGAAGAGAGGATGGTATAAGGAACAAGACAACAGAAAAAGTTTCTCTTTCTCTCTTTTCACCTCCATCCCCTCCACACTCCTCTTTCTGATAGCAGTGGAGTCAGAGGGCAGACAGGAGAAAGACAAGGAAAGAAAAACCCAGTGAAGTGAAGATCATTTAAGATATGATTGGTGAAGGAAGTGTCAGATCAGAATGTGAAAGAAACAAGACAGGTGCAATTTTGAAGGGCTTTAAGCTAAGTTTAAAAGAAAAGTTTCTCAGCTGACTCTGAGTTTAAGGCAGCCAGCCATCTTTTATAGGGAAAATCTGTAGCTTTTTGTCAGTCTTTGTGTGTGTTTGGAGTTCAATTTGTGTTAAGTGTGATAAATTACCCCAAAAATCCATTCAGATATTTCTTTGGAGAACTTTTTTGGATCCCCATGGAGAGCCCCTATTAGAACATTATTTTAAGCTTTGGAAAACTTTTTGGTTCCCCAAAGAGAGCTCTGTGGGTAAGTGTTTTAGCCTTATGTTCAAAGTTTGGTGAATTTTTATTCTCCAAGGAGAATTACTGTATAATTTTTTAAATTTTTATTATTATTTCTAAGGGAAGGTTCTCTTTCTTTACAAAAAGGCCCAAGCTTATGTCCAGGGATGGAGGAAATGAATAATAATTTCTTAGGAGGTCCATGTCTTTGTGTCTGTCCATCTCTGTGCATATAGTATATAATATTTGGAGACATCCAGTAAACCAAATTGAGTTTGGGACTAAATTATAAATTTTCTATTGTGGATTTATGGTTTGGATGTTTTTATACATGACAAAATATTCTAACATGTTTTAGGTTGACATTCTTTGGAATTTGTTGTAAGGAAATTAAAAGCTCCCCGCCCCATATTTATTACTTTATACCTAGAGAAGAAGGCAATCTCTTTGATAATAAAGAGGTGGGTTTGAGGATGGTGGTAGTGAAATTTCAGAGTGAGGAGAAATATTAGATCTGGCAACTATAAATTGCTTGCCTCTTATTAACCTTTTTCTGGTTCATGAAAAGGAGAAAAGATTTGTGCATATCAGGAAATAACCAAAAGGTAAATGGGTTTGATTAGAACCTAATTAGATACTTACAGAGTCTTACAAACAAAAGTTAAATACTGATTAATTTAACAATAACCTTTTAAATTTCTCTGTGTGTTGAAATGAGAAAATTTGATACAAATTATATCACTCCTATCCATTTTTGTAATAGATTATGCTTAATTTCAACTTTAAAAACTGACTTTTTTCCTCCCTACAACAAGAGAAGATTATTTTAGGTAGTAACAGTAGTGAGCACTAGGCTTCCTGAGGACTCCCAACCTGTAAAAACTTGGGAAAAAAAACATTCCAGATAGGTCCATAACAGAATGATAAGATGTGACAAGAACTGGAAAAATTATGGAAAATTATGGGGTGGAGTAGAGGGTGGAGGGGAATGATAACTACTATGTGAAGAAAGGTACAAAGACCTTAAAGAAGTCCTTAATCTATTAACTTGCCAGGTTTCTTGAATCCAACTGCTTACACAAGGTCATGCATTTTATCACCCCTGGGAAAGAGTTTATTAGAGTTACAGAACTGCTAAGCAATAAATTGGGTTAATGAAAATTTACAAGTTTGTTTATAATATAGAAATGATTTCTAATGATTGATCTAATTTAAACCAAGGTAAATTTAATCTCAAGAAGAAAGAGAAGAAATGAGATGTGTGTGTGTGTGTGTGTGTGTGTGTGTGTGTGATGGTAAACTTGTATTGCTCATTGCAACAAGAGAAAAGTAATTATAACTTTATTCAGCCCTAATCTATGATTTTAGGTATTTCCTATTTGAAGTAAAAATCTCTTGAGATAGTTATTGATATTATTCTAAGTTTTTAATTCAGGTATTATGATCTGGTCAGTAATACACCATTTGAGAGAAATGCCACAAGCCACTCTGAGAGAATGTGATCCTGAATTGCCACAGATGTGGATGTCTGTATCTGAGGAAAGACTTGAGGGGACAACAATGGTTTGGACAAAGGTAGTATCTTTTTTACTTAGTTTCCCCATTGTGTTATTTCCTTTTGGATAGGAATGTTAACCAATTGGTTAATCCTGAGTCTGGCAAGGAGGTGTCATTTTACTGCATTAACTGACTGTTCCAAAGACTTAACTGTGAATCTTACCTGAAATTAAACAGAGCTAAGGATCCTTTATCCTTGTATACATGCATTGATTAATTCTGTGACCTTAGATCTCAACCTTGAAGACCAGTTTTGATCATCTATTCATGTCCCTGCTCTTTTCTCTCATAACAAATTTGTATTATTGAGGCAGGTGAACAGTGGAAGATTATCATTGCAATACTATAATGGGATGCAATTGTGTAAGGTCTTACTGGTTGTTTTGTTTTTTTTTAATCTAAATGTCTAGTAATTCCATATCCCAAGCAACTAAATATTTACACTTGTAATTTTCTTGGTAATAGTAAGATTGTTATTAAGTCCTTGAGGTATCTCATTCTTTCAGAATGATATGTGAATAATTGGGCAAGATAAAAAGCTTGGGAAGCAAAGATATGTATCTCTCAATTTGTGACCCACTGACTAATTACAAATATTAATTACTATTACTAATCACAAATTACTATTACTAATTACAAATATTACTAATAACAAAAAGTGTGGGGCTGAATGAAAAGCAAGCCTCCCCCCAATCAAGCCCCTCCTGTTAGGTTCCACTTAAGGCCCATTAAGAGGCAGGAAAGATCTTCAAATTCTCCAGGCCTATTAAGGTTATACAAATGAATTTACCTTTAAGAGGCTAACTTTACTCTAATTATAACCAAACACCGGTAATGGACAAGGAATTTAAAGATCTTCCCTGCTCCTCAGTAGGCCTAGGGGTCTTTGGGTTTATCAAATAGTGGATTATACTGTAGTCATTGGCTGCTGAGTCTCGTGTACCCAATCTATTCCATTGATCCACTACCGTATTCCTCAGCCAGTACCAAGTAGTTTTCATGACTGCTGCTTTGTAGTACAGATTAAAATCTGGTAATGCTAGGCCGCCTTTCCTAGCATTTCTTTTCTTTAATTGCCTTGATATTCTGGACCTTTTGTTCTTCCAAATGAATTTTGCTACTATTTTTTCTAGCTCTACAAAGTAATTTTTTGGTAGATTGATTGGTACGGCTCTAAATATGTCATTTAATTTAGGTAAGATTATCATTTTTATTATATTAGCTGTACACAGCCACAAGCAATTGATGTTTTTCCAATTAGAGCTGACTTTATTCTTGTGAAAAGTGTTTTGTAATTGTGTTCATAAAGGTACTGGGTTTGTTTTCGCAGGTAGATTCCCAAATATTTTATAATGTCTACAGTAACTTTAAATGGGGTTTATCTTATTATCTCTTGTTGTTGGACTTCGTTGGAAATATATAGGAATGATGAAGATTTATGTGGGTTTATTTTATATCCTGCAACTTTGCTAAATTTATTTATTATCTCAAGAAGTTTTTTACTTGATTCTCTAGGATTCTCCAAGTATATCATCATATCATATGCAAAGAGTGATAGCTTAATCTCTTCTTTGCCTAATTTGATTCCTTCAATTTCTTTTTCCTCTCTTATTGCTACTGCTAACATTTCGAGTACCAAATTGAATAAGAGGGGTGAGAGTGGACATCCTTTTCTCACCCCTGATCTTATTGGAAATGCTTCTAATTTATCCCCATTACATATAATACTTGCTGATGGTTTTAGATAGATGCTACTTATTATTTTAAGGAAGACTCCATTCATTCCTATACTTTCTACTGTTTTTAATAGGAATGGGTATTGTATTTTGTCAAAAACCTTTTCTGCATCTATTGAGATGATCATATGGTTTGTGCTAGTTTTGTTGTTGATGTGATCAATTATACTGATAGTTTTCCTGATATTGAACCACCCTTGCATTTCTGGAATAAATCCTACCTCATCAAAGTGTATTATTCTCATGATGATTTGCTATAGTCTTTGTGCTAATATTTCATTTAGAATTTTTGCATCTATATTCATAAGGGAAATTGGTTTGTAAATTTCTTTCTCTGTTTTTTCTCTTCCCAATTTAGGTATCAGTACCATATTTGTGTCATAAAAATAATTTTGTAGGACTCCTTCTCCAATTTTCCTGAACAGTTTGCAAAGTATGGGAGTCATTTGTTCTTTAAATGTTTAGTAGAATTCACTAGTAAAGCTATCTGGCCCCGAAGATTTTTTCCTAGGGAGTTCATTGATGGCTTATTCAATTTCTTTTTTCTGAGATTGGATTATTTAAGTAGTTTACTTTCTCTTCAGTTAGTCTAGGCAACTTGTATTTTTGTAAATATTAATCCATTTCACTAAGATTGTCAAATTTATGTGCATACAATTGGGCGAAAAAACTCCTAATTATTGTTTTAATTTCCTCTTCATTGGAGGTAGATTCACCCTTTTCATTTTTGATATTCGTAATTTGGTTTACTTCTTTCTTTTCTTTTTTTTTATCATATTGGCTAAAAGTCTATCAATTTTTATTGGCTTTTTCATAATACCAGCTCTTAGTTTTTTTTATTAATTCAATAGTTTTCTTAAATTCAATTTTATTAATCTCTCCTTTGGTTTTCATTATTTCTAATTTAGTATTTAATTTGGGATTTTCAATTTGCTCTTTTTCTAGCTTTTTCAGTTGCATGCCCAATTATTGACCTCCATTTTCTCTATTTTATTTTTGTATGCATTCAGGGACATAAATCTTCCCCTAAGAACTGTTTTTGCTGTATCCCACAAGTTTTGGTATGTTGTCTCATTATTGTCATTCTCTTAAATGAAGTTACTGGTTGTTTCTATAATTTCTTGTTTGACCACCTCATTCTTTAGGATTATTTAGTTTCCAATTAGTTTTTAGTCTATCTTTCCATGGCCCTTTATTATATATAATTTTTATTGCATCATGATCCAAGAAGGATGCATTTAATATTTCCACATTTCTGCACTGAATTGTGAGGTTTTATGACCTAGTACATGGTCAATTTTTGTGTATGTGCCATGTACCATGGAGAAGAAGATATATTCCTATTTATTCCCATTCAGTTTTCTCCACAGGTCTACCATATCTATCTTCTCTAAGATACTATTTACCTCCTTAATTTCTTTCTTGTTTATCTTGAGGTTAGATTCATCAAGCCCAGAGGGGAAGAGATAGAAGTCCCCCACTAGCATAGTTTTGCTATCTATCTCTTCCTCTAACTTCCTTAATTTCTCCTTTAGGAATGTGGATGCTGTGCCACTGGGGCATAAATGTTTAGTAATGATATTGCTTCATTTTCCTTGGTGCCTTTTAGAAGGATATAGTTTCCTCTCTTATCTCTTTTAATTAGATCTATTTTTGCTTTTGCTTTGTCTGAGATAAGGATTACTACTCCTGCTTTTTTTTTTTTACTTTAGCAGAGGCATGATATATTTTACTCCAGCCTTTTACCTTTACCCTGTGTATATCCCCCTGTTTCAAATGTGTTTCTTGTAAACAGCACATTGTAAGGTTATGGTTTTTAATCCATTCTGCTATCTGCCTATGTTTTATGGGAGAATTAATCCCATTCACATTCACAGTTATGATTACTATCCATGTCTTTCCCTCCATCCTGTTCCCTCGCCTGTTTACGCTTTTATTTTTTCCTTCTCCCTTCCCCTTCATAAGAGTTTTCCTTTTTACCGCCACCTCCCTCAGTATCCCCTTCTTATCAGCCCTCTTCCCTTTTCCTATCCTTCTCCCTTACTACTTCTTCCATGCCTTCTAACCTTGCCCCCTTTTCTTGGCTCTTCCCCCCTCCTACTGCATGTCAGTTACAATCAATTTTTATAGTTAACATAGTATATTATTTCTTCCTTGAACCAAGATTGATGTTAATAGATCTCATGCAATGCTTCTCTTCCTCCCCTCTTTCCCTCTATTATGATAAGTTTTATGTGTCTTCTAGATAGAGTCCTATACTTAACTGATTGTGTTATTCTCTCCTTGCACCAGAACCAATGAGGGAAAAGCTCATATAATGCTCATCTCCCTCTCTTCTTTCCCTCTACTATAACGTTTTTATGCCTCTTTGTGTGGCATAATTTACCTTTTTCTACTTCATTCTTTGCTCTTCTTCCATTGCAATCCCTTAATAAGGTTTTTTTATCATCATTTTCTGTAATTTATACCCACACCCTCTATATATCTATATCCCTTTTAGATGTCACCATAGGTATAGAATTCATGCTATTAACAGATATCAGCTTCCCATATAGCAGTGATTCTCAACCTTCCTAATGCTGCGACCCTTTAATGTTTGTATATGGGCATATCTGCATGTGGGCGGACCTGCCTAGAGATGGATAGAGGAGTGGTGTCTCAATTCCTAAGACCATCAGAAATATGTTTTTTCCAATGATCTTAGGGAACCCCTGTTACCCCTGTGAAAGGGTCATTCGACCCCCAAAGGGGTCGCAACCCACAGGTTGAGAACCACTTCCACATAGGGATGTAAACAGTTTGCTCTTATTAAATAACAAGTTATGTTTGTGTGTGTGTGTTTGTATGTTTTCCTTATTTACCTTTCTATATCTCTCTTGAGTCTTGTAATTGGAGGCTGAATTTTCCATTGAGCTCTGGCTTTTCCATCAGGAAGGTCTGGAATTATGTTATATTACTAAATGTCCATCTCCTTGCCTGGTAGACTATGCTCAATTTC
Organism: Pseudochirops cupreus; assembly: GCA_028627135.1. Classification (NCBI taxonomy): domain Eukaryota; kingdom Metazoa; phylum Chordata; class Mammalia; order Diprotodontia; family Pseudocheiridae; genus Pseudochirops; species Pseudochirops cupreus. Next base: position 525,105,789 of record CM053582.1, on the reverse strand, counting down.
ACTGGTGATCCTTGGTTGTAACCTGAGCCCTTTTGCCTTGTAAAAAATCATATTCCAGTTCCTCTGATCTTTCAATGTTAAAGCTACCAGATCCTGTGAAATCCTCACTGTGCTTCCCTGATATCTGAATTGTTTCTTTCTGGCCACTTGTAGTATTTTCTCCTTTAAATTTCAGTTCTGGAATTTGGCCACAACATTTCAAGGACTTTTCAATTTGGGATTTCTTTCAGGAAGTATCTGGTGGATTCTCTTGATTTCTATTTTACTCTCTGGTTCTAGGATCTCAGGGCAGTTTTCCTTGAT
>CM053582.1:525081097-525104986 GCA_028627135.1 Pseudochirops cupreus | reverse complement strand
CAAGGAAAGAATGAAGCTGAAAAGGATAAATTATGCTACACAAAGAGGCATAAAAACAATAGAGTAGAGGCAAAGAAGGGAGAAAGGTGACCATTATATGAAGTACTCCTTCACTGGTTCTGGTGCAAGGAGGGAATAACACAACCAATTAAATATAGGACTCTATTGAGAAGAGACATAAAACTCATCATAATAGAGGGAAAGAGGGGAAGGAGAGAAGCACTGCATGAGATCTATTCTCATCAATCTTGGTTTGAAGAAGAAATAACACACGACATTGAGTATAAAAATCAATCGTATCCTACAGGCAGTAGGAGGGGGGAAGGGCCACGAAAGGGGGACGGTTTAGTAGGGAGAGAAGAAGTAGTAAGGGAGAAGGGTAGGAAAAGGGAAGAGGGCTGATAAGAAGGGAATAATGAGGGAGGTGGTAGTGGAAAACTCTTAAGAAGGGGAAGGGAAAAAGGGAAAAACAAAAGCATAAACAGGGGAGGGAATAGGATGGAGGGAAAGACACAGATACTAATCATAACTGTGAATGTGAATGGGATGAACTCTCCCATAAAATGGAGGTGGATAGTAGAATGGATTAAAAACTATAATCCTACAATATTCTGTTTACAAGAAACACATCCGAAAGAGGGAGATACACACAGGGTAAAGGTAAAAGGCTGGAGTAAAATATATCAGGCCTCAGGTAAAGTAAAAAAAAAAAAAGCAGGACTAGTAATCTGTATCTCAGACAAAGCAAAAGCAAAAATAGATCTAATTAAAAGAGATAAGGGAGGAAACTATAGCCTGCTAAAAGGCACCATAGAAAATGAGGCAATATCATTACTAAACATTTATGCATTAATTGGTACAGCATCTACATTCCTAAAGGAGAAATAAATGAAAAAATATTTATTGCAGCTCTCTTTGTGGCGGCAAAAAACTTTAAATTAAGGGGATGCCCATCAATTGGGGAATGGCTAAACAAGTTGTAGTATATGAAGGTAATGGAATACCATTGTACTATAAGAAATGAGGAGGAGATGGACTTCATATTTCCCTGGAGAGGCTTATACAAACTGATGCTAAGTGAGAAGAGCAGAACCAGGAAAAACTTGTAAACAATCATAGACACATGTGTGTGTGTGTGTGACAACCAACTTTGATAAACTGGACTCTTCTCCACAACACACAGTTATAAGACAACTCTACAAGTATCAGGATGGAAGGAGATATCTACATTCAGAGAAAGATCTAGAAAGAACAGAGTTTAAATGGAGACTGAAGCAATCTACATGCTATCATTCTTTTCCATATTTGACTTTTTTTCCTTTTTCCCATCGTTCACTCCATTGGTTACAACCCTTCTATACAACCAGACTAACGTCCAGTATGAAAGTATTTGCAGATCCTATACTTGATTGCAAGCTGCCATGGGTGGAAGGTGGAGAAGGAGGGGAGAATTTTTGAAACTCAAGGGATTTTGGAACTGAATCATGTAAACTAAAAGTAAATTAAAAAATAAAAATAAAACAAATCTTAAAAAAAGAAGTCTGGAAACTGCCACGGGTGCCAGTGATTCCGATTCTGTTTTTATATAATATTTGGCCTGGCCTAAGGGTGGTACGCGGTCCACCATTTTGTCATGGTTCTGCCCAGGACCACCTCACGAGTAAACTCATAACAAAATGCATTTATTTCCATGGGGCATGGGCTTCTTCTCTCTCTTCTATTTCTTAATATTTTTTTCAGAGGTAGTACCATCCCTCAGGATAGTCTGACACTCCATAATTGTCAGAGCAGAACGGATCTGCTACCTTACAGTTACTTACTATATGTGTTATCTTGGGTTGAGCTTGTTATTGTTACTATTATGAAGTGTTTATATAATGCTTTAGGGTTATTTCACTCAATCCTGACAACAACTCTGGGAGGTAGGTAGTTGCTATTATTACCCCCATTTTACAGATGAAATGGAAGTGCCTAGAGGTTAAGTGACTTAGCCAGAGTAACATAGTATGTGTCTTGCTCAGAATATGAATTAAGGTCTTCTTGAATCCTTGTCCAGTGCTGTACCCCATTCACTACTTATCTACTTCAACAGGGCTCATACAGGGTATTTTGTTCAGTTCTAGACACTTCATTTTACAGAGCACTTTGATAAGTTTGTATGTATCCAGAGAAGGTTAATCATGATGGTTTAAAAAATCCTTGTCCATGGTAGATAAGGATTGGTTGATGGAACTGATGCTGTTTAGCTTGAAGAGATATGACATAAAGGAAAATGGATAACTCTTCAAGAATTTGAAGGGAAGAATGGCTGAACTTGTTCTTCTTGATCCCAGAGGGGGATACTAAGAAGATGGAAAAAGGAAAACTTGCAAATAGCCCAATAGAGTCTTATTATAAAGAGAATAAACCTTCCCTAAAAGAGTTATCCAAAAGTTAAATGGGCTGCCCCTGATGATAGTGAGTTCCCTGTCTTCAGAAGTTTTCAAGGAAAAGCTTTATGACTATTTGTGAAATATAATGTAGAAGAAAGATTTTTTTTCAGACATGGACTGAATTAAAGGGGCTTTGAAGACTCTATTATACTCTAAGATTCTAAAATTGTGTTATTTAAAACTAGAAGAATGCTTTGAGGTCAACTAATTAAGAGCTTTCATTTTAGAGATGAAGAAATCAAGGTCTTCAAAGGTTACATAACTTTGCCTAGTCACTTGGTGAGCCAAGGATTGATTCAATTCTGTAGGTTTCAAAAAGCTGGGCAAAGCAAGAGGACTTATTTACTTTTAGAGCCTCAGTTTCCTTATCTGTAAAATGACTGTCAAACTAAATGATTCTAAAATCCCTGTCAGCTATAAAATCTTGTGATCTTCAAAAACTCATGACCATGAATTCCATGATTCCTCCCCACCTCCACCCCCTGTGTAGCTCTCTCTTTGCTCTCAAGTGAACTAGTAGTAAAACAAATGTGTTTGACTTCTATATAGGATTTCCAAAAAGGGTGCAAGTAAAAAGAAAAAAAATCAAAATCACTCCTTAATCTTTCAGAATCTTTCTAAGAGCAGGGGAAAAATACATACAATTCTTGCCTGTCAACTTTAATTAGTGATAGTGAAACTACCACGAGCTTAAACTGAAGAACTCAGGGTGAGACTGCCATTCAAAGATGGGAAAAGTCACATCTCTCTCACTCCAACTCACCTGCAAGGACTACCCATTTACCAGACAGGAATGAAAAATCACAAAGCAACAAGGCAAGAATGAGAGCAAAACTCAAAGCATAACAGAGACAGTGGGGATATCCCCTCCACCCACAATGAAATAATAATTGAGCAATTAGACCTGGCAAAGGTCAAGTTAAGACAAGAATAATGTGGATCTTGAGTCCAGAAAAGAGATCCTGGTTTAATCCATTAAGCAACCTACTGTGTGCAGAACATTCTACTAACTACTGGGAAAGAGAAACTAGATAGAATATGGTCTCTGTAGAATTTTCCACGAACAATAAGACAGAATCACAATCTTTTTCAGTTACGTTAACACAGAGCTTTTTTTTTCTTCTCTCAATTCATTTGATAGTAAGCATGAGATCTTTCCAAGAATGATTGTTTAGATCCCCACTTTCTACTTGATTCATTGTTGCCTCTCTCTCTTCTCTTTTTATTCCCCCACATAAAGAACCCTGGACTGAGAGTCAAGAAGGCTGGTTTCTAGTCATATCTCTGCCATGAATCAGTGGGCAACCTTGGGCAAGTCACCTAATCTCCCTTGTTCTCATCTATAAAATGTAAGGCTTTAGACCAGTGGTTCTCAACCTTTCTAATGCCCGAGCCTTTAATACTCATATGTGGGCGTATCTGCATGTGGACAGATCCTTCTGGAGATGGATAGAGGAGCAGTGTCTCAGTTCCTAAGACCATAGGAAGGTTGCGACCCACAGGTTGAGAACCACTGCTTTAGACTGTTTCATCCCTAAGATCCTTTACAGCAATTGTCTTGCATAATTCAGCAAACCAAGTGAAGGAGGGGCCCACCACAGTACCTTGCTGTCAACTTATATCGCCAGGTAAATTCTCCAATTTTAGGATGACAAACCAGCACTATTTACTTGGTTCATCTTTTTTTTTAATAGATGGGATTAAGTTGGGCCATTGCAAAAACAGGAAATAGGATTTTATAATATGGTGTTTATTTGTTCTTTTTTTTTTTAAAGTAGTAGGCTGGAGCAGTAGTGAAGAGGGTTTCAGATAAATTACACAGTGCCTACCTTTCAGAAAGATATTACAGATCTCTTTAAAACTAAATTGTATTGAAATGCTCTAAATAATTATTAAATCAGAGGACTTTTTAAAGCCCTTGGTAAGCATCCCTTAGACCAAGATTTAAACTTTGAATTGATGGCTGAAAATCAGAATGAAACGACCTTCTCAATTCCAAATGCCAAATTTCTTATTTTGTTTTGTTCACATTTTCATTTTTTTTCCCAGCCTGATGTGTTTATGGTTGAGCAGCACAATTAACAGCCGCTCTTTTTGCAGAGTGCACAATGTTGCAATATTTTGTCTAGCTTCACGGGTGGCATTCAGCTAGCAAACCTCCTTCTTAGAATTATCCTAACAACAGTCAATGAAGCCATCTCATATATAAAACTGCTTTGGAGATAAGGAGCTCAGCAATTTTAAATTCTCATTCTTTTTTTTTTTCATCAATGACAGAAACCTTAATTTCAACTCTTTTCAAATATAAGAAGAAAATAACTGTTTGCAAAATGAGGAAAAGAAAATTTGGGATTGGAATAGGACTGAGATATTTTTTTTAAATTATAAAAAGAAGATGTGAATGAGGTGATGTCTGCATTTTCTCTTTAACCTACTCTCTCTCTCTCTCTCTTTCTCTCTCTCTCTCATATCATCTCAGCTGAGGCGTAATTGCCTCACTTGTTTTGGCATATAATTATATGTCACCTTGTACTGTGATTTATTTGAAGAAGACAGTATATACTTTATTTCCATCAATAGATAATATGCTCTTTGGTGGGGGGGGGACTACAATACTTTATATTCTTTATGATATTTAGAAATACTATAAGCTCAGATGAGATCTGAATTAAATTCACATGAATAAAAAGGCATCAGACTTTTTTCCTGGCTAAATGCAATGGAAAGAATTTATAGAGGTGAACTTAAGATAGATTTAACAAAAAAAAAACAAAACTTTGTAACAATAAGAGTGACATAAAAGGGGAATGGGCAGTTAGATGTTAACAATGAATAGAGCATTGGGTTTGGAGTTAGACTCATCTTTCTTAGTTCAAATTTCAGACAGTTACCAGCTATGTAACCCTAAGCAAATCATTTAACCCTGCTTGCCTCAGTTTCCTCCTCTATGTAATGATTTGGAGAGGGAAATGGTGAACCATTCCAATATCTTTGCCAAGAAAACCCCAAATGGGGTCTCAAAGAGTCAGAAATGACTGAAAATGGCTTAAAACAATGAAAAAGAATGAGCTTCATCCAGACAATATTGATTTCTTATCATTATAATTATTCAATCAGAGGATAAATATCCAGTGTCTAGGGATGTTGCAGATGGAATTCTGTTGTTTAGTTTTAGGATGGAATAAATGACCTCTGAGTTCTTTCCAACCCTCAGATCCTGTAATATTGTTATTTAACTAAGAAACATTAAAAGGTCTAAATCTTTCAATGTTATCATGAGATATCAATTTTCTCTTCCTATATTTGCTCACATAGGGGTTATAAATCTCTCACAGGTTATGCAGTGATTATCTTCAACAACCATTCAAACAGTGAAACAAAATAAGTGATGATGCAGTTAATAGGATGTGGAAATGACAACCAATTCAACCATTCCAGAATCCATCATTTTGGAAATGGTGCAAAATTAGTCTTTGAAGATCAATACTCGGCATACTTTCAGAACCAAGCATTATGTTGCACCAATTCAGTCATGAGCTTCCTTCCTTCTTTCTTTCCTTCTTTCCTTCCTTCCTTCCTTCCTTCCTTCCTTGCTAATATTTAGACCACTTCATTAAATCATAGATTTTGAATTATAAGAGCCCTTTGAAGTCACCTTGTCCAAGTCAATCATTTTAGAAATGAGGAAGTTGAGTACCAGAAAGGCTGAATGATTTGTGTAAACTTGCAAAGGTAGAAAGTGAAAAAGGCACTACTTGAAATCAGGTTATCTGACTCCAGAGTGAGCTCCCTTTGTACTGTCAGGCAGGTACTCCAGGGTAGACAAGTGTTTCCACTCCTTACAGGCTCAGTGGGTTATCTGGAGTACTGAGAATTTGAGGGACTTGCCCCAGGTCAAAGAGCCAGAATGTATCAGATTTAGAAGTTGAATCCAGGTTCTCCAACTCCAAAGACAGTTCTTTATGCACTCAGCACCTATTACTACATGTAAGGCATTATTCCAGGTCTTGGGGATACAAAGACAAAATGAAAACACTCTCTGCCTTCAAGGTACTTACCTAGGGACAAGTTTTTCCCAACCCCTCTTAGTTCTAGTACCTTCCTTCTGTTAATTATTTCCCACTTACTCTATACACAATTTGCTTTGCATTTGTTTGTTTGCATGTTGTGTCCCCTGTTAGAATGTATGCTCCATGAGATCAGGGACAGTCTTTTGCCTCTTTTTGCATCCCCAGCACTTAGCACAGTGCCTGGCATGTAGTAGGTACTTCATAAATATGTACCGATTCAATTAAAATATTACAAGTTTGTCAGTCTCCTTTTTTAACATATAAAATAGTAATTCAAAAAGAAAGAGCTCTAGCATTTGGAAGGATCAGGAAGGACATTTTTTAGGAATTGGCATCTGAAATTTTCTTTTAAGAAAAGTAGTTTTCCTATAAGATAGACAGAAAGAAGTTATATATTCCAGTTATAGGACACAACCTGATAAAAAGTATGGTGGTAGGAGATAGAATGTCATGGACAGGGTAGTATTAGCAGGCCAATTTTACTGGAATATAAAAAATACATGAAGGCAAATAATATGAAATATGACTAGAAAGTTAGATGGAAGTCAGAGAATAAACCACATTAAATGCCAGGTAATTAAATTACCTAGAGAGAACAGTTAAGTGGTGAAGATATTTTAGCATAAAAATGACATCAGATATTTATTTACGAATGTTAATTTGCAAAAAAAAATGTTAATTTGCATACATATCACATTTAATAAATGCATATAGTAAGCAAAATAGTAACTTTTTTTCCCATTCATTCATTTATTTATTAATGAATCTTGACAGTGAAATTGAGGTTAGATTGGAGAAGGAAATTTGGAAGTCTAGATTTTGCCAACTAGGTAATAACACTAGTCTAGCATTTCATATAATTTCAAAATTTTATTTATTTATCAAATAACCATCAGATCTAAAATTTGGAAGAGACCTTAAAATCTATCATATGCAATCCACTTCTGACCAAAAAATCCCTCTGCCATAAGTAAGAAAATGGCTCATGCATTCTTCATATGAAGATGTCTTGAGAAGGGAAACATTCCATAATTACAAAGTAGGTTATTCCACTTCTGGAAGCCTTGATGATTAGGAAGTTGTTGTTGTTTAGTTTCCATTCAAAAACAAATGTATTTCACTGCATATTCCAATCATTATTCTTAGTCCTGTCCTACGCAGCCCTGCAGAACCAATGTCCTTCTAAATGATAAACCTTCACAACCTTAAAGACGCTTATAATGCACTCCCCCCCAAGTCTTTTCATATCCAAGTTAAACATTTGTTATTCCTTCAACTATTTCTCATTTGACATTGTCAACATGGTTTCTCTGCTATGAACCAGATAATCACTGTACTTCCTAAAATATGGTGGTCAGAATACAAACTAATACTACTGATGTAGTCTGATTGGCATATAGTACAAAGGAATTATTGCTTCCCTCATTCTTTACCATATGCCTTTCTTATTGTGGTCTATTTCTTTAGATTTTGACTCCCATATTATAATGCTATCTCAGAATCTATTTTTTTTAAGTGTCAATATGGTCAAGAGGAAATAAATCTGAATTTTGACTTACAATTCCTGACATCAAATACTGACTCTATAATTTGCTGTCTCTGTGGCTTTGAGTGTATCACATAAGTTCTCTAGACCTTTAGTCTTCAACCACAAATGAGATTCATGGTTATGGGTTTCTTCAATGGAAAGGGTGCTTATGGAACCAGATACATTTGAATTGCATTGATGGTAAGAAAATGACAAATGTCAAGGCAAAGCACTCAGTTTAAATGAATATCCATGTTTGTTACACTTCAGCTCCCTATGTGCATTCAAGAGAGCTTAATCTACTAATTTATAAATAACAGCATTGCTGAAGTACACAAGACAAACAACCAGGCTTGTTTTGGATACCATAGGTATAGGTCTACTTGGAAACATCAAATGAACAAAACTTTACTGAAAACTTTGTTGTCCAATGAATCTATGAATCAGAAAAAGCTTCTTTTAATTAAATATTTGATACAGTTTCACATAAAAGACACCAAAAATATTCTAGACTAGTTTACTTTATCCTAGGAATATCATTAAATATCCCATTTTACCCTTTTTGGCTGTCACACACATCCCCCCACTCCTTTTTTTTCTTTTTCATTTTAACTGTATTGTTTATTTTATTTTCTAAGGTGTTGTTACTGCTAATAAACTATACCATTTTGAATACCAAAGTAACATCTGGTTTTGTTTCTATAACATTTCGTGCTGCCAATGCTAATGCTGCTTTTTGTACTTCAAAAAAATAATTTTGGACTGTCATCCTAATGAAAATTGATGTCTATATGCAGAACACTTTAATATTCTGGACTTGCTAGATCTTTCTTATGCTCAGAAAGAAGCTAGGAAGTGTGGAAACCTTCAATTTCCTGAGTCTCCCAGAAGGCATTTTCACTTTTAATAGCAATGACTAACCTGGAACTCACAACATTTTTCCTTTATCATATTTTAGGGTCCCTAGGCAACACATAAAACCTCCTGTTCTGATTGCAGCAAACTATCATTTTTAGAGATAAAACAAAGAATAATTCTGTGTTATCAGCCTCACATAGAAAATAAAAATCAAATAAGGTGACAAAAGTCATTCTGGGAGGCATGTTGATCATCCAGTAAATTCAAAGTGCTTTTAACAGACCTTTAACAAAACACCTTTATGGATGTCTGTCCCATCAATGACTTGGAAGACTTAAAGATTTTCATTTTGATAACTGTGTATCAATGGGCATAATTCATAATCAGGATATATTTAGGTCTCAAGGCAAGATTTCTTGAAATGGTGAAGCTTGTAGGCATAGAAACAAATTGTGAGTGGCAAATATGTATTGAAAAAATGTTATTGGTAAGACAGTGGGCTGAGTTGTATAAAAGATGCATAAAAAAATAAAGGTTTATACTCTTGAAGAATTTATAATCTGCTGGGGAGATAAGGTGTGCATATGTGAAAAATAATTATATATGGCAATGTATGAAAAATATTGGGTGAATTATACCGATGATATGTGGCACAAGTCTTCATTAGAGTACAGATCCAGAGGAGAGAGAGCCAAAGTAAGGAATTATTATTCAAAGGATCAGTGGATCCTAGCATCATGGGTTTGGAATTGGAAAGAATTGTAAAGACCACCTGTAATGACAAGCACAGAAGTAGTTCACACCTTGTTTCAGCTATTGAATTAACACCTTGTTTCAGTTCAAATTTCTTTTGAGCCTTATATCAAGTCTGTTAAGAGACAGAACGTGTGACCTCCACAACTTGTGAACCCTAGAACTCCTGAGGAGCTAATGACCATATATAAGGAGAGCCCCAGGCAGAGACAGAAGAACTGAGAAGAGAACTCTTGTGGTGGCAGAGTCAAGAAGGAGGAAACTTGTGGTATCCCGGCACTCTGTTTGTCTGCTGTTTGTGTTGATGTTTGCTTGTGATACTTTGTACAGAAGCCCTGGGACTTTACTGGAAGACTTGAAAGAGGAATTTCTGGTTGTATGTTTACAGAAGTCCTGGACAAGGGTTTTGGAGGTCTTGGAACTTTACTAATGATTTGTGCTAACCTCTTGGACCTTGTTTGTGGATCTGTGTTAATTTCTATGTTGATGGTTGGTGTTGAGCTCTCAGACCTTGTTGGTGGGTCTGAGTTAATTTCACAGGCAGATACTGAACTGATGATCATGCTGGTGATTTGCATGAATATTATTGTGGCTCTATTAAGCTTTGCCTTCCCAGAAACAGGAACTGTGAAATACTTGAGGTGGATTGGACACTGTCAGCTTCAATATGGAATGGGAACTGGATGAAGTACTGGACAAGGAGCTGGACAAAGAATTGGGAGCTGCCTGCCTTTGAACCCAGGTGACAGTTGGAGCTGGGACCATGGAAGAGGAACCATGGAATATGAGAGCCAGCCTCGAGTCAAGATGAAAAAAGACTTTACTTGGACACTATGTACTGACTGAGAAGATTATGATTTACTGTGACCTATGATTTACTATGACTTACTGTGAACTTTGACTTTTGTACTTTGTGATTGAATTAAGGATTTTGTGATTGACTAAATGAATGTACTTTGTTTAAAACTATGTGACCACTTTGGTGAAAACTATGTGGCCATTTTAGTGATAAGTTGTTATGAATGCTGTATTTTGATTTTCTGTGATAAGTTGTAACATTATGAGTGCTGTACCTTGATTTACTGTGAATGTTTTGCTTTCATTTATTATTGAATAAATAGAGTGTTCACTATATTATGTAATTAGAACCTTGAAAGCTATTCATAGCAGCAGTCTTCTGGAAAGCTGCTTGTGTGTGTCTTTATACCATCTAGTGCAAACATTCATTTTATAAATGAGAAATGCTGTCTAAGTATCATTTTTTTAAATGCAGATATATAATGCTACAAAGTCTCACTCTCTGTGCCTTACTAAATTGGTGAGAAGTCAAGTCACATGAGGACACTATTTTCAGACTCTATCTTGGACATACAAACCTTCTGTCACAACTCTAGGTGAGAGATCATTTTAAGTTGGGATAATCAGGCAAAATTTTACAGAAAAAGGCACATCAGAACTGGACTTTGAATAATGAATGGTGGTCAGAAAAATATATCAGGTAATAGAAATGACTGAAGTGAAGATATAGAGGTGATTTTTGTCAATAAGTTCCTTTCGAGATATGATACACTTGGTTCTGCATATGACATAACACTGATTCTTTTATGTGGTTGATTTTATAAAGACCATGTCTCTTCTTTGATTTATTAACATCTAATAAAATAAAATATATAAGCTCCATGCAGCCAGGGATTGTATCTTTTCAAAATCTTATCACTACTAGCTAACACAATTCTCTGAATATGGTAGGTAGCTGATAAATGTTGAATTGATTGCTAAAGCATTATAAGAATTAATTTTATTCTGGGTCCACAGATAGTCATTAAAAGTAGAACTGATAAAGACTTCTGTCTATTTTCCCTATTACTAAGTAGTGAATGCCTCTAAAAGATTGATTTATGTGATAAATTAGAGACTGCATTAGGGGAAAAATTATCCATGTATAAAATGTACATATCCTAATGAGGTTTATTATGGTATATTCATTCTATACAGAGAGCAGAAACCTCAGGAGGGCTTAAATCAGGGATGCTCCAGTTTTTGGATCTTTGCCTTGAGTTGAACTTACATTATATATTTGGAGACTGCAAGATCCATTGCTTTCAAATGAGTACATGGGGGAGGCAATACTAAAGATGTCCTGCCAGCATTCCTTTTTTTTTTTTACATAGGAAAACTATAATAATTTGAGTGTCACTTAGGTTTTGCCAGTTTTTTTAGTTCCTAGCTACTCCAGGTAAATGACTGGGGGATTGGTAAAGTATTATCTCTTGCCTCTATTTCCACTCACATATGTTTACTTTGGGATCTATACTCTGCCTCATCAGCCAGCATATGGACTATACATATATATATATATATTTGTTCAAGACAACATGGCTGTAAAAACATAGTGATAAATTGAGAGTACCCAGAGAACAACTCATATGGCAAATGGCCTTGAGTCCTTGTCATATGAGGATTATTTGAAATTAATGGGAATCTTTAGCTTAGGTTTTAGGAGAACAAGATAGCTTATTTTCAAGTGTCAACAGGTATCACTTATGGGAAAAGGATTAAATTTGTTCCCTTAGGCCCTAAATTCAGAACCAAGAATAGGGGGGTGGAAATTATGAAGAGACAAATTTTTACTTGATGTCAAGGAGAAACTTGTTAACAATAAAAGCTATTCCAAAGCGGCATGGGTTGCTTGTGAAGGTTATACCTTGAGAAGTTGCTCCATCTAGAATGTGTTTTGCAAAAAGGAAGGTTACTCGTTAAAGATGTGATAGTGGAGGTTCCTTTAGGTAAAGGTTGAAATGCGTAATTTCATTCCTTTCTACAGATAAAATTCTATGTTTCTATTAGATCTTTGAATGCTGTAATTCATTGAAATTGTAAAGGAACAAGAAAAAAAAGGAGGAAGAGCTGTATACAGTAATTTTTGTTTTTGTAGGATTTTTGTTGGTTGGTTGGTTTTTTTTTCCCCCTGAAGCTCACAGGGCCTGACTTTCTTGCCTTGACTAGTGTCTGAGAAACACTTTGCAAATTTCCCATAGTCAAGGAGTTGATTTCTCCATACAGATTGTTCATTATATGAGGGCCTATATGATTCTAGAAATTTAATGTTAACTCTCTCCCCCCCCCCAAAAAAGGAAAGAAGCAAAAAAGAAGTCATTAAGTTTGTTTGAAATTATGCTTGAAATTTGACTTAACTCTCCTGAATTGTGCTCCAGAGGTACAAGCATGTTGGAGCTTAACATGTTAACATCCACTCAGGGCTTTTTAGTGATACCTCATATATTGGAGCATTTCCCATCTGAGACAGATAAACAAGTAAATCCTAGAAAAGGCCCCAGAACATGACTTTGTACCTTTCTCTGTTCCCTTTTTTCCTTTCTTGGAATACATTTGATTAGAAAAGCCTCTGCCAGCTAGCTATAAATTTATATGGCAAAACAAACTGAGCATTTAAAAGCACCACTAATAAATCTCTTTCTCATTTTTGACTCCATGAACCTCATACTTAACCTAAGACTGACTAGGCCTATCGATTTGATTATAATTAGCCTGGTGTGCATTTCTAATTAGGCGCCATGATGAGTTCTTCAATCAACCAAAGTAGCCCTGGCTGGAGGTTTCCCTAAGTTTGAATGGCTTTTAAAAAGAATTCCCTTCATTCACTAAAAAACCTTATTTACAGCTGTGTGCCGGTCTGAATTCAACATAGATCCCAAACATACCAGATACTCTTGGCATTTGATTTTTTTCTGTTCTGAGTTTGATTAACAATGAATTTTGTCTGCAGTGAAAATCATATTACACACTCCTGTGAAACTGCTGTTAGTTCTTTGATGAAGAAAAGGACATATGCATCCCTAAGTTGTCAGTCACTCAAATTATGTCTGCTGAACTGTCATTCCATACTTTTCCAATGAAATAGTTCTTAAAGTTTCAAGATATCTCTTTCCCTCCTTTATAACATATAATTTATTCATACATTAAGTAGTTAATCTATTGTAAGATTTTTTTTTTAAATTTTGAAAGAATTCCACTCTAAATTCAAACCCAGGCATATCATAGAACAATATAATAGACCAATAGTTGATGGTAGAGGTGTGATGCAGATTACATAGAAAATTACTGATTTTGATGCTTATATTCCTATTGTTCCAGTGAAATGTAAGATACTTGAGGGCAAGGTTTATTTTGTTTCATGGTTTTTGTATCTCTAGTGCCCAACTCTGGGGTTGACCTTCCACCACTATTTTAATGCAAACTAAGGGCTATGGCTTGTTGACATATGGCAGCCAATGCAAACACCTCCATAGCAGAGGTTGTGCCTTGCTTTTTGTTGTTGTTTTTTTGTTTGTTTTTGTTGTTATCATTGTATCTCTGGTATCAAATAATACCTTCAACATAACAGACATTTTAATAACTGTTTGCTGAATTAAATTGAATTGTTTTCCACGAATAGATTCAGATAGCCATTTGAAACATGAAACAAAAAATTTCCTTTGGGAAGAAAACTCCTGAGACTTTTGTTTTCTCTTTTCATATGATAAAATTTTAAAGTATTACTCAAGCAAAAAAAATACATACATTATATATATATATAAAACATACATGTCTATACACGTGTGTGTGTATGTGTGTCTAGCCTGATGATGGTTTTGAATGGATCTAATCATTCTTAGGGCATTCTTTCTGAGTGCTCTGAGGCTGAATACAACTTCAAATATCTTTTTCTTCTTTCTGTAATCTCCAGGGTCCAACAAATGCAGCTTTAGCAAATGCCTTTTAAGAACAGTTGAAGAGAATCAAAATTTCCCAAACCTTTAAAAAAGAGTAACCCCTAAAAAGAAACTTAGTATGTCTTCTCCAATAACACAATTTGTTTAAAATCTATATTTCTATACTATTTTTTTAATTCTGGAAGAATGTTTAGAATTTAGGAGAAAAAATGGTTGAATGGACAAAGCACTGGACTTGGAGTTAGAAAGACTTAGATTCAAATCCAACCTTAGACATTTACTAGCTGTGTGACCCAGGTAAGTCACTTAACCTTTATAAATCTTGGTTTACTTATCTATAAGATGAGATAGTTGAAGTATTCTCTAAGATTGTTTTCAATTCTAAGCCTAGATTCTATGATGTAGTCAAATTCTCTCATTTGTCAAATGAAGAAACTGAGATTCAGAGAATTTAAGTAACTTTACCAGGGTTATGCAAGTAGTGAGCTTTGAAACAAAGATTTGAATCGAGGCCATTTGTCTCCAGCTCTAGGACTGGGAATTTCACCATACTATACAGATTCCCTATATGTATATGTAATCAGATATGTGATATATGTGATAGTTTGTCTTCAAGCTGATATCTACATATCAAATTCATGTGTTATCTATGTATCCATCTATCTATATCTATCAACAGGGTAAGATAATTGTCCATAACTTTCAGGTTCCCTCATAAAGACTCCTCTTCTGGAAAAGTTAACATCAAGGTCCCCAGTGGTATTTTTTTCCTGAGTTTGGAATTTTTTTTTCATTTATAAAAGGACTTTTAAGTTTAAGAGGGAAATACAATTCTCATTTATTTATTTATTAAGTCTGCACTTAATATATCATTTTAATAGAGAACTTCCAGGATGGAATCTCCCTCTATTGGTAGAAAACAGTCAGCAATTTGTACCTAGAGAGTTGCTTGGTTTACGTGATTTTTACATCAGGATCTCATAGTGACTCTCAAAGGTGGGACTTGAATCTACATCTTGTATAATCTAAGACCAGAGGCCCTTGATCCACTATAACACACTGATTGTGTGTATGTGTGTGTGTGCATACTTACCTATAGATGAGACTTCAAATTTGCAAATCAGTTTACATGTGTCGATATTTAATTTGAGTCTTATGATAATCCCTGTGGGATGGGTTTACAGATGAAGAAACTCAGGAACCTAGGAAGAGCTGCCTTTTAACCCAAGGTGTTACTGAATCCAAATCCAGCTCTCTGGCAAATATGTGAAAATGTCTCTTCTATAATACCAATCCCATGAAAAAAGCATAGCAAAAAATGGAGAGATTTGTTAATTTCAAATGGATTAATAGATGAACTCTAACATTTATTTTCAAAATAATTGTGCATTTGGTTTGAGATGTGCTTAAATCTTAAGATATAATTCTTCCAAAGGTGTAAATTTATATATAAACTAGGTAGGTTTAGGAGTTGTTGTTTTTTTCAAACAGACTCCACCTTTGAGAATACCCCTTTCAAGTTTGTCATAGCTCTTCCTTAAACCAACAGATGTCTACTGAGGTTGTCCTTCTGAATGTCAGGGTGTTGGGTCAGAATTTCAAAACGAGAATCTACTTAGAATTACAAGCAAGTCACATCTAAGATATTAAATACATTTCTACCTCGGTTTTTCAGGTGTAAAATCAGATTAACAAAACACATCAACCATCTACTGCAGAGAACTTGCAGGGGGAGTGGGCAACGGGCTTTCAAATGTGGCAAAGGCACACTAATGCTAAGCAGTAAAAAACTCTGTGGCAAGCCTACTGCCTTATCAAGTCTCTCACTTAGTATTTTTTTTCTGCTAGAATAGTAACTTACCTTCAGTGTTCCACACAGGCAAATCTCTGCCAAGCACTGCTAATTAGGTCAGCAAAAATACATCAGGAACCGTCCTGTATAACAAAAGAGAAAGAGAGAAGGAAAGAGGAAGTGGGAAGAAGGAGGAGGAGGAGGAGGATTAAGAGGAAGAAAAGGAGAAGAAGGAGAAGTCATCTTACAAGGGGCAGTTAATTCTATATGATCAATATTATGAAAGAGTAATCAGCCAAATGGTGCAGGAAGGTTTAATTGTGATATGATAGTGTTGTTGGAAAAATTACATTGACCAGCACAACTTTATATGGGTTTTATTTATAGTTGTTGTAGTGAGTAGCACTCCTGTTTGCAGGTCTGTTATTTTAATGCTTTGTTCTTAGCATTGCTCTCCTTTTTGGTGACATCTGTGTGTTTATCTATGATAGCATCATCATATATTGTTTAATTTCAGGTGATTGCTCTTTCCTTCTCTCATTTCCCTCTGAACCTTTCCTTCTCTGACTGTGACAGTCAGCATTGTCAAAAAACAGAGCCTTGCCTCTGAGCATGCCTAGGGCATCCCTGGTGAGTGCTTTGGTTCCCTCTTCTGATCCACCAGCTTTCGCCAGGGAGTATCACACTGACCTGAACAATATGGCTTTTCAGTGAACCAGGAGAGGTACAATCAGTCAGGCTTTTTTACAGCTCAGTTACCTTAATCATCAGCCAGGAGATGCCACCTTGCCAAATTTTCTCCTCGGAAGCTGCCTGGCTGACTGGCTCTTGACCCTGACTCACTGAAAGGAATTTTTGCAGGTTAACCAACTCTAAGTAAAAATGAAACCAGTTGGCAGAAGTACGCCTTTGACACTCAAATAACAGGATATGCACCTTTTGTACTTAAGAAGTGAAGCCCAAGTGGTAGGAATAGAGTTTTTATAACTGTAAATTGTGAAGAAGTAAATTGAGAGTAGTATACACAAGTACTATTCCCCAAATAGCTTTGAGTATTCAGATAGAGAGAAAGTGCCACAGAGAGCAGAGGGTCACAGAACAGCATCATGGGATACCACTAAGTGGACAAAGTTATTCAGTGGTATTCTGGAGCCCTAGAAGAAATAAGCTTCATAGCACTGTTTTACACTGGGTATCAGAATAAAACAGACATTTAGCCTGCCCACACCCCCTCTATTTCTAACTCATTTCCCACTCCTCTACTCTCCTAATAGCTCTTCAAGGGCAGGGACTGTTTGTCACTTTTGTCTTTGCATATTCAGTAAATAATAAGGTGCCTGTTACATAATAGGCCCTTAATACATTTCTTTTTGTCTGTTTCTTTTTCAATTTGTTTTGTCTTTTTAGAGGGGGGAAGGCAGGGCAATTGAGGTTAAGTGACTTGCCCAAGGTCATACCACTAGTTAAGTGACAGAGGTCACATTTAAACTCCAGTCCTCCTAACTCCAGGGCAGGTGCTCTATTTAGTGGGCCACCTAGCTGCCCCCCTTAATACAATTCTTGATTGACCTCATGCCTTGTAAGCGGTTCTTTTTTTTTTTTTTGTCATTTTTGACTGCATCTATGATTTCCAGGGTTTAGGTAACTGCCAGTCAAGAACTTCCATTACCCATTCAAATTAGCATCTTTGCCTCAATTAGATAATTGCCTGGGGCAGTGAGATGTTAAATGACTTGCTGAGGCTCACACAGTCACTGTGGTAACTGTTATTGTAGATCTGAACCCATTTCTCCATGACTGAGGACAGCTGCCTCTTCATGGCACCATAATGCCTTTCTTCTAATTTATAGCAGTTATTTCTGAATTTGTCATGTCTCTACTGATAGCTTCTTGACAGCAAAGGCTGTGTTTTATTCATCTTCATATCCAGTAAAAGTCTATTCCTCATCCTGGCATCCGGGACACCTTGGATTGTCAAAGGCAATGATAATGACATGGAGCTCTGGTGAATCCTGCCAAACTGAAAAGTCTGGGAAAGAAGCCCAGTGTCTGTCATTCATGAACGAACCTAGCTATGTTAGGAAAGACTCGCCACTGGAAAGTTGGCCACTCATTGCTGATTGCTTTTGTCCCAGTAATTCATGAATCCACCTATTGATGGATATAGAACTCATCTGAAATCATGGAGGGATTAGCATCATTCACCAAAATATGGACTTTTTAAAGGAATTCTCAGCCTAGTACTTCTGCACTAAAGAAAAATTGAATAATAATAAGCTAAAATGTATATAATATTTACTCTGTGTCAGCTGCCTTGTAAAGTTATTTCATTTGCTCCTTACAATAATCCTGGGAGGTAGGTTTTATTATTATCCCCACTTTATAGATAAGGAAATGACAAACAGAGACTAAATGACCTGCTCAGGATCACACAGATACTAAGTGTTTGAGACCAGATTTGAACTCAGCCATATCCTGTCTTCTAGCTGCCTCAGAATCACACTTTTGAATGTCAGGAGACATTTGGCCCAGGAACTTCCTGCTTAGCAATGCTAGAGTGACCAAGTGGGGGTGGTGGCCTTTATCCTGTAGTTACATCAAGGTCATTCCTTATGAGGAAACTGAGTTCAGAGAGATGAATCAAATTCTCCAAAGTAATAAGGAGCAGAATCATTATTCTATCCAAGATCTCCATTCCCGATTTAGTTTTTTTTTTTCCATTCCACTCTACAGTTTCCCCTAGTCAGTGATCAGTAAATATTTGTTGAGCAGTGAGCACCAAGATAAAATAGCCTGGAATTTCTAAGAATTTGGGAATATATATGTATATATGTGTGCGTGTGTGTGTGTGTGTGTGTGCATGTGTGTGTGCGTGTGCATGTGTGTGTGCGTGCGTGTGTCTGTGTGTATGTATGTGTGTATAAAGCCCAGTCACATGATTGATAGAATTTTGTGATGCTCTCGTGTTTCACCCCAGCAAGGCACGAGTTAAATTCTTCACCGTCTCAAGAAATCACCACCTGTTCTTTAGCTGTAATTGCAGTAAGACATTCTTCCAACAGTTCCAACGGGGAGCAATTTTGGTGCTGACAAGAAAAGTCTGGCAAATTAGTGGGTCAGCTGGAGCAGATGGTGCTGCTGCTACTCCCAGGCTCAGTAAGCTGACCATTGGATGGGCCTCATATTGAATGTATCTCCCCACTCTGCCCTGGCTCTCACACTTACCATCTTTCTCCATAAATTGGGAGTTTATTTTTGAGGCAGACTTCCCAGTCTAAGCCTGAACTTCATAAAGGACAAAATCAAGTCACAGAAATTCTAAGAAGATAAATTATAAGTAACTTGCATGTCTTGGGAAACTGTCCTCAGTAGACCAGTATCTGTTCTCACCCAAGAAAGCAGACCTGCTGGGCAGTGAGTGACCGTGGTCACACTGCTGGAACAAACAATATAGCCTTAAAGAGTCTTCAGTTTTTTTATTAGTTTGTTTGCCCAAACAGAGTTCCAAGGGCATTGAGCATGTCATACTGACTTTTACACCACCCTTCCACAAGTACATGGTATATATTGAATGAATACTTAGTACTTCATAGGGACATAGATTGAACTAGAGGGAGATCTGAAAAGTCATAGGCCAGGGGGAACCTTCAGCCTCGATGCCTTGAGTGTGGCCTTTGACTGAGTCCAAGTGTTATGAAATAAATCCTTTTATTAAGGGGATTTGTTCGGTGAAGTTTGGATTCAGTCAAAGGGCTGCACTTGAGTACCTAGAAGGCCACATGTGGCCTTGAGGCCTCAGGTTCCCCACCCCTGCACAAAGGCTCCTAAGTTCATAGATTTAGAACTGGCAGGGACCTTGAATTCATCTAGTCTTACCTATCCATTTTATACATAAACCAACTAAGGACAAGAGGTTAAACACATTGACAGTTGAGAGAGGAAGGATTCCAATGAGGTCCTTTCACTCTAAATAGAAACAAGGAATATCTGACAATTGGATTGGGTTATAAACTGTGAGTTCCTTAATGTTACTTTATCATTAGGATGTTGGTCTAGTACCCAACTTCAATAAAATTGTGAGGTAGGTGGTTTGTTTTTAGCTTTCCTACCACCCTGTTACCCACCCCTGTCCACCCTCATTTGTACCTCTTTCACCCCCTCCCCCCCCCCCGCCCCACCAATGCCCTCCTGGATTCCTCATAATCTCAATCACATAGAGAAAAAAACACACAACTTGAGTTCAAGTATTTGGGTTTCAGTCCTTCTTCTTTAACCTTTAAGCTGTGTGACCTTCAACAAATTGTTTGACCTTTCTAAATCTCGGTTTCCCTATCTCTAGTCTGGGAATTCTTAGATTACAATGAGAATAAAATATGAGAGCATAAGTAAGATATTCTGTGAAACATTATACATAAAAAGCATTTGTTAGTAACAAATCTTAAACACATTCACAGTACTCAGCAAACATATTCCATAAAACTACACCTAAAACTGGTTCTAATTTAATCTTCAAATCACTGTCTCACAGGGATAGTAAATATAATATTCCCATTCTAAATATGGGGGAAGGAAGGAAGGAAGGAAGGGAGGAAGGGAGGGAGGGAAGGAGGAAAAGAGGGAGGGAGAGGGGAAAATGAGGAGGAGGAGGAGGAGAAGGAAGAGGAAGAGGTAACTTTTATATAGACTTACTGTGTACCAGGCACTGCACTAAGCTTGTTGTTGAGTCATTTTTTCAATAAAATCTGACTTGTTGTGACTCCTTTTTGTAGTTTTCTTGGCAAACATTTGGATCATTTTGCTATTTCCTTCTCTAGTTCATTTTATAGATGAGGAAACCGAGGCAAACAGGGTTAAGTGACTTGGTCATGTCATACAGTCAAGAAGTGCCTGAGACCAGATTTAAACCCAAATATTCCTGACTAAGGTCTGATATTCTATCCACTGTACCACCTAGCTGTACACTGTGTGAAGAACTTTATAATTATTATCTTATTTGGTTCTCAAAACAACTCTGGAAGGTAAGTACTACTGTTATCCCCATTTTACAGATAAGAAAACTGAGGCAACTAGATTTTAAGTGACTTGCTCATGGTCATACATCTAATAAATATCTGAGGCTGGATTTGTACTTGGGTCTTCTTGATTCTAGGCCTGGTGCTCTATCTATTGTGCCTCCTAGAGTCATTTATTAAGGAATATTTAACAAGTTCAAAAATTCTTTTAAGAATGAATGCATTAGGGCAGCTAGGTGGCACAGTGAATAGAGCACTGGCCCTGGAGTCAGGAGGACCTGAGTTCAAATCTAGCCTCAGACACATAACACTTACTAGCCCTTTGACTGTAATGGTAATGAAATTTGAAGATCCCTTTGTATTGGAAAGCTGATAGGTACTTAGCAGCTAGTTTCAAATTAAGCCTCTGTAAAGAAACAGAAGGTATGAACCCCTGTTGCTGACATGACAGAAAAGGCCTGAACAGGGCAAAGCTATACCATATATGAGGAAGAGCACAACCTGGACAGTCACAACTTCTTGAGACAAGCATCTGGAAGCAGAGCAGCTGCTGCTGGAGAGAGAAAGAGAAAGAGAGAGAGAATTTCTCACAGCAAGCATCTGAAGGCTGTGCTGCTACAGCTGGACTGGAACTTCCCTGGAGAAAGTGATTTTGATTTTGAGAATGGAACTTCTGCTGATGGCTTCTGAGGGCTATCTGGAGCTGTCATAGGAATCATGACTGTGGTATTGGTACTTTATCAGTTTGTGGCTTTGTTAAGCCTTGACTTCCTAGGAATAGAGACTCTGGATTTAAGGTGGACTGGACACTCTAAGTTTCAATGTGGAACAGAAACTGCACAGAGAGTTGGACAAGGAGCTGGGAGCTGTCTGCCTTTGAACCCAGGTAACAGTTTGTTGAATTCAGGTAGGAGGTGAGACCATGGAAGGGGAACCAGGGAATCTGAGATCCTACCTCAGGTCAAATTGAAAAGAAAAAAACCTCTCTGTGGATACTGAGTAGTGATTGATAAAATCGTAACTTACTTGTGACCTAGAATGGATGGCCTGTGTATTTTCTACTATCCCTTAAGAGACTACTGAGTAGTGACTGATATTATAACTTAATTGCATCTCTTGAGTGGAGAACTTTGACTAGTGTACTTTGTTTCCCTTAAGTAGACCTTGCCTCCTTAAGGATGAGTGAGATAAGGATTAAGGAGGCTTTCCTCCTTAAGACTGGTTGAATGAAGGACTTAATTAAATGACTATCTAAATGAATGCACCTTGTTTAAAAGAGAACCATTGAATGATTGAGTTACTAAATGATTGTACTTTGCTGAAAACTATTTGACCACTTTGGTAAAAAACTATGTGGCCATTTTAGTGATAATTTGTTGAGTTATGACATGTTGAATGCTGTATTTTGATTTTCTGTGATAAGTTGTAACATTGCAAATGCTGTAACTTGATTTTCTGTGAATGTTTTGCTCTGATTTGTTATTGAATAAATAGAGAGCTCACTATACTATGTAATCAGAATCTTGAAAGCTGTTCACAGCAGCAGTCCTCTGGAAAGCTGACCTTGGGCAAGTCACTTAACCCCAATTTCCCTGCCTTCCCCCTCCAAAAAAAAAAAAAGAATGAATGCCTCTTACTCTATTGCTTTATAAGCTAAGGAAGAGGGCATAGGATTTGGAAAAGTTGAAGGTGATGGAAGCAGGGCTCAGTAATGATATTATGCAAACAGAGAAATGAAAGATAACAAATTTCCCACATGTCCTTTGGAATGAAACTTGACAGACTTTTGCAAGATAGATAGTTAGAACCAAAGACAGGAAGGAAGTATATATAAATACATAGATTAGATAGATGTATACTTAGATTAGATAGGTAGATTAATAGATTAGATAGATAAAAAGATGGAAATGGAGAAATGTCTCTATCTATGTGAATAGAATTATAGGCTATTAGAGTTGGAAAAGGCCTCTGACCTCTCTATGGGATGGTAGAAATGACATTGGACTTGAAGTTAAAAGGCAAGTTTTCAATTCCTATCAATGCCTTTTACTAATTATATAACTCAGCAATTCACTTAACTCTTTGGGACCTCAGTGTTGTCATCTGTAAAACTAAATGCTTGCCTTTAATAATGCTTAATAATGCTTGCATAACTTGGTTCATACAGGTTGCTGTGCTGAAAGTATTTTGTAATAATGATTACAAGAAATATTTGTAGATTGTGTATTTTTTGAAGTGCCTTACGTATCCCCATTTTATTCTTACACTGACCCTGTGGAGAAGAGACTACAAGTGTTAGACCCATTTCTTCATCTGCAAAACAAGCTGGAGAAGGACACGGCAAACCACTCCAGTAACTCTGCCAAGAAACCCCCAAATGGGGTCACAGAGAATTAGACATGACTGAAATTGCAGCATGGAAAAGTCTATTAACATTGCTAACTCCCAGCATGAAAGCATCCCATGGTGACATATATTGGGCTTGCAATTATCCAGAACTTTACAATTATCTGTGAACTGCTATCTACTAATGCGTCTTTCTCCTTGTATTTATGGCTGATTTTCTTAAAGCAAAGTATATGACGACATTTATCCTTCTTGGGTTTTCCTTTTTCATTTATATCCATATACATTTAAATTACATTTTAATTTAATTTATAAATACAACATATAAATATGTATTTATATATTATTATATTTATTCTACATTA
>CM053582.1:525032107-525080597 GCA_028627135.1 Pseudochirops cupreus | reverse complement strand
GTGGGGGGTGGGTGAGGAGGGAAGAAGGGAGAGAATCTGGAACTCAAAGTTTTAAAAACAAATGTTAAAAAATTGTTGCTATATGCAACCATGAAATAAGATATACAGGCAATGGAGTATAGAAATCCATCTTGCCCTATAAGAAAGTAAGAGGGAAGGGGGGAAATGGAGGGATAGGGTAAGATATATGAGAGGACAGACTGGGGAATAGAGTAATCAGTATGCTTGCCATATTGGGGTGGGGGGTAGGGGAGAGATGGGGAGAAAATTTGGAACTCAAAATCTTGTGAAAATGAATGTTGAAAACTAAAAATAATTAAATTCTGAAAAAATAAAATGTCATTAATATGTCTAAAAAAAAAGAGTTCTCTAAAGAACTTAGAGCTTTCCCAAGTAACTTATCCAAAATCAAACATCCAGTATGTGTCAGAAGCAGGATTCAAACACAGGTTTTTCCAGTTTCAAGGCCAGTTCTTTAGCTATCATGACACACTGACATTTAATCTTTCCCAAAGAGGCTTGCACAGTGTCTCAGTCTGGATGTTATTTATCATTTTTCTTCTTATAAAATCATATTGCCAAGACTTCTGGGGACAAAGAGAAGATAGCAGAGTAGAGAAGTCATCAACTGAGAACTCCCAACATTCCCTTCTAAACAATTTTAAAATAATAGCCTCAAATCAAATTCTCAAGTGGAAGAGCCAAAAAAAAACCAAAAATAGGTCAGAGTGAAACATCCTTCCATCCAAAGACAATATAGGAAGTCAGGAAGAGATCTGTCACAATGGGGAGGGGGCCGACAGAAAGCCCACTTGGATAAAACACCGATTTTGGAACTGGGTAGTGGTGACAGAAGCAGTAGCAGCTTTAGGAGCTCTCAGTCCATAAACAGTAAGGGGACTTGGCCGCTGGTTAGAAAGAGATTAGAGCAGAACCCCGAGGCTTATGTACCTAATTTATTCCACTGATCCACTATTCTATTTCTTAGTCCGTACAAGATTATTTTGATAATTACCACTTGTAGCACAGTCTGAGAACTGGTATGGCTGGCTACCTTCTTTCACATTTTCCATTGGTTTCCTTGATACTGTTGACCTTTTGTTGTTCCAAATAAATTTGGTTATTTTTGTTATTATTATGATTAATTCTACCTCCATAAAATATTTCTGATAGTTTTATTGGTATGGCACTTAATATATAGATTAATGGGTAGAATTGCCATTTTCATTATATTGGCTCCGCCTATTCATGAACAATTAATATATTTTCCAATTCCTTAGATCTGACTTTATTTGTGTGAAAAGTGTTTTGCAATTATGTTGATATAATTTGTGGGTTTTTCTTGTTAGGTAGACTTCCAAGAATTTTATATTATCTATGGTTATTTTAAATGGAATGTCACTTTCTATTTCTTGCTTTTGGACTTTGTTGGTAATATATAGGAATCTGATGATTTATGAGGGTGTGTTTTGTATCCTGTAATTTTGCTCATGTTGTTAAGTTTTTCAATAAGATTTTTCATCAAAATTCTTTAAAAGAAGTTACATGAAATACAGGAGCAAATAGAACAGTAAGATTATACTAGGGTTGGAACTCAGTTTTCCCTGCTCATAAGTAGATAAATCTAACCATAAAATAAATTTTAAAAGAAATCAAAGAGATGCATAAAATCTTAGAAAATTTAGAAATAATAGACCTCTGGAGAAAAATAAATGGGAACAGAAATGAATAAGCCTTTTTTTCAGCTGTACATATTATCTTCACAAAAATTGACAATATATCAAGTGATAAAAACCTAACAATTAAATGCAGGAAAGCAGAACTATTAAATATAACTTTTCAGACCATAATCTAATAAAAATTATATATAATAAAGAGCTGTGGAAGCAGAGATTTAAAACTAATTGGAAACTAAACTATCTAATCCTAAAAGAATAAGTGGGTCAAAGAATAAATCATAGAGACAATAATTTCATTAAAGATAATGACAACAATGAGACAACATACCAAAATTTTGGGAATGCAGTCAAAATAATACTTATGGGAAAATTCATATCTCCAAAATGCTTACCTCAGGAAAACAGAGAAAGAGCAGATCAATGAATTGGGCATGCAACTAAAAAGAACTACAAAATGAACAAGTTAAAAATCCTCAATTAAATATAAAATTGGAAATCTTGAAAATGAAACGAGATTAATGAAATTGAAAATAAGAAAACCATTTAACTAATAAATAAAAGTAGGTTCTGGTTTTATGAAAAAAAAAGTAGATAAGCCATTGATTAATTTTATTTTAAAAATGAATTAATAACACCAAATTGGTGCTATCAAAAATGAAAACAGTAGACACACTACCAATGAAGATGTAATTAAAGCAGTTATTAGGAATTATTTTTGTCCAATTTTATGCAAGTAAAATTGACAATCTAAGTGAAATGGATTCATAAATATATAAACTACCCAGATTAAGAGAAAAATAGAATATTTAAACAGCCCCATTTTAGAAAAAGAAACTGAACAAGCCATCAATGAACTCCTTAAGAAAAAATTCTAATACCTGATGTATTCATGTGAATTCTAATGATCATTTAAGAAGAAATTAATCCCAATACTATATAAAGTATTTGGAGAAAAATTTTTAGCAAATTCCTTTTACATCACAAATATGGTTTTGATATCTAAATTAGGTAGGGCAAAAAGAGAAGGAAAAAACATAAACCAATTTCTTTTAATGTAAAAAAAATCAATAAAATACTTTCAAGGGAATTAAAGCAATATATCACCAAGATTATATACCATGACCAGGTGGTATTTTACCAGGAATTCAGGGCTGGTTCAATATTAGAAAAATCATCAGCATAATTGACCATACTAATAATGAAAACAATAAAAATGATATGATTATATCAATAGGTGCAGAAAAACTCTGACAAAATGCAACACCCATTCCTAGAAGACACTGGAAAACACAGGAATCAATTGAACTTTTCTAAAAGTGATCGGTAGTTTGTATTTAAAACCAAAAGCCAGCATTGTCTGTAATGGGGATAAGCTTGAAGCCTTCCCAATAGATCAGGGGTGAATCAAAAATGTCCATTATCACCACAATTATTAAATATTGTACTAGAAACCCTAGTCATAACAATAAGACAAGAAAAATTGAATAAAAACAGCCAAAGAGGAAAGAAAAGTATGATTCTTTGAAGATGATGCAATGGTATACAGAGAGAAACCTAGAGAATCAACTAAAAAACTAGTTGAAACAATTAACAGCTTTAGCAAAGTTACAGGACATAACATAAATGTAAAGGAATCAGCAGAATTTCTTTATACTGTCAACAAAATACAACAGCAAGATAGAAAGAGAAATTCTATTTAAAATATTTGGGAGTCTATCCGCCAAGACAAACCCAGGGATTTCAATTGTTTCCTATTTTTCCAGTTGTGTTCAACTCTTTGTGACCCTTTTTTGGGTCTTCCTGTTGAAGATATTAGTGTGGTTTGCCATTTTCTTCTCCAGCTTATTTTATAGATGAGGAGACTGAGGCAAACAAGGTTGAGTTAAGACCAGGGTCACATAGCTAGTAAGAGTTTTAGCTCAGATTTGTATTCAGAATGATGAGTCTTCCTGACTCTAGGACCGGTGCTCTTTTTATTGTACAACATAGCTGCCCAAATCAAGGGATAATATGAACACAACTGCAAAACACTTTTCACACAAATAAAGATAGATGTAATTAATTGTAGAAATATTAATTACTAATTCATACACTAAAAATTGAAAATTCTACCTGAGTTAATTTATTTATTCAGTGCCATGTCAATCAAACTACCAAAGAATTATTTTTATACAGCTAGACAAAATAGTAACAAAATTCATCTGGAAAAATAAAAGATGAAGAATATGAAAAGAATAAATGAAAAACAAGAGTTAAGGAAGGTACCCCAGAAATTCCAGATTTCAAACTATATTATAAATTGGCAATCATTAAAACAATCTGCTACTAATTAAGAAGTAGATTGGTGCATCAGTGGAATAGATTGGGTACATACTACACAGTAATATGTGACCATGGTTATCTAGTATTTAACGAACCCAAAGATCCAATGTTTGGAGAGTAAGAACTCAACATTTGATTAAAAAATTGTTCAGAAAATTGAAAAAGCAGTTTGGCAGAGAAATTAGGCTTATAAAAACATCTCATATTGCCAAGATAAGGTCAAAATGGAGAGACAATTTAGACATAATAGGTGATATCACAAGTAAATTATAGGAGCATAAAAATCAATCTGTTAGATCTATGAATATGGAAAGAATTTATATCCAAACAAGAAATAGAGAGGATTATGGGAAATAAAAGAGATAATTTTGATTGCATGAAATTAAAAAGCTTTTGCACAAAACAAAACAGTCAAAATTAGAAAGAAAACAAAAAAAAAACTAAGAAAAAATTTTGCAGTGAGTTTCTTTGATCAAAGCCTCATTCACCAAATATGTAGAGAACTAAGCCAAATTTATAGAAATGAAAGCTATTCCCTAAATGATAAATGGTCAAAGAATATGAACCAACTGTTTTCAGAAGAAGAAATCAAAGCTATCAACAGACACATAAAATGCTCCAAATCATTACTGATTATAGAAATATACAGTAAAAACAATTCTAAAGGACCACCTCACACCTATCAAATTGACCATCATGACAGAAGAGGAAAATGCTGAAAGGGATGTAGAAAAATTGGGATACTAACGCACTATTGGTAAAGATGTGAACTCATCCAACTATTCTGTAGAAGAATTTGCAACTATACTCAAAGAGCTTTAAAATTGTGTACACCCTTTGACCCCAAAACACTACTACTAAGTCTGTATCCAAAGAAATCAGAAAAAATGGGGGAAATGACCTAAATGCACAAAAGCATTTATTGCTACTCTTTTTGTGGTAGTGAAGAATTGGAAATTGAGTGGATGCCTATCAGTTGAGGAATGGCTGAGCAAGGTGTGGCATATGATTGCAATGGAATACCATTGTGCTATATAAAAAATGATGAGCAGGATGTTTTCAGAAAAAATATTGGAAGACTTATATGAATTTGTGCAAAGAAAAATGAGTAGAATGAGAATATTGTACACAGTAACAGAATTGTAGTAAAGATGATCAACTGTGAAAGACTTAGCTGCTTTGATCCAGACAAAGATCCAAAAGAAATTCGAAAGCACTAATGATGAAAAATGCTATTACATCCAGAGAGTGAATTGGTGAAGCCAGAATGCAAATTGAAGCATACTTTTAAAGAATTTCTTTATTTTCAGTCTTTTATTTTGTTTGTGTGTTTTTTTACAACATGTCTAATATTGAAATATGTTTAGCATGACCTCACACATGTAATCAAAATTGAATCACTTGCCTTCTCAAGAAAGTAGAAACACTACAATGGAGGAAGAAAATGTGGAACTGGAAATTAAAAGCAAATTCAAAATGTTTTATATGTAATTGGGAATTATTTAATGATATAAATAAGTATATAAAACAAAATTATATTGCCAGTGTTCCTTAGAGATATTTTAATTGATAAGAACATTAAATCTCAGTAAAAACTTAGTGAAAATAAATTTGTAGGTTTTTTCCCCCCATTTAAGTTCATAGACCTACTAAAATCTATTTCCAAATCCCCTAGAAGAACCTAGGTTTAAAATCTTTGCCCCAGAGTCAATATTCAGGCTTATCATGGCAAAGGAGGAAAGAATGAACAGGAAATAACCTGACATAAAAATTACACAAAGTTCTAAGACCAATGTCTGTCAGATAGAACCGACCCTTAAGTTAAAACAAAAATTTCCCCTTCAGGAAATGTATGACATCAAATTGATATTTAAAATGTAGACCAAAGTCAAAGAAATCTTGGAAATTTTGTTTTTTAAATGTCAGAAAAGACTATGGGTAAGTAGGGTGAGGTACTGGAAGCAGAAGAGTGAGATATGAGCCCAGAGACAGTGAAGAAGGTGATAAACAGGCAATAAAACATTGACAGACAATATGAGTCATAGTTTAGTATAGCTCATGAGCCAGGCCAGAATTATTGTCAGGGAGCTAGGGACGTGGGCCAGAAATATAGGGTCAAGCACAATGATGGTTTCGAAAATCAAAGATCATTGGTCAATGATCAATGTCTAGAGATTTTATAAAAGTTGAAAATTTTTAAAAATTTCACAAGGAACTTCCCATCTGTGTCAAAAAGAATTGTATTGAATTAATAGCCTTTCCCTGTTTGCAAACTTTTGAAGGCTTTCTACATTTCAGAAACCAATCACCATAAGATTAAAAGGCTTTGCAGATTAGAACAGGTAGTTGGTGATCACCTGGATGAAGAAGGGATTATTATAACTTCTGAAAAAATTTATAATGGCAACTCAGTTGATCTTAATGTCATGTGTGAGGTTAGAGAAGATAAATGGTTTCTAAAGACAAAGAAAAATATAAGCAACAAAAACTATAAGGATTCACAGAAATAAGTGATAGTATTAATCAAGGTATCAAAGTACCTCAGTTATAATGGTTTCTCAGAATATCTTTATGGCAGACACTTAGTTGGTCATCCTGACTTATGAAAGGCAGAATTCTTTATTTAAATGATTTTTAAAAATTTTAATATTCTATTTTTTCCAAATTACATGTAAAAACAATTTTAACCTCCATTTTTTTTTGAATTTTGAGTCCAAATTCTCACGTAACCTCTTGTACACTCTTCCCATATTATTAATAAGGCAAGGAATTTGATAAAGGTGCAGGCATGAAAACATATTTCCACATTAGTCACATTGTGAAAGAAAACAAAGACCAAAAAAGGAATAAAAAAGAAAGTTAAAACAACAACAACAACAACAGTACACTTTGATTTTCATTCGTATTCCATCAAGTCATTCTCTGGAGGTGGATAGCTTTTTTCATCACAGGCTCTCCAGAATTGCCTTGGATCTTTGTATTGTGGGGAATAGCTAAGCCAGTCACAGTTGATCATTTTGCAATATTGTTATTACAGTGCACAATGTTTTCTATGTTCTGCTCACTTTAATTCATATCGGTTGAGAGCATCCTGCTCATCATTTCTTTTTTCTTTTTTTAAATTAACTTGTTTTTAGTTTTCAACATTCACTTTCATAAGATTTTGAGTTCCAAATTTTCTCCCTATCTTTCCCTTCCCCACCCCAAGATATTGGGCATTCTGATTACTCCTTTCCCCAATCTTCCCTCTCTTCTATGACCCCTCCCCCCCTTCCCTTCTCTTATTCCCTTCCCTTCTATTTTCTTGTAGGACAAGATAGATTTCTATATGTCATGAAAGGCAGAATTCTTAACCAGGCCTAATGATCTAGGCAGATATAAAAGAGGTATCAGGGTTTGAGGAAAGTAACCCAACAACTGAGCTTATTTCATAGCTATTTCTTATACAATGGATAGTAAGAAGCCTGATTAGAGCAAGAATAGCACAGAAAGGTAAACAGAGATAATCTATAAATTCTATAAAGAAGGGAATCGTATTAAAAAACCTAGTCATTTGAGTTAAAATAAGATAAAAACATTCAAGGAAGACAGAAATGTCATGGTAGAGTTTACAAAGTCACCAGAAATGGTCATGTAATCCTTTTGAGAATCTTAGGAATGGCACCAAAGAGTAATAGCAGAATAAAAAAAAAATTTTTAAAGGAGGGAAATATCAATAATCTAACAGGGGAATAAAGACATTAGAATTGGTCACAAAGAACTTCAAAATTATATATACACATTTATATGTGTGTATATACATATAAATTGAAGGTTAAAATAAATGCAGAAGCACAAGGACAAGTAAACAGTTTTCAAAGACTGTGAGATGAGAAGAGGACAAATAGCTCATGGTTGAGCCATGCCAATATCATAAATGTGATAATACTACCCGAATTAATTTTCAGATTCAGTGCTGTGTAGTAGTAAATTTCACAGAATCATACAAAACCATGACATCCATTCAAAGAGATAAAAAAGGCTGAACATCAAAGGAAATAATCAAAAAAGTAAGAATTAAGGGAATATATTTAACTAGACCTCAGGTCACATAAATCAAACTATTTGAAACCACTTAAAATATAAAAGAAGAACAATGAAATGAGGTAAAGGAGCAAGAATTGGAAACATCTAGAAAATCAAAGAACATTAATTATCTATTCATACATTCAATAAACATTTATTAAGCGCCTACCATGTGCAAGGCACTATGCTAAGCTCTGGGGATACAAAAAGAAAAAAAGACAGTTCCTTCCCTCAAGGAGTTTACAATCTAATGGGGAAAACAAAATGCAAACACCCACACTCACACATACATTATATACAAATACATATATGTGTGTGTACATACATACATACATATACATACAGGATAAAGAGGAATTGATTAAAAGAAGAAAAAACACCAGAATTAAGAGAGGTTAGACAAGGCTTCCTGTAAAACATGGGATTTTATTTGGGACTTAAAAGAAGCCAGGGAGGTCAATAGTTAAAGCAGAGGAGGGAGAGTTCTCCAGGCAAGGGGGAGAGTCAGAGAAAATGCTTGAAGCAAAGAGATTGAGAAACTTGTTCAGAGTACAGCCCATAGGCCAGTGTTACTGGATCAAAGAGTATGTTTTGGGGATTAACATGTAAGAAGTCTGAAAAGGTAGGAGAGGACTAGGTCATGAAGGGTTTTGAATATTAAACAGTATTTTTTAAAATTTTCTGTGGGGGCATTAGGAAGCTACAGTAGTTTATAGAGTAGATGGGTGAAATGATCAGACCTGCATTTTAGGAAAACTGCTTTGGTGACCGAATGAAGAATGGATTTGAGTGGGGAGAGACTTGACACAGGCAAATATGGTTAAAGAGGACCTACACTAGACAGATGGCAATAGATTTCAGAATTATTAATATAAAGATGGTAATTAAATGCATGGGAGCTGATGAAATCATTAAATTATGTAGTTTAGAAAGGGAAGAGAAGATGACTCAGAACTGAACAATGAAGGATACCAGTGTTTGATGGTGTGATCTGTAGAAGGGTTAGGGTTAGCAAAGGAGAAAGAGAAAGATCTGTTAGATAGTTAGGAGGAAGATCAGGAGAGAGTGCTATCCTGAAAACATCAAAAAGAGAGTTTCAAGGAGCAGAGGATGATCAAAAATGTCAAAGGCTGCAGAAATGTCAAAGAAAATGAGGACTGAGACAAGGCCCTTGAATTTGTTGACTCACTAGGAAATAGTAACTAGAGAAAACTGTTTTGGTAGAATGATAAAGTGGGAAAATCAGATTATAAGGGGTTAAGGAGAGTGAGAGGAAAGAAAATAAAGGCACTTATGGTAGATAACCTTATTTGAGGATTTTAGGTACAAAGTGCAGATAAACTGGATGATAGTGATAAAGTGAAGTTTTTTTTTTTATCGGATAGGGGAGACATGGGCATGTTTGTAGGCATTAAAAGTGGGAGAGATTAAATCACTATTGATTAGAGAAATGCAAATCAAAACAACTTTTAGGACCACGTCTCACTGATCAGATTGGTTAACATGACAAAACAGGAAAATGATAAATGCTGGAGAAGATGTGGGGAAATTGGAATACTAATGCATTGTTGGTGGAGTTGTGATCAGATCCAACCATTCTGGAGAACAATTTGGAACTGTGCCCAAAGGGTTATAAAAATGTCTATACCTTTTGACTTATTAATACCTCTTCTAGGATTATATTCCAAAGAATACAGATGGGAAAAGGACTCCTATGTACAAAAATTTTTATAGCAGCTCCTTTTGTGGTGGCAAAGAATTGTAAATCAAGGGGATGCCCATCAATTGGGGAATGGCTGAACAAGTTGTGGTATATGAATGTTATGGAATACTATTGTGCAATAAAAAATGAGGAATAGACAGACTTTGTAATAACCTGGAGAGTCTTATATAATTGATGCTGAATGAGGAGAGCAGAAACAGGAGAACTTTGTACACAATTATAGACACATCATATCTGTGATGACTAACTTTGATAGACTGGGCTCCTCTCAGCAATGCAAGGCTAGAAGACAACTCCAAAGGATACATGATGGAGAAGGCTATCCACATCCATAGAAAGAATTACAGAGTCTGAAAGCAGATTGAAGCAAACTACTTGCTGTCTCTCTCTTTCTCTCTCTGTCTTTCCATTTTGTTTTGTTTTGTTTCTCCTTCCTCACTGTTCACTCTACTGGTTATAATTCTTCTTTACAACTTGATTAATGTTTAATGTGAAGCTATATGTAGAACCTATATTGAATTGCATGCTGCCATGGGGCAGGGGGAGAAGGTAATGAGGGGGGGAAAAATTTGAAACTCAAAAAGTGGGACTGAATGTTGTAAATTAAAAGTTTTTTTTTTCAAAAAAGAGTGGGAGAGATTGAAAATAAGTGAAAGAGTGGGGTTGACAGATAGTGGAGATGAAGTCAAATTAGTTAACTTGAACAGCTAGAGAAGCTTAACTTGGTAAGAAGTAAGGATAATTCATCATGTAAAACAGGCGTGAAGAGGAGAAAGGTGTATGAGCCATAGAAGGTAAGGAAGAGAGAAGGAGGAGTTAATTAATGATAAATGTCCTTAGTTTTTCTATTAAATATATGACAAGGTTCTCAGCTGAAAGTGGTTAGCAAGAGCCATGGGACTTTTGAGGAGGGCTGAAAAGTTTTGAAAGAGCTACTATGGAGAGTAGGATAGTGAGGTGATAAAGTGTAATGATAATTAATTTAAATTTGTATACCCCTTTTGTTATGTCAAGTAAATAGGTACTTAGTCCTTAGTCAAGCCTCTGTGAAAGAGGCAGAGGGTGTGAACTCTGTCTCCTGTTGCTGACATAACAGAAAGGGTTTGGCTGAAACAGGAAGCCAATATTGTATGTGTGTATATAAGAAAAGCCCCAGAGAGGCAGAATCAGAATTTTTCTCCTGGCAGGTTCCTGGTGGAGGAAGCAGAATTTTCTCCTGACAAGATCCTGGTGGAAGAATTGTAGAGACTGAAGCTGGCTGAGAGGGAGAGAGAGAGAGAGACAAAGACAGAGAGAGAGAGAGAGAGAGAGAGAGAGGAAGGAAGATTTTCTTGGCAGCATCCGGAAGCTGGGCAGCTACTGGACTGAGAACTGAGTTGGAGTTTTCTGGAGACAAGCATCTGGTGGAGACTGAAGTTGCTGCCAGGATGGCTGCTTGCAAGGCCAAAGTGGCTGCTGCCATATTTCTTCTGGGTCCTAGGGCCAGCCAGACTGCCAGAGGACTGAAGAAACATGACCAGGATGCTAACACTTTATTTGTTTATGGCTTGGTTGATCTTTGAGTTCCTGGGAACAGAAGTTGTGAAGATTTTGAAATGAACTAGACCCTGTGAACTTCAGTGGGTAGCAGGAACTGCCTTGAGGACTGGACAAGGACCTGGGAGTTGTCTGCCTCTGAATCCAGGTGACTGTTTGGTGGATTCAGGTAGGAGCTGGGACCATGGAAAGGGATCCAGGGAATTTGAGAGACAAGAAGTACATGAAGACATGGTGGTGAGTATGCAATGTAAAAGAGAAAGCAGAAATAAATCTTATTTTTAAAATCTTATGCATGATAATGTGAAAGATAATGACTAATATAACCTAATAACACTACAAGGGAAGATAAGTTTACAAAAAGCTTGGTGAGAAACCTGACTATGTTAAATCATCCAAAAACCATTTATAGATGAAAATCCAAAGATAACAAGGGATGAAAATTGAAACAATTCTGCCATATTTTCATAATGACTACAAAGTGTAAATGAAAAGAACAAAAACAAAACAATAAAAACTGAATGTTGCAAAAATATAAACAACAAACTTGTCCCCAAAGAACAGATACGAGAAGATACGTACCCCTAGACTACAACAGGAGTCAGGGAATATCAGCATATAATATCAGATTTTTTTTTTATATGCGTCAAAGAGTTTTACTCAAGTTCTTTTTTTTCTCTTTTTTAAATGTTTTTTTAATTCTTTTTTTTAAAATAAAGGATATCTCTTTGGTTGGAGGAAGGGACATAGGAAAGGAAGGAAAGGTACACAATGTGAAAATATAAGACAGCAATAACATTTAGAAAAATAAACAAAACTAACCTAATTTCATAATTTATGAGAATGGAATCACCACAGTTGACTTCTAAAACATCCCTTATGTGCTGTATTGAATTTGATATAAATCAACAAATAATTAAGAAGTGGGAACAGTATGAACAAAGATGTGGAGTCAAGAATGGGAATAGCACATCTGGAGAGAAGATGAGGGAATCAATCTGGCTGGAATAGAAAAGATTATGGTGGAGATTTTGGGGAAAGTAACATAAATATGGAACTGGATTAAGAATAAATTTGATAATGAAACTGAGAATTTCTAACTATACTCTTTAGATATCAGGGAGTTTTCAGAAACTTTTAAGCAGAGGAGTAACAGGGTGTAGTTAAAGCTTTCATGATATGAATCTAAAGAGATGAAAAAAAATGGATTCAAGTGGGGAGAATATGTCAATAGGGAGACCAGTTAGGATGAATGTGTGTGTGTGGTTTTTTTTTTTAGCACACTGTCTTCTTTTCACAATTTCATTTACAAAATCTAGCACAGAGTAGGTGATTTATAAACAATTTCTGATTGTTTGCTATTGAAATAGTATAGGTGTGAGCTGATGAGTTCAATCATGCCAGTAATTGTATAGAGAGAAAAATTCTAAGTATAGCTATACATTATATTCCCTTTTAGGCAACATATGGGATAGAAATTGATCTGAAACTAAATGGATAGTTTTTCTAAGTAACTTCAAAAGGTAAAGAATTCAATCCCTATTCACTAAATTATTTTGTGTTCAAAAGAGAGAGGATTCTGTTCAAATATTTTAATATAATTATGTGTATATAAGCATCTATCCTCAGGGCATCAAAATATAGAAATTTATGTTTTTGTTGTTTATAGGTGGATTCTGGGAAAGGCAATAGTTGGATGATAGTGGGCTATTTGTGACCTTGATGCTGCTGCAAATGACTATCAAAGCCAAGAATTTTTTTTAATAACATTTTATTTTTCCTAATTACATATAAAAACCAATTTTTTTCACATTCTTATTTTTTTATTTTGAGTTCCAAATTATCTTCTTTGATATATGTTATGCCTGTGCAATCATGCAAAACATATTTCCATGTAAGTCATGTTATGAAAGAAAATTTAGACAAAAAAATACAAAAAAAATTTAAAATAGTCTGCTTTGATCTGCATTCAGACTCCATTAGTTCTTTCTCTAGAGGTGAATAGCATTTTTCATCATGAGTCCTTTGGAATTGTCTTGGATCATGATATTGCTGAAAATAGCTAAGTCAAGAAATAGTTCTCTTCGGAATATACAAGGTCCTACACAGCAAGAGCAAATAACAATAGTTAATTGCTGTATATGTGTGTGTATATATACATCCACAAAATCTTGTGAGAAAGGTATTATTATTATCATCTCCATTTTGCAGAAGAAGAAACTGATATGGGGAAAGATTGAGTGACTTATCAAGGGGTTTCACAATAAGTGTGTATGAGGCAGGATTGGAACTCAGGACTTTCTAACTCCAAGTCTGGGACTCTATGCAGTATATCAACAAACAAAAACACTGTCTGTACAGAACTAGATTAAGAGGTGCAAAAGAACTTGAGGGATCATCTCTTCCATTCCTTTGTTTAAGACATAAGATAAGGTATTTTTGCTAGAGATTGGTAGAGATTTTTTTTTTCTTGTTTTCTTTTACTTAATCACCAATTTCTTATGCTTAGAGGAAATCCATCCATGAACCATCTTAGGGCTTATCTAGAAGAGAGATATGTAAAATATCCAGGCACAAATAGGCTGTGATCATTGGCACAGCCAACCTTCCACAGTCACTAACATTTTATCTGCCCACCCTATTGGCCTTAGGTTCAATGCTCTAGTTTTGTTTATTTACTCAATAGGGAAATTAGGCGTTCATGAGATTTAGTTCTAAACCTACCATATTCCTGCAGAACAATTTCATTTTTTGTCTCTATTCCATGAGGCTGGGGATGAAGTGAGTATAAAAAGAAGTACCCAGAGTACAACCATGAATCCTAGATGAAACAGGCAGCTTTGACTCTGCACAGAAACAGTATTTTGAGCAATAAAGAACTAGAACAATTCTTTGGGATATTTGCCCAAGGGCTATTCATCAGCCTTTTGACGTATCATGTCAACTAAGTACAATTTTGATCATTGCCAAATGAATTCTTTGCTTCCCAGTGCTGACTCTCCATGGGCAAATTGTTCCCTCTCAGTCAATGGATAAGCATTTAAGTACCTGCTATGTACTTGTGATACAAAGAAAGGCAAAACACAGTCCTGCCCTTAAGGAGCTCACAATCTATTGGGAGAGATCAGTTGTAACTAACCATAAGCAAACAAGCTATTTATAGGAAAAATAGGAATAATCAAAAGAGGGAAGGCACTAGGAGTAGGAAAGATTGAAAACACTCAGTTGGTCCCAGTTTCCCTGTCACTTGCTGTACCTGCTCCCATAACTCAGGTCCTTAGTCAAAAAGAAGATTCTCATTTACTTTACAAGAGATCTCAGAAGGCCACATACCAAAGGAAATGTGATATAAATGGAAAGTTGCCCCCATTGCAAACATGGAATTTACTAGGAGGAAAAGCACTATCTGCATACATAATGAGGGAAATGGCCCCACCCCTCCCACCCCTTTCCTACTGGCCCTTGGGAACTTAGAGAGCTGTCCTTATATTCATGGTCAGAAGAAAGTAAAAGGCCTAAGGGCCATGGATTGTTTCCTTAGGATATCCTCAAGGCTCTGGATTATAGAAAGGGCCATTTCATCATGATCCCCCAGGGGCTGCTTTGCTCACTTTGTCCAATGTCAGTACAGACAATTCCATATCCTGAGAAATGTTTCCATGATTATGGTTGGTGTTTGTGATGCATTTTTATGTTATAAGGATAGCTCTTTGAATGAAGGAATGGGAAAGATATGTTTAGAAATGAAAATAAAGTAAAAATAAAGGAAACAAATATTTAAAAAGATAAAATAGGCACAAAAAAAATAAGAAAGTTGTGATAGAAAGAAATGGCAAATTTTAGAGTCTGGGAGCATCCTACCTTTCATTACAAACTTCAGGTTGTATTCAAAACCAGAGATCTAATCAATTAAGTGCCTGTCAGTGATGGAGCAAAAACTCGTTCTAATTTAGATTTGGTCGAGTCAGGTATCTACAAAGAGGTGAAATATACTTCTGTTCAATTCATAATGGAAACAAGAGAGAAAAGCACAGAGATTTATCATGAATCTCATGTAGATTGTAGTACATAAATTTTCCTGATTCACCAGTTCTATTTTTTAACTTCTCATTCAGGGCAAATTGCCCAGAGCAAGAAACTTAATAAAAAAAAAAAGTTTCCATCCTGTAATTCATAGAAAAAGCAGCAGCCTTGAGACATACTGATTTATGCTGTAATAATGGCCTCCATGTCCTTGGCTCCATGCTTAAAGTGAGTTCTAAAGTCATCTGCATGAACCACAAGACCTCCATACTCCTTTTATTAGTTGGCAAAAATTATATTGACCAGGGAGTACATATTTCAGGAAACATTACTCAGTAACCTTGATGATAAGTGAAGACTTGATCTTGGAACTTATGATTTGGTCTAAAATGAAAATTAAACATCACTGAAAAGGTTTAGGAAACCCCTAAAAAGGTAGTTTTATGTTGGGCTGTTTCCAAGGGGGACTAGTATTGTTATTTAATGGAGACTTCAAGCATTTACTCTACTTTGCCTCTGTTCAGGTTTTATTACACCTGCAGCTCCAGTCGAGAGCAAATGGTATAAAATAAGGGAGTGGTTCATATTCAGAGCTTTTAAAGAGGAAATTGGGACTTAGTTTTAAAAAAAAAGCCTATGAAACTTAATGTATGTACCTGTCACAAGGTAGCGCTAAGGTAGTGCTTAGGTAGCACTTAGCTCCCAGGGTATTGTTAAGGCAACTTTTCACATCTATTAATCTTATCTCCCTGATTAGGTAGTAAGCTTCCTGTCAGCAAAACTCAGTTTTATGCTGCTTCAAAATATTCATAAATATTTGCATAGTGCTTTACATGAAAAGTCTCATTTGAGCCTTACCCAAAATAACCCCAAAACTTATAGGTTAAATAGTACAGGCATTCTTCTCTTTGTAAACAAAGGGAAACTGAGACCCAGAGAAGGCAAGAGAAATACCCAAGATCGCACAGCTAGTAATTTTCAGAGGCAGTATTTGAACCTGGCTCTCTACTTACCCTAAATTCAGTGCTCTTTCTACTATTTCAAACTACCTGTTTCTGTCTCTGATTGAATCAAGCAGGATATAAAAGGTACTTAATAAATTCTTGATTGATAAATAAAATTAGACCTGGAGTAAGGAAGACATGAGTTCAAATTTGCCCTCAGACAAAAGCTGTGTTACTATAGATACATAATTTAATTTTTGTCTCAATTTCTTCATCTGCATATGGGAATAATAAGAAAACTTACCTTCATGAGTTATTTCAAGTATAAATGGAGCTTATATTTATAAGATGTTTTGGTAACCACAAAGCATCATGGAAATGATAGTTATTATTAAACCATGGTATTTGTATATTAGCTTTATTAAACCATTTCTAGCTATGTTTATAGTATATTTGGTTCCGTGGGCTTTTGGTATTCTGGCAAAAAACCAGAAGCATTCTTACTGTTGTTTTGTG
Source organism: Pseudochirops cupreus (assembly GCA_028627135.1). Classification (NCBI taxonomy): domain Eukaryota; kingdom Metazoa; phylum Chordata; class Mammalia; order Diprotodontia; family Pseudocheiridae; genus Pseudochirops; species Pseudochirops cupreus. The sequence continues at coordinate 525,063,789 of CM053582.1, read as the reverse complement.
TTAGAAGCTTTTCTTCTCTTTCTGCACAAGTATACACGTGTTTGCTTAGACACATGTGAACCCAAACTTGCAATAGTTCAAATCTACCAGAATCTCCATTTTTTTTTTCTATTTGCTCCTGTAAAAGATGGAATTTATCATTGGTGTCTATGAGATGGAGAACTGAAAAATGAACTCATCCATTTTATGGAAAGGTAGAGTTTTACATGCTATATTTAAAACTCAAATATCCTATTCATATTTTCTTAGAGCTATAACTGGCAATTTCTGCATGTGGTACAAGTAGTTACAAGGCAGAGAGGATTACCGGGGATACCATTGTCTGGGTAAAGAAGCAACACAGCTCAGCAAACTAGGCAGTTCCTAAATTTGTTAAGGAGAAGAAATAGCTCCAAGATGAGGTTGCCATTGTTCTTGCTCCCATTGGGTGAGAATGATGAAATGACTTGCCACTATTACTGCAATTGGAGTGGGGTAGACAGGGGACAAGTCACACCACTTTCAGGTTGTCTAGAGCACCAAACTTCCTAGACTTAACCTAGATATAACAGTCTTCCTTGCGAAATCATGATCATAAATTACAGATCACTGTTGAGTGGGATAAAAGTGATGACTTCTCAAAGATTTAATAATAGATTGCCTGGACCCGACACTTAAGTTTCTATTAATTAGATGTGTGAGACAGGTGGAAACTTCTCAGGTAGTATTCTAAAATCTAGACAGATTTGGACTAAAGATTTAGCAGCCTGAGCTGGCAGCCTGGGACCCTTTCCTTGCTTCCCTGGTCATTAAGTTGAAGTTTTGGCTACGCTGAGATAATGTGTAGGAGGGGAAAGTACAGACCATTTAAATCTAACCCAGCTATCCCAGCTATCCCAGACTTGTTTCCACTGACCACCATCTGACCTGTACAAATATACAATTGCAAATCCTGTTACAAAACTCCGGGCAGATCTCTATGACCTAAGATTCATGAAATATTGTCCACTCTCATATCTATATCGATATTGTTAGACATTCATCTTCTGCTTTCATATCTAAGTCGATATTGATATTTTGTCTGCTTTCACATCCATATTGACATTTAAGCAAGACTTTTGTGGTCAGACTGTGTACCTAAGTTCCTTATTAATAGGAACATACGACAGTAGAAGGGGGGGGGTGGGAAAGGGTGGTATTTTGGGTATGTAACCAAGCTTTACATTTTGAATTTTGGGTCTCTCTCATCAGACTGCTTCTGATGATGATGACTCCACCCTCTCTGTGGGAGGTAATAAAGATCTCTTTTTGTTTCTCTGAAGAAACCTCTGAGTTATTGAATTTATTTTGGGCAAGGGTCTTTTGTCCCACACACTCACTGTTAACTGAAACAATCACTTCAGTCATTCTTTTGACTGACTGTTATGGGAATCTGAAGAACTTCCCTGCCCTTAGACCTTTTGCTTAAGTGGCTTAAGAGACTCTGAGAACCTTCCCTGATTTGAAAATATGCTCTGCCCCCTAATAGGCTAAATGTGACCACATGGAGCCTGTGGCAGGAAGCTTGTTCTTCAGGAATGCCCACACCTTATTACTTTGTGATTGGGCAGTTTGTCAAGAGGGCTGTGACATTCTCTGATCCAGGAGAAGGCTATATATACCCTAATGTGAGTTTTTGCTTTGGGTCTCACTTTGGAAAGAGTTGTGTGATTTGGCCAGACGAGACTCTGGGAAGTCGTTGAGCCACCTGGCTTTGAAAACCCAGATGTTGGTGCTTCCCTCTCTGGTAACAGACTAGGTATGGATGTAATGGTCAGATGATTGGAAGCCCTTCTGCCAATCTGTTTCTTTGTCTGCTTGTAACTTCTGCTTGTAACTTGTTTGTATTCTATTTGTATTCTCTGAAGTTCAGGGTGTTGGCTTTTTCCCCTGAACTAAGTAAATGACACATGTTTGATTGTTAACCCATTTTGAGTTGCTTTCCTTTACAAAAGTAGATGTAAGAACCTCTGCTAGCAGCCACCCTGGGTATGCTAGGGTGCTTGCTGATACACTGACTAATTGGGAACCTCAGGAAACATCCAGAAACTAGTTACACTTTAAGAAATGGTATAAATAGCAAAACACTTCATTTCTCACTTCTTGAGAAAATAATTCTATTCACTTCTTATCAAGTATCTTCTGCCTAGACATATGATAAACATGATATACACATAACATCATGTAGTAAAAAGAGCAGATTGTCATAATGCTACATCTAATTATGTTTGTAAATATACATGTGTGTATGTATGCATTCTCAGGCGTGAATTCCTACCAGGAAGATACAAAATGAAGGCTATAACATTAGAAAATGATCTTTTTACATGGCTTCCTCATGTCTATGATTCCTCCATTACCATTTCTTTGTCATTATTCTGCTCATCCTTCAGTACTAACTGAAATCTATATCCTCCATGATGCAATCTATTTGCTCAAGTCCATAACTGACTGTTCCTTTCTTAACCTCCCATTGTTTATTTATTAATTCAACCAATATTTAAGAATAAAGTTAGATGGTGCAGTGAATACAATAATGTACCTGGAGTCAAAAAGACCTGCATTGAACCAGCCTTACAAACTTAGTACCTGAATGACCCAGAACAAGTCACATACCCACTACCTGCCTCAGTTTTTCTATCTGTTAAAATGGGCATAATAGTAACACCTTCCCATGGTTGTTGTAAGAATATAATATTTTTTAAAGTTACATAAATCTCAAAGTATAATATAAATAGTATTGATTATTATTATTGTTACTATTATTATGTGCAAGGCACTATTAGGAATTAGAGCATGCAGTGTATACAAAGATAAAGAGGATATGCACTCTGACCTCAGTGGCAAAAGTTACACACAGTCCAAGGATCAGTTATGCAGGATCAGTGTACATAGGACATGAAATTCCAAGCAAGTAGAATATTATCTAGGAAGCTTCTCTAGGGACTGGAAAGGGAGTAGTCAGTAAACATGGTATGAAATCAAGTTTGAATTTCTACCAAACCATGTGCCCGACAGGGTGTGAGCTTGAGCAAAGAAATATCCTTCAAAATTGGTTATACTCAAGTCTACCTGCTTCCTTTTATGCCCAGAAGTATGCAGCTGTGATCTTCATTGAGACATCTACCACTGCCAACCGTATTAGCCCTCACCCCCACTACTTTGTTCATTCAAACAACTTGCCGTTAGTTGCGAGCAGCAAGAGCCACTACCACCATTTCCTTCATGATGGTGACCAAACCACAATCAACACTTAATCTTTGTAAACATTTCTCATTTTGAAAGTTGTTTTCTCAGTTCATCAAGGTAATATATTTTGAAAATTAGGTATCACTGAGGAATAACAGTTAATTCCCTGGAGTAAATTTTTAATATTCACCATATAGGTAAAAGCTGGTCAAGATTTTCTCATTGACATCTCCAACAATTCAGACTTTATTCCAAAGCACAATTTTAACATAGGGAATATATTAAAATGTAAGTGCTTTTGGGGTAGAGCCTGATTTTTTTTATTTGTTTTTTTTTTGAGAGACAGATGTAATATAGTGAATAGCAAACTGATCTCAGAACCAAAAGATCAGGATTCAAGTTCAATATGTTGTAAATATGTTCAAGTTCTAAAATCTAATAGTAATGTGACCCTGGTCAAATATCTTGACTTCTCAGCATTCTAGGCATCTCTCTAAGACTACATTGCAGAGGGGCTACAAACTTAAATTGGTCAAGAAAATTCCCATATTTCTTTGCAACCCCAATGGCAAGCATAATGTTTCTCATGTGATAGGTGTTGGTTTGAACTGCATAGTGTGTATTATGCTTAATAAGAATTTTAGCAAGAAAAGTGACTCCAATCTGTGAACAATTCCATATTTTTTAGGACACCTTTTATTTTGTTTTCATATTTTTTAGCATCTAACTTGCTGCCTAGCATATATTAGACACTTTATAATTGCTTATCGACTGATTGCCTAATCTGTCCTCTCTCTGATCTATTCGATATTCCCTTAGATTACTTCTACATTTCTGGTCAATCCCCTAGAACATTACATGTGTCAAGAATTTTTCAAGGGCCTTAAACATTTGCAAGAGATAAAGTACCCCACTCTTCAAATATCTTTACAATAATATCAATTCATCATTTCCCCAAAGAGTGTCTGAGTTAGGACAATTTTGTATCATCCAACTCATATCTTTTTAAGCCTCCAAAGGAGTCAGGAAATTTTTTTGTTTTTATTCCATAAGAGCTTGCTAACATTTGACTAAAGATAATATTCATAGGATCATAGGTTTAGAGTTAAAAAGGAGCCATCCAGTTTAACTCCTTTTTATGCACGAGGAAATGAGGCTTTGGGAAATATTCTAAACATGTCAGCACATGTTAGTTTCTGAATAAGGGAAGGTACTTTGATGAGAGCTAGATATATGATCTAGAGAAAGTACTCTGATTAATTTAAAATGGTAGACAGTAGGGAACTGTTGAAAATATGAAATCTGAACAAAATATGATTTCTGTAGTCCGTAAAACAAGTTTAGCAACAAGTATAGAAATGCAACAGATATCAGAAATTTGGACTCAGGCTAACCTTTAAGGGATACCTACTAGGATACCCATTATGGAAAGAGTTCAACAATAATGTCTAGACATAAAGAAGGTGTGAATTAACATTTTCTCTCTTTGCAGAGGAGGTCTTGGAAGTATTATAATCTGGCAGTGATTTTAAAGGTGCTAAAATAAATTTGGATACAGAAAATGTGCTCTTAGGACTTCAACTGGGCATCAGAATAGGACATGCTTCTTAATTATAGTCCTTGAGAGAGACATACCATTTCAAATCATTGCAAAGGATAGAGGAAGTAGAGATTAGGCATTTTAGTTCATAGGCAATACCTTTCAATATATTGGGGATCTCCCTTTGTAGGCTTTTGCTTTCCTCCAGGCTGGAATTCTACAACACTTCTGACAAATGTTATTAATCATAAAATAAGAAGATATGAAGGCATCACTAGTAACTGGTTTTTTCACTTTGTGTCCATATTAAGTGTATATCATTGCATATGTCTATGCAAATAAATTACCTTTACATTTGTATATATGATACTAGGTGTTGTCTACATGGAAAGAGTTGTGATTAAATGGAGCAGTCTGAAAGGCCCAGGTTGTTTGTAATCCTGCCTTTAGAAGTGTAGGCACAAGACATAAAATTGGTTCATGACTATGCCCCCAATTTGAGAAACAAAAAACAAACAAACAAACAAAAAAACCCTACCTCTTTAACAATGGACTTGGAGGAAAGATTTTTAATCCCAGTCCTGTGCTCTCTTCTATGTGGTCTCCAGAACTGCCCTACAGCCTCAAACTATAAGGAGAAGAAATACAAGAAAATGCCGAGGACAGGGTCAATTACCAGTTTCTGTGAAACATAGGGTCAGTCTTCTGCAGTCTTTCATATTATAAAAGGACATGCTTAGAAACAGGTGCCAGTCACCCTTATCTGAAGTAGGACAAGGGAAGGGGATTAGGACTGCCTTTTTTTTTTTCATATCTCTTCCTCCCAACCCCACAGGAACTCTAACTCATGGAGTTAGCACATACCATTTTTTGTTTTTTAACTCACATATTTTTATGCTTGCCCTTAAGGCTTTGACACTGGAGCCCCTCCTGAGGACCTCAGTCTGGGAAAGGAAGTCCTACCAGTTCTCTGCTATGCATGTGTTCTCTCCACAACTTCTCTTTTTCAGTCTTGCTCAGTTCCAAATTATGAGCTATTTCCTGTTTTCAGTGAATGAGCAAAATCTTCAAACACAGAAATCTCTGCAGCTCCATGCCATTCTTACCGTTATATGTGTGTTGTGTGTATATGTGTATTTATGACTAGGATGTTCCCAAAGTTTCTTCTAGCTCTAAATCTATGTTCCAATGACATAAAATACACATCTATAAGGCCTAGGTACTAGTCCTCATTATTTTGACTTAATGTGCAGTGTTGACTGCTTCTGCGATATAGTTTGACAAAATTTGAGTTATAATTTCTAGAATGAAATTATCTTGAAGACATTTTTAAATTCCCTTTAATTATCTCCCCCTACCCCTTTTAAAGGCACATTGTATTCGAGCATAATTAATATACTAGATATTTGCTGAAATTGTTTTGAAGCTTCCTGCCTTCTCCCATGAAACAGGACATCCCCAATGCCTAGAGTACATGCTTTTGGGGGACTTCTACCTTGTGAAGCCTTCTTTGACTTTCCCACTTTGCAATAATCTCTCCCTCCTTCAAGTTTCTCAGAATTCATATTCCTCCTTTGCTCTTTATTATTTGTATCATTTCATATTCTCCCTCTCTTCCCCTCCACTACATATATAACAATTTTGTAAGCTTCTTGAGGACAAGGACTAGATCATATATTTTATTTCTTTTGTTTACCTGACAACGAGGACAGTGACTTACATGTGAGTAATAAATTACAGATGAATGGAATTATATTGATTCTGCCTCATATTCATTTAATTAAAACAATTTAATATTATCACTCTTTTCAAAATTATTCTAAGTATTATGATCAAAGAACTGTTTTAGTTTCATCTTGAATTTATAGAAGAAAACTTATGTTAATATAAAAAAAACTGTTAAGGAATAAATACTAAGACTTTTGAATTGGGCCACATCAAGATTATAGTCTTCTTGTACTATGACCTGGTCAGAACACAAGTGGAATACTCTTTCATTTTAGGATACCACATTTTAGGAAGGTCACAGATGAGTTCCTAGAAGAAGGCAACTAGGATGCTAATGGGTACTGAGGTGATACCACATGGGGATTAGCTAAAGGAACTGGAGATGTTTGATATGGACAAAGGAAGATTGATGAGGAGCATAAGCGTTTCCAATTATTTGAAAGTCTAATATATGGAGGAAAGATTAAGATGCCTTTGATGATTAGAACTAGGAACAAGAGGTAGAAGTTAAAGAGAAGCACATATTGAAATAAAGAAATATTTCCTCACCTAGAGCTGTCTAAATGTCAAATGGGCTACATCAGCAGGCCTGCTGACTGGCACTCTGAAAGTTCAAGTAATTATTTCTTAGGTATTTCATAGAGATGATTCTTTTTCAGGTATGGATATATTAGGTGGCTTTTAGGTACCTTCCAACTCTGACATTCTAAGACTTTGTGAATACAGAAATAATGACAGTGACAAAATCTGGTAGATAGATACATAGGAATATATATGTGTATGTGTATGCACACACACACAGACATATACACATACATATATTATATATATATATATATATATTTATACATACATACACACACACACACACACACACACATACACACGCTCAAACACATATATGGTATTTAAAAAATGCTTTACCAACCTGATCTCATTTAGTTCTCACAAGAAGCCCATGAAACAATAGTCATAATATCCATTTTACAGAGAAGTAACCTGGGATTCCAAGAGCCTTTCAGTCTGAAAGAGTGGTTTTCCCTTATCAGATTTAATGACCTTCACAAAAGGGATTTGAGGCTCTCAGTTTCAAATTGTGGAACTCTTTCCTCTCGATTACACTGCCTGCCATAGTGGGCTCCTATTCTTGCAGGAAAAGTACCCAAATCTTACAGTCAAAATAATGCATCAAAAGAAGGGAATCAGAAATTAAATAGACAATTTGCTTACAGGCAGAGAGCTCCTGAGGCATCTGGACTATGTAGAGAAGCTCATGGTGGCAAATTAGAGAATCCAATTAGAGAGGTCAAAGATAATTGGGCTCAAAGTCCATGACCTGCTGTTGCACTAAGATTATTTTGTTCATGAAGGCCAGTTCAGACCTGAGTGCACAGTAGACACTCAATAAATATTAATTGATTAGCTAATTTATCAAGTTAAAGATGATATTTAAATCCATCTTCTTGGGAAATAAAAAAAGTTGTGTATGATTAAAAACATTTGTGGTGAACAACCTAAGCCTTTAAATATCCACAGCTCTAATACTAGGTTGTTAAAGGACTTCCTGATTTACTAAAGAATAACTCCACACTCAAGGTTTGGGTATTTTGTTATCATTTTCTAAATGAGTTAGAGAGGCGTCATGGGGTAATAGAGAGAGGACTAGATTTCTGAGTCTATGACCCTTCATCCAGAATTTATCAAGGGCCTACTGTGTGTCAGACATTGTGCTGAATTCAAGGAATACAAAGACAAAATTAAATAGCCCTTCTTCTCAAGAAGCTTATATTCCATTAGGAAAAATGACGTAGGCTGGAACCAGCTCTAATTGGCTCACAATAGCCGATGATTACATTTTCATTGTGTACAATTATACCTCAGAAATCTTCAAATGCTGTAAATCAGGCTTTGGTTCATTGTTTTGTTGATTGGCTAGACTTAAGAAAGTGATAGAGAAAATATTAATAATGTGGATTAAACTTAAAAGTATGTCATAGATATTTTTCCCCAGAGTCAGTTGTTAATCCTTTACCAGCATGCCTCTACTCACCAGATAAGTAAATGCAAGATATGCTAAAAAACAAAGAGAAGGAAATTTTCACATGGAAGGTGCTAACAGCTGGGGTGATCAGAAAATGCCTCGTAATGGAGGCAGTGCTCAAATTATTCTTTGAAGAAAGTTACTGATTCTGAGTAGGAGTGTGGAAGGAACACATACAAGCCAGGAGGGAAAGCCTGTGCAAAAGCAAAGAAAAAAACAGATTGTAATCTCTGAGGAACAGTTAGTGGTCCAGGTTCATGGCACTGTAAAATGCATGAAGCAAAGTAATGTATAATAATCTAGAAAGGTAGGCTGGATCCCTAGTGGAAAGGGCTATTCAATGCCAAACAGAGGAGTTTGTATTTTATTCTTGAGGTAGTAGGGAATTGCTGGAAATTCTTGAGGAGGAAAGTGACATGCTTATGAATTTTATTCGGCACCTTTTAGAGAAGAGAGAGAATTGAAGCAAGGGGAACTGCTTCGATTGTTATTACAATAGTTCAATGAAAGGTGGTAAGGACTGTGGCCAAGCATTTACAGATTTGTCAACTAATTGAGTATGAGGCAAGGATGGGAGTGGAGTGAGGAGTGAAGAAAGAAGGTGCTAACTTGCAGACACAGATTACTCAACTCAGAGTTGCTTATACCAATGAAATCACAGGTCCATTTTCTTTGCCTATCACCACCAATCAGTCAATCAGAATTCATTAAGTGCCTGCTATGTGCCAGGCACTGTGCTAAGCATAGATTTAGAATAGAATGGTCAGACTGGAGTTTAGAAAACAATTCAGGCTACCACTTCCTTGGCAAATTAAAGTCCTAGTCATTTTCCTAAGGTACCAAAAAGTAAAGTAATTTATCCAGGGTCTCACAGGCAGTATGTGCCAGAGGAAGAACTTCAACCCAACTCTTTCTATTATTCCATGTTGTGTCTCTAAAGTTATGATGCCATCACTTAAAAGAATAACCAGTAAATGCAAAAAAACCAACAAAAACTGCCCAGGTCAGGATTGATGGTCATTCCCTCATCTTCAGTTGCTTGTTTCAAGATGTCCATTTATTTTCCATGTCCCCTAGTTGAGCCTCTACTTCTTTCTCAAATACTTTGAACAAATCAGCCCATGTGTGTTGGAAACAACACATTGAGAGGAGAAACTCCAATGCAATTCTAAACCTGTTCATTTCCTTTCCAGTGAATTGAGGCAGCAGGTGATTTAATTATTCTTAGAAAGTCTCAATGAATAATTCATCATCCATCTTCAAAAAAAATCACACATTCAGAATATTTTGCAAACAGTCCAGTAAACAAGGATGATTGCTAAAGGGACTTTAATTTCGGGGGAAAAGCAAACATAAGGAAAACCTGAGTCAAACAAAACAAAACAAAGAAAAGTGTTCAAAATAGCTACATGTTCGTTGATGAAGAGGGGATGAATGGCACTGGCTATTTTCCCTGTTGCCACAACATACAAAAAAAAAATTCAAATGTGCAACAGCAAGGACTTAAAAAAATCACGAGACCACAGTTGCTACTTGCCAACCTGAGGGAAAGTTCATGAAACTATGGTAGTTTTTCACTGGGCTCTTGTCTCAAAATTGTTCACCTTAAATGACCCTTCGGAGAAAACTAAACTCCGCAGTCACCCTTTCAGATATATTTATCATGCCCCTCTTTTTGGCTTGAAGAAAAAAAAAGAGACCAATAAATTTCTAGGAGGGGGGGGATTTGTCAGAACCATTACTAAAAATTTTGTACCTGACACAAAATCTGTTGGGAGGTTAGGTTCACAGTCAGGGACATAGTTCAAGTGCAGTTTCAGAAAGGACACATATTCCAGCGATTCCGATTATCAACCTTAAAGGGGCTGAAGGGAGGGCAGAAGCAGGTCCCGGGAGAAGGGCGCTGTCATCCAAGATGGTTCTGGGAGGTCTTACTCATATAAAATCTTCCTCAACTATTCTATTTCCCAAATAATTAAGCTGATTCTCTTTAACACTTCAATGAAGACCTGAGTGCAAACGCTTTTACGGATTTACCTGAAAGAGAAAAAAGTGAGGTTTTTTTTGGAGAACTAGTCAGGCTGAAGTACACATCTAAAGACTCGGAGTTGATATGCTGATTTTATTTTGGTAAATGGTCCCACCAGCTGTCAGTTTGCTTTGTGAGTTTTCCACAACGCCTTGGAATGCATTTAATTAGGTGTGTCCTTCAGAGCTCTTTCTACTCCCTGGCTTCAGAATAAATGGATGCCGTCATTTTAAGTGACCAAAAGCAGTTATATGGAGAAGTGCTGACTGATGCCATCTCGGGGGCAGTGTTAAAAGTGTTTCTTTCCAGGAATAGGCATTTAAAAGATTGTAAGCTTATACCTTCGGGCTTCTGATTAAAGAGCAAGAGAGTAAAAAGCACAGGAGTCTGGAAAAGGAACTGGTTGAAGCTTACAGTTAGTTCAGCTGGGGATTCAATGCGTATAATAGTGAAATAAAAGTTAGCTAATCCATCATTTTTATATTAGAATAAATTTCATTTCTTCCCTTTCATTATCTTCCAAATTCAGTCCTATTTTGCCATTGGCACATACACACACACACAAATACACACACACAAACACACACATACATACACACAAACACGCACACGCACACAAATACACACACACATACACACACAAACACACATACACACACACACACACACACAGACACACACACACATTCTTCACCCTCATTCCTCAAGGAAAAAAAAAGATCCAGAAAGAATAGGGAGATATTCTCACTAGATTTCCTTTTTCTCTTCTTTCTTCCCTACATGAGACGATAGGATTTGTTGGTGAATGGAGAGTACTTCTGAATTGCAAAAACAGGGCTGCTGATAAATACTTCATCATAACTGTAAAATAAAAGTAATGAAAAATCGGCCATAAATCCCTTTTATGGTGGAGGAAAGCAGGATAATAGCTTGCAATGTTAACTTCCACAACTGCATGGAACTGTTTAAGTATTCCTTCCTGCCTATCGACTCTGGCTCCTATTTTTGTAATGGCTTTTTCTTTCTTTCTTTTTTTTTTGTTTTTAATGTCTTTTTCCCCCTTTTCAGAGCTGAAATTTGTTTTAATCACTCAACATTCAGCTTCAGTGCTTAAGGTAAGGGTAAAGTTGGGAGGAACCAGTATCAATACTCTTGGTGTAATGGGATTTTAAGGAGTTTCGATGACATTTGAGATCAGATTCCAGATTTCCTAGCATACAATTTAGAGGTCTACAAAGAGCACTCCTATGTTGACAGCACACAATATAAGCAACACACACACACACACACACACACACACACACACACACAAATTACGTGTTGATTTTTATTCTTGGCTGTTATATTAGCCTTTCTTTGTAAAAATCCTCATTGGGATTTTTATTTTTAAGTTAATGTATGATTAGAATATAGAAAAAAAACTCTGTTTATTTGGTTTTGTCTGCAAATATACAAGAGACATATGAGCTGGACATTTACTCTTCATGAAAGGACAACATGTTATTCAAGGGTGCTGTAGTGAAGCCACTGTTTGAGAAGAGATTCAAAATTTTTTTTTCTGGCTTTTCCCCTGCAAGCCTATTCCTCTAGCAGTCCAGCTAGTCATTTGAGTTTGATTTTATATATATAAACTTTGGAGTTTGGGATAAACAGTATGATTTTCTCTGACTCAGTATACTCCCTACAGAAGACATCAGGATTCACATTTCCTTAGGGATGGCCTTGCTTATTTTACTCTTTCATTACTTCATTTGTTTGTTTATTGGGCAGGGAGAGTTAAGGAATGATTCCTAGAGCACAGAAAATTCCAAAAAATCTTGATAAGCAAATCATCTATAACTTAATGAGTTTTAAACAGTTTCCTAGATCAATGAGAGGTTAAATAATTTCCCCATAGTCACACAGCTAGTATTTGCCAGATAGGACATGAACCCAAGGCTTCCTGACTGCAAAGCTGAACCACTATCCACTACACCATAGAGTTCATTACCCCCAAGAAATATTGTATCATGCAGGGACCCCAAATTTGCATCATCACTTTTATGGTATTGTATGGAACCATATGCACTCAAAATGATAGCTCATGAGCCACCACCAGTGAATGTGTTCATTTTCTCCCTAGTGAAAGGACAGAAAAGATTCAAAGCAAAGCCATTTATTGAAATATCACCATATGAAGATTGCAATGTATTTCTCCATAAATCTACATAATGCTCTCTTACAAATACTCTCACCATCCATGGAGGAAAGTGGGCATATACAGGATGACAGAGGAGGAACCTTTTAATAGATGCTATGTGTGAGGGGAATTTCTCACCTCTGATATTGGAACCCCTTGATATCTTCTGGTGATATCATTGTACTACTCTCAGTGGGCTTAGTCCTCCCTGGGAGCACTGTTCAGTTGGTTTGACCACATCATGTCTGTTGGCGTATTACTCAACTGATGTTCCCTCCAACATTTGTTATTGTTCCCTGCTTCTATATTCAAGCAGCTAGCTAATATTATAGTGATTAAAGCACTGGACATGGAAGTCAGAGAAGGCTTGAATTCTAATCCTACTAATCAGTAACTACCTGTGAGACCTGAATGAGTGGCTTGACCTCTATCTATCTTACTTTCCTGAACTGCAAAATAGAGATAATAATTGCATCAACCTTCTGGGATTGCTGTGAGGATAAAATAAAAAAAAATTATAAAATACTTAGCAGTGCTCGGTACCTAATAAGAATTTAATAATATGTGTTTCCTTCCCTCTTTCCTTCTTTTTTTCCTTCCTTGCTTCCTTTTTCCTCTCTCTCACTGTCTCTCTCTTTTTCTCTGTCTCTCTCTGTCTCTGTCTCTCTGGCTCTCCTCCTGGAAAAGGACATTCTGATAGGTCTTTCTTTTATCAGTCACCACAACTAAAGCCACATAGAGTTGTAGCATAATAAGATTATATATTTCTTTTCCTTGTGTTCCAGGCTGCGAGCAAAGCCTTCTTTAGCAGATAACTATCTAGTTTAGGGTTGCACACTTTTAGACATTTCCAATATCATATCTATTGAACCACAAATGAACTTGAGCTTCTAAAGCACCTACATCCCAAATACTATTGTTTTCTCCTTTCCTTTCCACAAAAGACTCTACCTAAAATCTTTTGGCAGAGGCCAAGGGCAAAATGGAATACTTTAAATTTATTTTCAGTGCTTTACTTTCCTAACACCCAGGACTTCTCAGTGCACAAAGAAACATGTTTATCTGTGACTCTGTCCCCTCTGCAAACATTTCAGGGCTGTACTTTCATTTATCAATATGGTCCTCTTCCCCAAGGTCCATTAGGTCATTTTCTATGGTAGGTATACTACTAGAAATGCACTAGAAAGAAGTTAGCCCAGCTCATGTACAATTTAAGTAGGACTGTTTAAAGATAAAACTATTACTTATCATTAGCCTCTATCACAGGGGAATGAGGCAAATGGCAAGAATTTTAATAAAGACAAGTGAAAGAATGGATTTGGTCAAGTAGATACTGCTTAAAACAAACAAAATAGACTATGAGTCAACAGATCTATCAGTACTTATTAAATGTCTAATATACTGTATGCTTGAAAATTTGCAAGGTACTAGAGATTAGAAGGGATTCAAATGGAGCAGTTAGGTGGCACAGTGGATAGAGCACCAAGTCTGGAGTGAGGAAGAAGGACGTGATTTAAAATATGGCCTTGGACACTTACTAGCTGTGTGACCTTGGGTAAATCACCTCAGTTTCCTCATCTGTAAAATGATCTCTAGTTTCTTTGCCAAGAAAACCCCATATGGGGTCTTGAAGAATCAGGCAGGAATGATATAACTGAAAAAAAAATACAAGAGATTCAATGAAGAATAGTCTTCTCATTCCCTGTCCTCAAGGAGCGTAAACCTACCCTGTTTATGCACCAAGTTTATATGATATTATCTATTAATCCTTCCCTGATGCTCAACAAAACATGCATTCTGGACCTTAGTAACTATATAGAGGAGAGAACAGATCTACTTAACTGCTCTCATTTCCACTGTCCATTGAGAAGGGTGTAACAAGAATATAATGAAACAAAAACATTATCCCATGCTTTTCCAGGTAACTCAGATATTTTAAAGTAAGTGTCCTTGCTACAGGATCCTTACTATAAGCTGTGTCCTTCTCCTAGTATCCCCAGAGACACATATTGTAACAAAAGATTTTTTCTACTTAACAACTACCTAGAACTGATGGTATAATATTATCAGTTTAATTCCTCTATTACAACAAGAAGGGGAAATGAGAAAACCCCACTGAATTGAAATAAGGAATTTCTAATCTGTTTGTTAATTCACTAATTCTTTGATACAAGGAGATAAATGAAGTAGACAGTGATTATTTGTAGAATATCCTTTGAAATAAGATCAAAATAAATAACAAAAATGACCTCTTTCTAAGGCAGTTCATTCCAAGGATTTTTAAATCAGCTATAACAAGAGGATCTGTCTATCAAGCATCACTTTGAGCACATCTGATAAGCAATGCCATATCTATCAATCACAGTTCCTCTATAATTTGTTCATCTTTTGAGATATAGGGATAAAGCTACATTGAGCCAGAATGTCAACTCAGGTTCTCATCATCTGAATATAAAAAAGATATGTGACCTAGAATTACTCACTAGAAGAAAGTGAGATATTTCTTTTAGGAAGGAGCCTATTGAAAGCACCAACAATTAAATTAATGTTAGAAGATAGTCTTAAAATGATAATTTTCTGTCCTTTTTGCACTTCTCTGTCATTCTGTTATCACCTTAGTAGCAGAAGGGTCAACAAATGATTGAAGGTTATTTTTTTAAGAAGTTGTTCCATGTAGGGGAAAAAACATCATCGTGTGTTGGCCAAAGATGAGACATTCTACACATAGGTAGGCTGGCCCTGCAAATGTGAGATGGTCAGGCTTTGTTGGCTCCATTCAATTTTGCAAGGTTTTGTGCTTTAAAAATGGAGTCTTAAAGAACTGAGAGTCATAACTCAGGGGGACTAGCTAAACAAATTCACGTGTGTAAATGTAATGAAATATCCTATCATAAAGAACATCACAAATAAAGAATTCCTAGGAAGGCAGGAAAACATATGAAGTGGGGAAGAGAGAAGAAAGTAGAGGGAGAAAAGCAATATATCTAATGCCAACAAAAGTGTGAATAAATGGACATAGAGAGTCTAAAACCTCTGGTTAAATACAGCAGCCAATGCTAATACCAAAATTGACTAGAAAGAATAAAAAATGAAAAAATGAAAAAAAAATGATTTTTATAAAGAATACTTTGTGAGTGTCCATCTAATTTATTTGGTGGGAATTATTTAATGTTAAATCAAAATGTGTCAACTGAAAAAGTTGTATCTCTGCCAATATATTAGAGAAGGAATTTAATGGAGGAAGATCATATAGCATTATGAAAGGTGTTGTATACATGGCATGCCTTGCATGGTATAACATGCATGATATGGCACGGTATGGTATGTTATGGATGACATGGCATAGGATGCTATGGCTTCTAGTGCTCCGCCCTTCAATCTATTACACATATGTATATACATATATTTTTAATTAATTGCATATTCAATTTTATGTAATTAAATCTAAAACTACATGTATTATACTATCTCATTGACCAAAAAAAAAAGAAGAAGAAGAAGAGGAAGAAAATGGCAATTATTTTGAATAAATAACTATAATTACTTATCAAATGATTAAATATTATGAAAGAAATATCTTTTTATCAAAAGGACAAACATGTAACAAGCAAGAAATGGACTAATTTTTACTACTTTTATGCCAAATAGTCATTCTTAGATTATTGCTAAATTTCCAGATTAGAAAGTGAGAGAAATCTGGTATCAGAATATTAATTTTAAGAAAATATATAATTTGAAGGATACCTTTAGGAAAGTAATGCTACATGCATAAAAAATTGGTTCAAATTTGGTCAACTAATGATTGCTATAAACAATAATATAAACATATGGATGAAATATTAAGCTGCGAAACAGACATTAGTAGTAAAACACATCTTATCTTTATTTAGAACTGGATGTTCACTTATTCATCATTTGAGGGTCCTCAGACATCATAACATGTGTGTAGAATTTTCCAAAAAATCTGGAAGATGGAATTGCAAAGATTTTTAATCCTCTTTTTACATGTAAACTTAGTAAGGCTTGGAAGATAAATGATATTCTCAGGGTTACATAGCTAATCAAGACTCAAAACCAGGGAGTGGCTAGGTGGCACAGTGAATAGAGCACCAGCCCTGGAGTTGGGAGGACCTGAGTTCAAATCTAGCCTCAGACACTTTACACTTACTAGCCATGTGACCTTGGGCAAGTCACTTAACCCCAATTGCTAAAAAAGCAAAAAACAAACAAAAAGACACAAAACCAAGTATTTTGACTGAAAGACTAGTGATTCCCCTTCCTCCTTCTCTCCTTCCCTTCTTCCTCTCACCCTTCCTTCCTTCTTCCCTTACTTCCTCTTCCTTTTCTTTCCTCCCTCCCTCCATTCCTCTCTCCCTTCCTCTTCCACTCTCCATCTTTTTCTTCCCTCCTTCCTTCCCTTCTTTCCTTTTTTCTTTTTCCTTCCCTCCCTCCCTCCTTCCTTCCTTCCTTCCTTCCCTCCTTCCTTCTTCCTTCCTTTCTTCTGTCCCTACCTCCCTCCTTCCCTCTCTTCTCCTTCCTTCCTCCTTTCCCTTCTTCCTGCCTTCCTTCTCTCCCTCTCTCCTTCTCTCTCTCCCTCCCTCTTTCCTTCCTTCCTTCCTTCCTTCCCTCCTTCTTTCCTTCCCTCCCTCCCTCCTTCCCCCTTCCTTCCTTCCTTCATTAGCCCCTCCTTCCTTGCTTCCTTCCTTGCCTCCCTCCCTCCCTCCTTCCCTCCTTCCTTTCTTCCTTCTATCCTTTGTTTCTCCCTCTTTCCCTCCTTCCATCCATCTCTGTGATTTCATCAGATGTGAGAAGCTTCCACTGAATCAGCACTATGGCATCAGTGCTGCCTGGGAGACGAAGAACTGAAGTAAATTGCCCAACATCACAAAGAAGGTATGTAATAAGACTGAGACCTAAACACATCTTTCCAACCCTGAAGATAACTCTCCATCCATTATGTTCTCCTGCCTCTCAAGTGTGACTTTTTTAACCACATTGTGAAAATTCTTTCTGCCAAAACAAGGGATTCTGCTACATTCTTACATTCATTCTGATACATTCTTAGGTTTCATGGAAACCATTAACATAAGCGAAGGAAAAAAAAATAATCTCTATTTTCACTAACTTCTAACTAAAATTTAGCATTTCCTTCCTTTACAAATTTTAGGGGGAAAAAAAACATCATTCTGAGAAAAATATCCATAATTTTTACCAGACTTATACCATAACAAAGTAAGAATCCCTTTTTGTTGTGTCTGACTCTTTGTGACCTCTTTTGGGGTCTTCTTAGCAAAGATATTGGAGTGGTTTACCATTTTCTTCTCCAGCTCATTTTATAGATGAGGAAATTGAGGCAAACATGATTAAGTGGTTTGCCCACAGTCATACAAAAAGGAAGTGTCTGAGACCAGAATCTCTAGACAAACAGATTAACAGACATTTTAACAGAATGCTATCTTCACAAGAATGTAGAGTTGGCATCCCTGTCAATGGGATTATAGAATATTAGATCTGAAGGGGACCTTATAAACCATTTTGTCCATTTTAGAAAATTGGATATAGAGGTAGCTAGGTGGCACAGTGAATAGAGCATCAGCCCTGGAGTGAAGAAGACCTGAGTTCAAATCTGGCCTCAGACACTTAACACTTGGCAGCCAAAAGACCTTGGGCAGGTCACTTAACCCTAGTTGCCCTACTTTCTCCCATCCAAAAAACAAAAAAAAAATAGATATACTAGGATCAAGTCTTCCCTGCCCCCCCGCTCCCTTCCCCACCAAGGTTACATGATTGTTTATTGGAGGAATTCGAGTTAAGACACCAGATCCCTGACTACAAGTTCAAGTCTCTTTCAACAATATTTTATTGACCTCTTCTTTGCTTGGAATCAGAAGGATCTTCATCAACATTGAAACCAAGTGATTTGGGGGCATCACAATTTCCTGAAAACATAATATTAATTCCAAATTCCCTATACTGCCTAGAACAGTGTCCTATGTGTCGTACCTTCTGAATAAATGTCTCTGACTAAAATAAAAGTATATAGCTGTAGTCTGACATTCACTGGGCACAGGAAATGCACTTAGAAGAGGATTGGAAAACCCTTCTGGGGAGCATGATTTCACTAATGCTCCTCAGCTGCCAAATCAAATGGCCCCAAAGTTGATTTGAGATGAATTGTAAATATTCATTGGTATGCACCAGCCTTGCATGGAAGTTTTGAATGAAAAGACAGCAAACCCAAGACACAATCATCCTCTGCATGTGAATTTACATGGTGAGATGTGCCTAAAAATGCATTGGATCTGTTGAATTTCAGCCGAGTAAAGCAAGAGGTCTGGCTTCAACTTTGGTGAGGGTTAGGGTGGGGTCAGATAGGAGATGAATTCTCTGTGCTATTGTTATTTCGGTTATCTTCCAGAACTGCACACATGTTTCCTATCTCCCCTTTTATTCTAGTAATTGTATGATTTCCTCTACTTCCCACAGCAATGGTAATAGGATGTTACTGCTATGTGATTTTTTCCCTTTATAAATGTATAGGATTTCTGTGCTCTATCCATTTGTAAGAATGTGTATTTATATTCATACCAATTTACTGTATAAGGAACTGCTGTATTTTCATATTAACCAATGTATAAGACGCTCAGAGGAACTTTTAATGGAAAGGCTGATGCAAGCTTTACTCTAGAGGAATAAATATTCAAGCATGCTAAAGTGTTATCATTTGTCTCCTTTAAATATTTTACAATATATGTTTCCCACCTCTCTATGCAAATGCTTATTCAAGCATTGCTTTATATATGTCTGCCTAGCCAAATAAAAGAGTTGCCAGGATGGTCTTACCAAGTTTCTGTATGTCACTTATAAACAATATTCAATAAAAGCATTTGCTAAAGGTGACAAAAGTGAACAATTTGAGGCCTCTCAATTCAACTAATATTTGGGCTGATCCTAAAACAAATGAGTAATAACCTGACAGTAAGTGTGCCATTACAGGTGCTGCTCTCATTCTTTTGTGACAGTAAGTTAACTTCCCACAAATTACTAATGAGATAAAAGGTACCACAATGATCAAGGCAATTGAATGTACTATTTGAAATACTTAATTACTTTGAAATTTGAGTTGTTCTGGGCATGAGTGAGAAAGCCAGGTGTGAGAGCATTATCTAATCATGACTGATATATTTATAGCAAATTGTATGCAAAGTGTTTTACATGTAAGATTTCATTTATACCTAGAACATTCCTGGGAAGTAAGTGTTATAGGTATTTTTACTCCTGTTTTGAAGAAACTAAGTCTGAGAAGTAATTTGGTAAGAGTCACACAGTTAGTAAAGTTTGTTATTTGTTTCATCATTTTACAACTCTATTGATAGTTGTATGTATAATGATAGAAGACCTCTGGAAAGGACTAGAGGGATCATATAGGTGAATCTCCTTACTTTATCTTAATCATTTTTTTCAATATTTTATTATTTAACTTTTTTGCTCCATAGTTGCTTCATAATACATTGCTCCCATCCATATACTCTCATTCATCACAAGGACAATAACAAAGAAAAATCAATTGGCACAGACTCTGCAACATTTTGCATCTCTTGCATACCACCACCACCACCACCACAGAAGTCTATTCCATTATCTGTCCTCTGGAAGCAAAATTGGCCATTTTATTTAACTTGACTTCAGATGCTCTCTAGACTTGTTTTCATTTACAGTATGAAAGTGATTGAATATAATGTCCTGATTCTCTGAAGTCTTAACTTTATTAATTAATACAGGCCTTTGTTTTTCTAAATCCCTTATATTGTTTCTTATTGCATAATATTCCATTACAATTATGAACCACATTTTTTAGCCATTCTTCATATGATGGTGACCCACTCTTCCCTCTTAGAAGTGTTCCTTTTGCATATTTCTCTTACTCAGCACTGTAGCCTTTTGTTCCCACCAATTTGCTTCTGTTTACACAAATTCAGGCAATTAATGATGACACATTAGATCTGTTTTTCAAATTCAATTTCATTTTATTTTCAGCTCTTAATTCTCTCATTCTAGTCTCCCCTATCATTGAGAAATCAAGAAAAACAAATTCCATTACAAGATATAATGAATAAAATCAAATTCCTCCATTAGACATACACCCACAGCCAAAACCACATATTTCTTTGTGTACACACACACACACACACACACGCGCGCACACATGCACGTGCACATGCACGTGTGTGAGCACAAAGAGATAAAATAGTAGAATAGTCTAGTCTTTGCTAAACCCAAAGATTTCAGCTATTCAAGCAATAATTCACTATTATACAAAAACTGTGAGGTAAAATGGAAAGCAATCTGGCAGAAACTAGGTATAAATCAGCATTTTACACCACATGCCAAGATAAGCTCCAAAAGATTACACAATTTAGACATAAAAGATGACATCATTAAACAAGTTAGAATGTCATGGAAGAAAAGAGCTGTTAGATTTATTTGTAGGAGAATTTTGATTATATATGTGTATATATATATGTATATATATATATACACACACACACATATACATATTTATACATATACACATATACACACATCTATGTGTGTGTATATATATATATGTATGTATATATGTATATAGGAAAACTTTTCAGCATTTTCTTTGAGAAAGGTCTCATTTTTAAATTATGTAGAAAGCTTATTCAAATATGTGAAAAAAAGAATAATTCCCCTAATTGATAAATGTTCAAAGAATAAGAATAGAAAGGAAGCAGAGAAAGAAATCCATGGTATCAATAACCTTATGAAAAAAAATACTCTGTCACTAAAAATTAGAGAAATATTACCAGTACTTATATAAAACAAATTTAAGAATAATGAATACATCTGATTCCATACACAAATGTGTGTCATATTCTACCCACGGTATATTTAGTATGCACACAGAGAAATCTGGCAAGGAAGCACATGAATAGGAAAATCCATGTGTACAGAGTAACTCACAATTCTGAAACTGAAAACTGAACTCTCTGAATTTTGTCTCAGGAATTGGCTATAAAAGCTCTTTGATGAATTACAGCTGATCTGTGGAATAGATATTTCCATTACAAAACTGAGTTGATTTACAATACACTGTGTTTGATTAACAACTCATGGACGCTATGTCTTAGTGAAAATAATTGATCCACTGTGTAACTTCTCTGATTCTCTATTCCCAAGTTCTTTTCTCCTTAATTGTACTTACTCTTCAATAGCCACAGCAGTAAACATAACTTCCAGCTTCAAGCTCAGCTAATGCCTTCAATTGAAATAGTGTTATGAGCTTTTGAGGGAACGGTTATGACCTTTATTCTATAGTTAGCAGAAGATTCTCCAACTCTTTTGAAAGATTACTTTCATTTTACATCTCTCATATTTCTGTGTTCTGACTCTGAATTCTCTTTCTGAACAACTCCATCTTATTACATAATAACTAACCAAATTGTTCTGTCTTCTATGATCTCACCAAGTGCATTTGTTCCATAATCATAACATAGATTCATGTTTCTCTAGTACTTAACTTTAAAATGTTCTATTTCTTTAATTCATCGCATGCAAGTAACTAAAATGTACTCTGTTCTCCATTTATACCAGTTTTCTACATCTCATCACATTCAAAATAAGCAACTGCTGCCTTAGCACTCTGAATCAAGCTCAACATCAGTATATGCTTTTCTAAGATCTCTGAACAGACCTGTGCAGACAAGTGAATTGACACAGGCAGAATAAACTCAGTCCTTGCTATTCTCAGAAGAAGACTTAAGCCCAAGAAAAATGAAATGTCAAGAATAGCTCCTTTGCACTCATATTGAAATTTCTTTTCTTTTCCTAAACTTTGAGCATGCTGTGGTGAATTGTTGTTGTTGTTCATCATCCATTCTTTAAGAGGACAAACTGTGGTAAATACAATGCTGGACTTAGAATCATGAAGACTAGGGTTCAAGTACTGCTCCCAATACTTACTAGCTGTGTTTCCATGGACACATCACTTACTCTGTTTGAACTTTTGTTTCCATATCTGAAAACGAGGTATTTGCACTACATGATCCATAGTGTATGTTTCAGATTTTAATATACAGTTTTATAACTATCCAGACCTTGTCATAATGTTTAATCAAAAGTAATGAATCATGTGTAAAGAAACTGGTGATATAGGACAATAAAAGGAAGATGCATTATTAACTAGCAAAATAAAATGAACCCTATCTCATTCTTGATGTAAATGAACATTACTAATGTAGATATCTTACTTAAGAATTAAATAAGGGAAACAGTCCCTGTAATAAGATTCAAAGATCACCTTTGGAGGGCTAATAAGGGAATTGATGGAGTTGGTTCAATCATTTGTCCAAAGACAAGAAACAACATGATTTCAAGGGACATTTGCTTTTAAGTAGACATGCAAGAGGTCCTGTATGAAGATAATTATACCTTATGTGCCATCGGCTATAGAACAGAGAAATTCTATGAAGAGTTTGACAAGATTCTTGAAACCAGGTCAATGTGTACTTTGATATGAGATGACAGTGGCACTTTCACTTCAGCACACATCTGAGTGCTCGTTTGCCACATATTAGAATGTAGAAGTGGCAGTCAAGAAAATGAAGTCAGGAGAGGTGAACAAAACTGCTCAGGTGTTCAAGGTAGAAATCCATAGTGGAATTGACATGGTTTGATGTGATTTGTGTCCATATTATTCTATACATTCTCCTCAAAGAATTCATTCAATATCAGGAAACCATCTTCCAAGTTTTTGTTTTATACCTCATGGCTACCAGCAGAGAATTCTACCTGGACATTATTAACTGTCACTCAATCACTTGACCAATATTTATTATGAACTTATTATGTGCAACAACAACAACAAATGTGATAGGAGCTGTGGATACAAAGACAAAAATGAAACATCCCCGCACATCAGAGAGTTTATATTCTATTGGGGGGAATTACATGTACACACATAAGTAAATGCAAAATATACACAAAGTTAATTTAGGCAAGTTAATTTGGGTGGGAAGGATTTGGCAGCTGTGGAAAATAAGAAAGGCTTCATTTAGGAGGTAACATTAACTCACAGTTTTGAACAGTCTCAGGGTTTCTAAGGATTTGAGGCCAAGAAGGGGAGACAATCCATGTAAAGTCACTGTTTTATTTGTCCTCACAACTTGCGTTAAAGCAAATACCTGAGTTCAGGATTTCTCAAACACTGGTAATTAGGAAAATGATACAATCACAAGCTTTATTATTATGTGGCACAGCAAGAAAACAAACAAAGCACATATACACCATGGCAGTATAGACAAAGATTTGCAACGAAATATGCAAGAGACCTATCCCAGCTTGAGGGGCAATATGTTTGAGAAACATACTCTCAAAGTTGGGGTTCAGGTGACAAAATTATATACCCTAAGAATAGGCTTAGGTCATTGGTGCCAGATTTAGGAGTAGGTATTCCTAATCAGATCCAGATGAAAAATTCTTAGTGAATCCAAAGACATGAGGTTTAAGTGAAGCTCAGGTATAGAAAGATTCTTGATTGGGACCATGCATAGGTGTGGGGATGATCTAATATCACCTATTGAAGGCAATAGAAGGAGAGTGACTTAAGGGCCCAGAAGGAGGTCAAAAGTTCATCTAAATAAAAACTGCAAATCTTATCTATATGACACAGATTAGAAAAGTATAAACTTTCTGTTTTGCCTATACACTGCTATGGATACTGGAAACATTTAGCCTAAGTGACTCTATATTGGATTCCTATCATTATAAATAGAATATCAAACAATATGAAGTTTGTAATTATCACATATATGGGAAATGGAATATCACATGTGTGGAAGAGCAAATAATCTGACTTGGCTGGAACATGGTATACACAATGGAAGTAATATATACTATTTTCTAGAATGATAGGTTGGAGGCCCATTATGAAAGACTAAAAATATCAGACAAAGGAGTTTATCTCTTTTCTGAGAAGCAATCGGCAACCTCTAGCACCTCTTGAGCAGTAGGATGACACAAATAGACATCTGCTTTAGAAATAAAACTTTAGTAACTCTACCCATGATGGACTACAGAAGGGAGAAACTGGAGGCTAGAAGACCAGTGAAATGGTAATGGAAATTTGAAGATTATCCCTAATCCTTAATAAGCCTAAGGGAATTTGAAGACCTTCCCTGCTTTGAAGATCTTCTCTGCTCCCTAATAGGTCGAATGTAATCATATGGTGCCTGTGGTTGGAGAAGTTTGCTGAAGGGCAGAGCAGAGCCCACAGAAAGCTGGGAGTCAGAGAAGCTACACAGTGGGGAAAAAGGGAGAGAGAGTGTGTACCCAGGGAGACAGGTAGGCTTGTAAGTGTTGGTTTGTGGGGAGGCTAAAGGATGGTGTGGCTCTCTACTGCATAGTGGTATATTAACTTCTATGTTGCTATGATGGATTCAGTTTCCTGGTGTTTGGATTTGGTATTCCGGTATCTGAACAAATGTTTTGCTTCTGTCTCCTATATGGAGAGTGTTATCTTTTGTGATTGAGAACAATGCCAGGATATTTAGTCACCACTGGAGCTGTGAATATTGGCTTGGCACTACAACCAGTTAGGAAGTCATCATTCTTACCATATGACTGGCCATCTCTTTTTTAAGCATTCATTTATTCCAAGAAATTCTTTGTCACTTGAGTGTGGATGTGAAATGTCCAAGCCTACTATTTATCAAGTCAATGTGATATGGGAGGTAAAGTATCAGAGCCAAAGTAAGTAGAGTATTCCTTTCATATTTTGGCTCTAGCTCTTACTAGGTCAGTGACCATATGGAAAGTAAACTCTTTAAGCCTCTGTTTCTTCCTCTGTAAAATAAGAGTATTAATATTTTCTAGTTCTTTCAAAAAGTATTAACACATTTTTTTTTAGTTTTCTTATATGAGATACAATGGAATATGTGACAGAGAGAAAACAATTCCCTCTATTTTCTCAAATATTCTCAGTATTTGGTGAAATGCTCTTAGTACTCTTCATCTTTCCTTTGGCACACCATGAATACATAGTTTATTTATCTTTGAAGAATTGAACGTAAGACTAAAGTTTGTTTTTCCTATTATTTCATCTGTCTTCATTCTTTCCCCAAGGAGTTTTTCTGATTAGTCACCAGTCTCTTTGTTAGACATGTTACATGTATTTCAAATGACATATTCTTGACAGGAAATGAGACTTATAAGATAGTCAAGAAATTTCATAATGAGACAATAAAATGAAGAGTTGCAAGGAAGAAAAGAGTTTAGTGTTGGGTCTGAAGAGTGAAGGTTTAGCAGGGAATACCTCCAATTTTACTTCATTTCTGACTCCTATGACCTTACACTGCTTACTTAATATCATCAGGATAATTTGTTTTAAGAAAATTAAGATGACTAACACCACAACCTTAATTGAGCAGTTGCGTAAAATATACATCAGGATTCTTTTGATATAAAACATTACTATGTGTTTATATTTCATATTACATGCAAGAGGAAATTCATTTTAACTAAAATGAACCTTCTGACCTGAGAAAAATTATGTTTTTTCCCATCTTCACAGATTCAGTCAACATTTAACTAAAGGTTGATTTTAAAAGTTTTAAGATGTAAGGCACTGTGTAGTGGGTAGCGTTTTAATCAGAAAGATTAGTGTTCAAATCTTGGCCCTGACATTAACAAGCTGTGTCACCTGGGGTGGGTAGGTGGCACAGTGAATAGAGCACCGGCCATGGAGTCAGGAGGACCTGAGTTCAAATTCTGCCTCAGACACTTAACACAAAAACTAGCTATGTGACCTTGGGCAAGTCACTTAACCCCAACTGCCCTACCTTTCCCCCTCTAAAAAGGAAAAAATAAAAAATAAAAAGAATAAAAAAAGCTGGTGACCCTTGAAAAGTAGCTTAACCTCTCTATAGAGGGCCTATAAAAGAGCATAGGCAAGAATCACCAAGGATAGCATGGATGGATTGCTATCTGTACTGATGGAGGAACTGTCCACATCAGTGACAAAAGAGATCTGTTAAGTTGTAGTATGCCTCAAGCCACTCTCTAGAACTCATTAAAGACATAGACAAGTTACCTCCAGGTAAAGGAGGATGGATTTCAGACCTTGCCTATGAAATTACAGATCAAATGCCAAGTCAAATTGTAAAAGTGGCTGGATAGAGCTGCATGAGTAACTAAGCATCCCCATACATTTGAAGCTTCCTTAGATAATACTTTAACAATCACCATAATAGTAATGATAGCTAACATTCATATAATGCTTACTATATGACTGGCATTATGCTATGCGCTTTATAATTGCCATATCATTTTATCCACACAACAACTCTGGGAGGTAGCTACTTTTATTGTACCCATTTTATAGATGAGAAAAATGATGCAAAATAGGGATTAAGTGACTTGCTCAGGGTAAAACAGCTAGTAAGCATCTAAGGTCAGATTTTAACTCAGGTCTTCCTACCCCTGGGCACAGTGCTTTATCCTCTGTGACACATAGGAAACCTAAGACCAAGAGAAGAAATTAAGAAACTGAACTTGGAAACATTTCCTAAGCATTTATGATTACCATTGTATTATAACATGTTCATAGAAACCAATTCTGAATGTGTTAAAGTTTCCACTTCCACCGAAATAGAATGCAGTTACATACTGATATGCTCCATTCATTCAGTATCGGACAACACTTAACCATTTTTCCTTCATCGGTGGAAAAACAAAAACAAGAACAGAGGAATAGCAAACTAATGTATTTTTAATACATTGAATACTTCTCAGAGATTGATGATTTTGCACATATTCAAGTCATAACTAGCTATGGACAGATGCACATGTCATGCTAGGAAAGGAGTACAGTGACAATTATCCAATTTTCCAATCCACAGCTTGAAGATTAGAACGGCATAATGCTGAAGTTATAAATTATTGTTCTTTACTCAGTCATTGAATAACATCTGTTTATACCTTTCCAAAACACTTATCGCATTGTATTTGCATCATGGTAGTGTTTTGTTGCAGTTCTCTTGTTAGACTGTAAGCTTTATGTGAATGAGGACTCTGTTTTGTTTATTTTGGTTTTTTTTGCCTCCTCCAAGGATCTAGGACAGAGCTTTGTGAAAATACATTTGAATGCTATATTCTGTATTTACATCGTAGTCATTCCCTAACACCGTCCTCCAAATTCTTAGCAAATGAGCCCTTCCTGTGGGAAAGAAAATATTGAAGTCAATAGACAAAGTGGTTTCAGTAGACATCACAAATGACATTCCATATCTATAACTCCCACTCTACTAATGGGAGGGAGATACACTTTCATATCAGGTCACCAGGAATGATGTTATTTATTACGATCATCATTTTTTAACTGCTTTTAAGTTTTGCTAGCTTTCACATCACTTCAACTATATGTATGTGTGTGTGTGTTGACTCATTTTTTCAATCATGTCCAACTTTTGGGGGGGTTTTCTTGGCAAATATACTGGAGAGGTTTGCCATTTCCTTCTTCAACTCATTTTACAGATAAAGAAAGTTAGATAAACATGGTTTAGTGATTTGCCAGGGATCACACAGCTAGTAAGGATCAGAGGCCAGATTTGAACTCACAAAGATGAATTTTCCTGATTCTAGATCCAGTGATTTATCCACTATACCACATAGCTGCTCTACTCATTCTCTCTCTGTCTCTCTCTCTCTCTGTCTCTCTCTCTCTCTGTCTCTCTCTGTCTGTCTCTCTCTGTTTCTCTGTCTCTGTCTCTGTCTGTCTCTTTTGTCTGTCTCTGTCTCTCTGTCTCTGTCTCTCCCTCTCTCTCTCTGTCTCTCTCACTGTCTCTCTCTCCTCTTTTCCTAAAATGCAATACTGTTTCATTACATTCATATACGATGATCTTTTTATCTTTTCTCCAGTTGTTTCTATTTTCTTCCCATTAATTTAAAAATATATCATATTTTAATAGAAATCCAAAGAGGAAGGGACATCATAAGTTATCTGACTAGTTCAATACTTAAAAGAATACTGTCTACACCATATTTAATTCATCAAAATCAAGTCTTACAGTATTTGTTGTGAAGAACTCACTATCTCCAATGCAATTTGGACATTTAATATTACAGGAAGTTACAACTGGTTTTTAAGCTAACTTATCAGTGTCACAGTTTCTGCCCATTACTATTATTTCTACTTCCTGGAGTCAAGCAGAATAAAAAACAAATTGAATCATTGTACCACATAACAACATTTCAGAAACTGGAAGAAAAGTATTACATTTTCCCTGATTCTACTTTCTCCCAAATTAAATATCTTCATCTTTTCACTGATCCTCCTATGATATGTTCTTATGTTTATCAGTCAGTCAATGAATATTATTCAAAAACTTACTATGTGTCAGGACTTCCTTTGGACATTCTCCAATTTGTTATTGTATTTCCTTAAAACTGATGCCTAAAAAAAAATTTGATGCCTAAAACTGAACACAATGTTAAGGTGTGTTTTGATATGAGAAGATTACCCTGGGACTGTCATATCCTCACTTCTAGGCATTTTGCTTTTTATGGCAGCCTTTGTTCATGTTGGTTTTTCCCCCTTTGTTTTTGTTTGTTTGCTTTTCACTGACACATTGCGCTGTTGACTGTCATTGAATTTTCAGTTCACCAAAATTCTGGTCCTCCACAAAACCCTTTGCTAATGCCTCATTTTGATGTGAAGAGGATCCTGGCTCTTGAAAACTGTGTCAGTAGAAGATAAGCTCCATCAGGTTCTACTGTACTGGAAAGTCATCAAGTACAGAGGTTATAACAGATTGTGTTTGTTTTCTGAGGATCAGCTTGTCAAAGTACATAGAGACTCAGGACAAGCAAGCTGGCTTATTGGTGAGGACTTCTATGGCTATGAAACAAAGAAAAATTTGTGAAATAAAGAAAAATTTTAAAAATTGGTGCTCAGTATGTTCAGTTTCCTTCTGATCCTGCATGTCAGAGGAATGGAAAAGGGAGAAGCAGGTTCTAAGAAGCAAAGAAATTTTATTCCATCTATAAACAATAGCTTATTTGTTGGTAGTTTAAATGCAAGATTCTTATGTAATGACAAATGAGTAGATATGCTACTGGAAGCAATGAATCATGTCAGTCTTAACACACTCACTGTATATAAAACAAGAAAATAAAAGGAAGTTGCATTTAAAGGGAAGGATAATACAAACAACGATAAAACTAACAGAAATCATATGATTATCTCCATAGACACAGAAAAAGCTTCTGACAAAATATAATGCCCATTCCTATTAAAAACACTGGACGGCACAGAAATAAATGGAGTCTTCCTTAAAATTATAAGTTGCATCTATCTAAAACAATCAGCAAGTATCATATGTAATGGGGATAAGCCAGAAGCATTTCCAATAAGATTGGAGAAACAAGGATGTCCATTATCACCACTGTTATTCAATATGGTACTAGAAATGATATATTTAGCAATAAGAGAAGAAAAAGAATTGAAGGAATTAGAATAAGCAAAGAAAAAACAAAGCTATCACTCTTTGCAGATGAAATGATGATATACTTGGAGAATCAAATAAAAACTACTTGAAATAATAAACAATATTATCAAAGCTGCAGAATATAAAATGAACTCACATAAACCAATGGCATTTCTATATATTACTAACAAAGTCCAACAGCAAGAGATAAGGGAAATTACATTTAAAAATACTATAGATATTATAAAATATTTGGGAATCTATCTGCCAAGACAAACCCAAGAACTATGTAAACACAATTACAAAACACTTTTTCACACAAATAAAGTTATATCTGAATAATTGGGAAAATATCAGTTACTTATGGGTAGGCTGAGCTAATATCATAAAAACAGCAATTCTACCTAAATTAATTTATTTATTCAGGGCCATACCAATCAAACTACCAAAAATTTATTTCATAGCACTAGAAATATAATAACAAAATTCATCTGGAAGAACAAAAGATCCAGAATATCAAGGGAATTAATGAAAAGGAATGCAAGGGAAGGTGGCCTAGACTTACCAGATCTTGAATTGTATTATAAAACACCAATCATCAAAATCATTTGATTCTGGTTAAGAAATAGAGTGGTGGATCAGTGAAGTAGGTTAGGTACACAAGACAGAGTAATCAACGATTATAGTAATCTACTGTTTGATAAACCCGAAGACTCTACCTTCTGGGATAAGAACTCACTACTGGCAAAAAAAAATAAACTACTGGGAAAATTGGAAAATAGTATGGCAGAAATTAGGCATAAACCAACATCTCACACAATATGCCAAGAAAAAGTCAAAATGGGTACATGATTTAGATATAAAGGTTGATTCTATAAGCAAACTAGAAGAGAAAGAAATAGTTACTTGTCAGGTTTATGGGGAATGGAGGAATTTATGACAAATCAAGGGATAGAAAACATTGGGGTTGTATCCCAAAGAGATCATAGAAGTGGGAGGAAGACCCATATGTACAAAAATATTTATTGCAGCTCTCTTTGTAGTGGCAAAAAAAACTGGAAATTAAGGGGATGCCCATCAATTGGGGAATGGCTAAACAATTTGTGGCATATAAATGTAATGGAATACTATTGTGCTATAAGAAATGAGGAGGAGATGGACTTCATATTTACCTGGAGAGGTTTATACAAACTGATGCTGAGTGAGAAGAGCAGAACCAGGAAAAATTTGTACACAATCACAGACACATCATATGTGTGATGACCAACTTTGATAAACTGGACTGTTCTCAGCAACACACAGTTATGAGACAACTCTACAAGTCTCAAGATGGAAGGAGATGTCTACATTCAGAGAAAGATCTAGAAAGAACAGAGTTTAAAAGGAGACTGAAGCAATCTACATGCTATCATTCTTTTCCATGTTTGGTTTTGTTTCTTCTTTTCCAT
>CM053582.1:524991076-525031607 GCA_028627135.1 Pseudochirops cupreus | reverse complement strand
GTATATATATGTATGTATATATGTATGTATGTATATATATATATATATATAATACTCTGAATTTTCCCAATGCTTGTAAGTAAAAAATGAGAAAAATAATGAATAATTTAGATGTTTTACATATATTCGTTAGGATAATTAAGGTCCTTTTTAAAACAAGAGAAATATTAGATAGGTAGATAGATAGATAGAAAGAAACATCCCCAAAATGAAGTAAAAAGTTTTAATGGATCAGCATCAAATCACTGGTATTAGTTGATTGTGCAGCTTGGATATTTCAAATGCTTTTCCCTCCATGTAATGGAATTGCATGCATTTCCAAACACTGAATTAGAGATTTTTCATGACAGTTTGTCCTTGGTGCACATAGGAAATACCCACAGACATTAACTAGAGTTGACTGTGCAAAACAAGAGGAAAATATTTCCATTAATTGTTCTGGCATCATATCCAGGTGTTTCAATGAATGATTTAAGGTCTGTATAAAACAGAAAAGTAAAAGGCAAAGCAGTGGATTTCTGGGAGTGACGAGTAGAGTAAATAACCTATGACTCTATTCAACTCAGAACTGGTGCCACGGGTTAGGTATGCCTGCTGAGTTCTTCCATTTTATTCTCCTTGGTTGTTTATATTGACAACTTTCAACATGGGATCACAGGATTTAGATCAGGAAGGAACAAGAGAAATGAGTTAATTTAGTCCTCACACAAAAACCATATGAAGTAAGTACCACAATTATTATTCTTATTTACAGATGAGGAAAACTGGGGTTAAGTGACTTCCTGAGGGTCATACAGCTAATAAATATCTGGGTTGGTATTAAAACCCAGATTTTCCGGACTCGATTTCCAGTAATATATCCTGTATAGTTAATGGAACTTGGAATAAAAATAACCAAAAAACATTCTACCTGTATTCAAATCATAGCTCTATAGCTCTGATACTTAGTAGTTCTGCATGATTTGTGACAAGTCAGTTCCCATCTTTGTGCTTAAATTTCCTCATCTGTATAATGGGGTCATTTATGTCCATACTACTTACTACATAAGATTATTTTAACAAATTATCTGGTAAATAATGATTTACCATATCAATGTTATTAATATGGGACTCCAGGGAACTCAAAATGGCAAGTACAAAGAGCATTCCCTTCTTTCCCTGGAACCTTAGTGAGTGATATATCTGTTGATTCCTTAAGTTAAACAAAACAAAACACAAATGAAGAGGCTGACATGAATTATTAAAGCAATTGTCTCAATTTCTTCTTGTTAACTGTGAAGACCTATTTTGTGGTTACTATTTTTAGTGACTGAAGGTGCATCTTTGGGGTATTTGAGGGGAAAGTCAATAAAAAATCTTGTCACAATAATAACACATTTCTCTTGTGTTTTTAGGTTTGGAAAGCACTTTATAAATATGTACTCAAACAACTATAGGAGGATTTAAGTGCTGTTATTATCCTCATTTGATAGATGAAGAAACTGAATCATACAGAAAGTAAGTGGCTTCTTCAGGATGAGACAGATATTAAGTAAGACCATATTTGAACTCACATCTTCCTTTATACAGGTATGAGTGTATCCACTGCACCATGTACTTGACTTAGCAACATTACGGCCTTAAGCAAGGATATGACATGTTTGCTTTTCCATCTGTTCTGATTAAACCCATTCTCCATATTCTATATGGTAATATCAAGAGAATGAACACTGAGCCCCACAAGGGCTTGATTAGAAAGCAGGTATACACAGTGCCTTCCCTCAGCTTATTATCAGTGAACATAATATGGATGCCCATTTGGACAGAATCCTTCTTAGGTGATAGGATTAATTTTTCCAAAGAAACGTAAAAAATAATTAGCTCCATTCTCCCCTTTCTTTGTCTGATGAAGATAAAGTAATCATAGGGCCTTGAGATGCACGTAGGGATCTCTTTTCATCTCTATAACAGACGTGAGGTAAAATAAGGTTTGGCCCACTCTGTAGCTGGATTAACAGCCAGTACTCTATGTTATCAATTTGCTCAGTGACTTCTTTCATGTCGCTGTTTTTATCATCCACCAAGGAGGGAATAGGAGACAGATGTCTAAACAAGGACATCCTAAGTCTTTAAAATGTATCACTGAACAGAAACAATTGCACATGTATAGAATTTTAGCATGTGTAAAGAATCATTTTTATTTATAAATAGAAAGACTGTTTTACCTGATGCAAATGTAACATACTGTGAATTTTTTAACGGTTAATAGCATTCATTTTTATCACCATTTTTCCCATGAGTAGACTGTGAAGAAATGTCCCTGTATTAAGCTGACCAATAAAATGAGTACAGCTTCAAAAAGACTTTTACAGGGACTGCTGTAGCAGTGAATAATACAGAATGCTTTTCTATTTTATTGGCGACTGCTAGTTCATCTTGCTCCAGTGAGCATTTAAAACCTTGGCCATGGTTTCCTAGCATTGAACTGCCAGTTCATGAGGTGCATAATAATTAAATATAGAC
This sequence comes from Pseudochirops cupreus, assembly GCA_028627135.1. Taxonomy (NCBI): domain Eukaryota; kingdom Metazoa; phylum Chordata; class Mammalia; order Diprotodontia; family Pseudocheiridae; genus Pseudochirops; species Pseudochirops cupreus. Next base: position 525,029,105 of record CM053582.1, on the reverse strand, counting down.
TCATTGTCCAGCTCTTCACAGAAAACAGGAAAGGACATACATACGTTAGGTCAGAAAAAAATTGTTACGGGGAGGTGAAAAGTATGCAAAATTAAGTTTATAAAAGGAAGGCTTTCCCTTGAACCTCTGACATAGTACAGAACTAAGTATAGTGCGGTACATAGTAAACTTTTTCCCCACTTTTCATTCCATCAAAACTTCCACCAAAGCACTAATGTAATGCCTCACTGAGGTATGATCATGACTCTAGGATTGCAGACTTTCTACCATTGAAGAGTGAACTCCAGGATGTCCAAAACAATTTGGAAAGGCTTTGAGTATGAGTGAGTTCAGTGGTGCCTTTCATCGAAGCAACTGCTTAGAAGGTCACGTAGACTGACTGTCAGATTACCGATAGTATACATTGATCTCTCTCTCTCTCTCTCTCTCTCTCTCTCTCTCTTTCTCTCTCTCTTTCTCAATCTGTCTCTCTGTCTCTGTCTCTTTCTCTCTCTCTGTCTCTGTCTCTCTGTTTCTCTCTCTCACTCTCTCTCTGTCTCTCTCTCTCTCTGTCTCTCTCTCTCTCTCTCCCCTTTTGAAGACCATCTTATAAAGTATAGAAGAATTCTAATCTGCCTTGATGGAAAGAGCAGTAATAATCATGAAATCATGGGTACTTGAGATACTGAACTACTAAATCCTTCAGATGACTGCACGTACCTTAAATTGGCGTTTATGCAGCAGAGCACTGGATTTAGAGTCAGAAAGACCTGGGTTCAAATTCTGCCTCTCCTACTAGTTATGTGGCTCTGAGCAATTCAACCCCACAGAGGCTCGGCTTCATCATCTGTAAAATGAAAGATGGATTCTTTGACCTGTAAGCTTTCTTCCAGCTCTGAATGTATGATATTTCTCCTACCAGGTGGAAGACTTTTGGGAGCTTATAGTCTCCCAATTACAGGTCCTTTAAACATTTGGGAAGTAAGTGTTATGAGGGCAGTATTGGGGAATGGAGAAGAAAGAAGATGGAAAAATGACAAAACAAAGATGAGGAGAGACATTAGCCATATAATGTAGCGACCTGTCTCCTTTATAAATTCCTGGAGCTGGGACAGAGCCAAGATGAAGGAGTAGAAGCACAAACTTGGTGGGGGCTCCCCTCCAATCACTTGCAATACATGTAAAACATGACTCTAAACAAACTTTACAGCTATAGAACCCACAAAGAGACAAAGAGAAACCAAGCTCCCACTGAAAGATGCCTGCCAGGCCAACAGGAATGATCTATTGCACCAGGCTGAGAGCTGAGAGCAGCACCACATGAGCTGCATGATTCCAGGCCTCTGGGTGGCCCCAACCAGCAGTGGGCCCAGAGCAGACTTCAGGAGAGAGAATTACCAGCAGCTGTGGCAGTTTCTGGAAGTATCAACCCACAAATGCCAAAAAGAAAGTAGAAGGTCAGCATGGAACTTTGTGGGAATAGGCTGTGTAGCCACCACTAACTGGCTGCCTCAAGAGCTCCTGGCTTGCAGATTTCAGGGGGACAAAGCAATCATTCAGAGGATAAACACTCTTGCTTTAACATGCTTGGATCTAGGTCACAGTCTTGGGTGGTCGTCCTGGGGTGTGTGACCAGTGAGCCAGAGCTTGTGGGGGATGTAGAGAGGGCACCCAACTAATAGCTCCAGCAGCTGCAAAAACTCCAGAGATTTGGGGCAAAGTTCTCTTCACTCAGGAAGGAGACTTCTACTGTGGCAAAAAGCTCAAAAGTCAAGTAATAGACTGTTAAGATGAGCAAGCTCAGGAAACATAATCAAACCATAGATTCCTTTTTGGGGACAAAAAGGATCAAGGCATGGAGTGGGAGGAAGACAGTGAAGTCAGAACTCCTGCATCAAAAGCTTCCAAGAAAAAATATGAACTAGTTACAGACCATGGAGGAGCTCTAGAAGGATTTTGAAAATCAGGTAAAGTAGAGGAAAAATTGGGAAAAGAAATGAGAATGATGCAGGAAAATCATGAAAAGCAAGTCAACAGACTGAAGAAAATAACACCTTAAAAATAGATTAATTCAAATGGCAAAAGAGGCTCAAAAAGCCAGCGAGGAGAAGAATGCCTTAAAAAGACCAATTTGTCAGATGGAAAAAGAAATTTCAAAAACTTACTGAAGAGAATAATTCCTTCAAAATAAGATTGGAGCAATTGGATGCTGACTTTATGAGAAATCAAGATACTATAACAGATCCAAATAAATGAACAAATAGAAGGCAACGTGAAATATCTCATTGGAAAAACTATTGACCTTGAAAATAGATCCAGGAGAGATAATTTAAAAATTATTGGACTACCTGAAAGCCATGATCAAAAAAAAAAGAGTCTACACACCATCTTTCAAGAACTTATCAAGCAAAATTGCCATGATATTCCAGAACAAGAGGGCAAAATAGACATTGAAAGAATTCACTAATCATCTCTTGAAAAAGTTCCCAAAAAGAAAACTACTAGAAATATTATTGCCAAATTCCAGAGTTCCCAGGTCAAGGAGAAAATACTGCAAGCAGTCAGGAAGAAAGAATCTGAATAATGTGGAAATACAATCAGGATAACACAAGACCTAGCAGCTTCTACATTAAGGGATCTTAGAGCTTGGAATATGATATTCTGGAGGTCAAAGGAGCTAGGACTAAAACCAAGAATCACATACCCAGCAAAAATGAGTATAATGCTACAGGGGAAAGTATGGTCATTAAAAAATAAATGAATGAATGAATGAATGAACAAACAAACAAATAAATAAATTCCTGGAGCTTCCTGTTCTCCCTAATGATATTTGGTATGCTGCCTGTTGGCTTTCATCCTCATTTCTCTGTTGTTGTCCTTCTTACATTCCAACTAACCATTGTTTCATTTCAAATCCGTGTCTTGTTATCTATCTCGGTCCTATCTCAGTTTTAGTGTCCTGGCTTTGTCCCATGATGACTGACAAAAGTCACCATTCCTAAGCCTCTGGCTGCTTACTAGTGACTCAATTCCCTCCTCCACAGAGGAGTAAAGCTTCAGAGACTTGTTGGTAAGTAACATTTGCCTCAATACATAAATGTCTTTATCATATCAGATCTGGTCTCTTAGACAGGCATGGCATGAGAATGGATTTGTGGTGTCTATGGCAGCAGCAGGCATGTTTTGTGCATCTTTCTCTTCATATATTAAGAGAGCTCTAAATTGTATAAAAGCTGATGGAAGTTGAAGTTATATGTTTTGATCACAAAATTAAATGATCCATGTGGTAAAATGGAGGTTAGGGATTTATCTTTGTTGACCCCCTGGTGTCTTATATCAAAACTTCCACATAATATGTATTTTTTTTTATTGTTGAATAAACAAGAATTGACCATGTGCCCTAGAATATAACCAAGAAGGTTGACCAAATACTTTGGTTGACCTAGGGTCACAGAGTTATAGGAAACAGAACACAAGTCTTTCTTAACTAGACTACTAGAAGCAGAACATTTAGTTAACGACAGAGCTCTATGAGGAAAAAAAATTCTATTAGGAAAACTAATTGACCATGGTATAAAATATTGAACTGATTTTAGCATTTCCAATATATTTTAAATATCTCCTTTAGCATGACATTTGTTTACAATGGAACAAAAATACTCTTCTCAGTGGAGCTAGCTGCCTTTCATTTGCTCATTAATATGACAAAAAAAAATACTGGGTTTGTAACTTTAATATGCCACAGAGATAAGGGCTTAATATTAGCCTTAATGGTAGTCCAGTTTCTGCCAATTTGCCTATTTTTTGAGGTCTGAGAAAGTGAATGTTTTTTTTCACTATTTTCTAAGAATAAAAGACCTCAATCTCCTCATTTTCCCCAAATACATTTTTGAAAGGATGATTTGTAAAAGTGATGGAAATGATTTAATGAAAACTTTCTTCCCACAGGTCTTTTCCATTTTCTTGTTCTCTTATGTATTTCTCTGTATCCTTTCAAGTTCCAAATCTCTCTTGATGTTTTTACATGCATATGCATGTATTCTGTCTATGTCTCTAACATTTGGCTATCCATTTAGTTCAGTTTCATTCAATTCAACCAACACCTATTAAGCACCTACTTTGTTATAGACTCTGTGCTAGATGTTGGGGATAAGAAGATTAGAATAAAGGTATTCCTGCCCTCAGAGAGATTACGTTCTAGTGGAGTGAAAAAATATGAAAATTAATAAGTAAACATAAAATAGTTTTGATAGGAGGAAAAGAATACAAACATGATCAGGAAACAATTGCTGTAGTAAATGTCATTTGCTTGGAGCCTTCTGAAGGAAAAGGAGATTCCAAGAGGTGGTGATTAAGAAAAGCAGTCTCAAAAGTCAGAGGCAGAAGATGAAATTGGTAACAGCAAAGACTGTAACGTAGAATGTGTTAGGTGAATAAAGTGAAATTACCCTCTACAGAAGAGCTAGGGTCACATTGTGAAGAATTATCAATTCCAAAGAGAAGATTGAATTTTATCCTAGAAGTAAGAGGGAGCCATCAATACTTATCTTATGGTAGAGTAATGTGATCAGACTTGAGCTTTAGGAATATTAATTTGGCAGCTATGTGGAAGAAAGATCAGAGAGGGAAAGAACTGGAAACAGAGAAAGTTGTTTTTTTCATATTCTCTTATTGTATCTGTCCCTGCTTCTTTGTCCCTGTCCCTTTGATTCTTCTATATACTCTGTAGATCAAATTCTTATTTATTCAGTTCCTCGATGCATCCATATTCCCATTGCATTGTTCTGTTATTTCTCTACACCTATATCTAAAAGTGTTGGATGAAAGCCTTTGCTTCAAATTAATTCTAGACAGTGGTTGAAGTCTCCAAGGAGCTAATTATCAAGTTTGCACAATATTGAGGCTAACTGGAGTCACATACTAAAACAAGGTGATAAGACAAATGAATTTGTCTCCTTTGTAATTTTATTCATTCACTCACCCTGAACATTGTTTGGTTAGGATGATACTTTCCCCTAATATCTTCTGGAATGTAAAAAACTCCCAGATTATTATATGTTGTGTTTTAGGCCCTGATGTGAGTGAAAATAGCTAATAAAGCCCTTGAAAATGAGGATCTTATACTGAAGTAAACTGAACAGAAAAAAATGTCTCCCAGTGGTCTACTCACTTGATCAAGTATTTTCTTTTGTTTCTTTTTTAAAAAGTATTATATTTTCCCCCAATTTCCCTAATTACATGGAAAATTTATTTTTAACATTCATTTTTAAAACTTTTAGTTCCAAATTCTCTCTTCTTCCCTCCCCAACCCTAGAGAGCAAGCAATTAAATATAGGTTATACATTTGTAGTCACACAAAACACTTCTATAATTGCCATGTTGTGAAAGAAAACATAGACAAAAAAAAACTCAAGAAAAAGAAAGTTGAAAGAAATTATGCTTCAATCTGTGTTCAGATACCATCAGTTCTTTCTCTGGGAAAGGATAGCATTTTTCATCATGAGTCCTTCAAAATTGTCTTGGATCATTGTATTTCTGAGAATGGCTAAGTCATTCACAACTGATCATCTTAAAATAGCACTTTTACTTTGTACACAACACATTTCACTTTGCATCAGTCCATGCAGGTCTTTCCATGTTTTTCTGAGAGCATCTTGCTCACCACTTCTTAAAGGACAATAATATTCCATCATAATCACAAACCACAGTCTGTTCAGTCATTCCCCAATTTCTAATTGTTTGCCCCACAAAAGAGCAGTTAAAAATATTTTGTACACATAAATCTTTTTCCCTAATTTTTAAAATCTCTTTTGGGATACAGATCTAGTAATGGAATTTTTATGTCAAAGGGTATGTATGCATGGTCTTATAACCCTTTGGAAATAGTTGCAAATTGCTCTACAGAATGGTGGAATGAGTTCACAACTCCACCAACAATGCATTAATATCTCATGTTTACTGCATCCCCTTCACCATTTGTCATTTTCCTTTATCATCCTATTAACCTTTGTTGTCCTATTAACCAACCTAATATGTATGAGATAGCACCTCAGAATTTTTAAATTTGCATTTCTCCAATCAATACTGAGAGTACTTTTTTTCATATAGCTATAGCTAGTTCTGATTGCTTCATCTGAAAACTAATCATTATCTTTTGATCATTTATCAATTGGGGAATAGCTCTTATTTTTATAAGTTTGACTCGGTTCTCTATATGTTAGAAAAATGAGGCCTTTATCAGAAAAACTTGCTTCAGAATTTTTTTTCAAAGTTACTATTGCTAATTGTATTTCCCTCCATTCTATTCCCCTCCGCCTGTTTATTTTGTTTTCTCTCTCCTTTCACCCTGTATATCCTCAAAAGTGTTTTGCTTCTGACTACTTCCTCCCTCAAATTTGTCCTCCCTCCTATCACCCCATCCCTGCTCTTATCCCCTTCCCCTCTTACTTTCCTGTAAGGTAAGATATATTTCTATATGCAATTAATAGTGCATATTATTCCCTCTTTTGAGTCAATTATGATGAGAGTAAGGTCCACTCAGTCCCCTTCACCTCCCCCTTCTTCCCTTCCAGTGTAAAAGATTTTTCTTGCCTCTTTTATGTGAGATAATTTGCCCCATTCTTCCTCTCCTTTTTTCTTTCTCCCAGTTCATTCCTCTCTCACCCTTCATTTTGGTTTTAGAAAGGAACTCCTCATATTTAACTCACACCCTGCTGCCCTCTGTCTATCTATCTATATAGAAATATATATGCAAATACACATACATCCATACACGTATATATGTATACATATGTGTGTATGTATATATGTTTCCTAACTACCCTAATATGAGAAAGGTCTTATTAGTAAGAAAAATCATCTTCCCATGTAGGAATGTAAACAACTTAACCTTATTTGTTTATCTTTCTATACTTCTCTTGAGTCTTGTATTTGAAAGCGAAATTTTCTATTCAGCTCTGGTCTTTTCATCAAGAATGATTGAAAGTGCTCTGTCTCATTGAATTTCCATTTTTTCCCCTGAAAGATTATACTCAGGTTTTCTGATTAGGTGATACCTGTTGTAATCCTAGCTCCTTTGACCTCTGGAATATCATATTCCAAGCTTTCCAACCTTATGTTATCTTTACTATGGCTCCATCCCAAATGAATTATTTTTTCTGGCTGCTTGCCATATTTTCTTCTTGACCTAGGAACTCTAGAATTTGACTACAATATTTCTGGCAGTTTTCATTTTAGGATCTCTTTAAGGGGTAATCTGTGGATTCTTTCAATTTCTATTTTTCCTCTCTGGCTCTAGAATCTGAGGAGAGTTTCCCTCGTTGATTTCTTTAAAGATGATGTCTAGGTTCTTTTTTTGATCATGGCTTTCAGGTAGTACAATAATTTTTTAAAATCTCTCTCCTGGGTCTATTTCCCAGGTCACTAATTTTTTCATTGAGATAGTTCACATTGTCTTCTTTTTCTTCATTCATTTGGTTTTGTTTTAATTTCTTGGTTTCTCATAAAGCCATTAGGTCCCATTTGCTCCATTCTAATTTTTAAAAAAATATATTTTCTCCAATGAGATTTTAGATCTCTTTTTCCATTTGATTAATTCTGCTTTTTAAGGCATCCTTCTCCCAAATGGTTTTTTGGACCTCTTTTATTATTTGGCTTACTCTGTATTTTAAGGTGTTATTTGCTTCAGTATTTTTTGTGTCTCCTTTACCAAGCTTTTGACTCATTTTTCATGATTTCCTAGCATCTCTAGCATTTCTCTTCCCAATTTTTCCTCAGTTCCCATTACTTGATTTTCAAAATCCTTTCTTAGTTCTTCTATGGCCAGGGACCAATTTATATTTTTTCTTAGAGGCTTTGGATGTAGAAACTTTGACTTTGCTGTCTTCTGAGTGTGTTTGATGTTCCTTGTCACCATGTAATTTTCTATAGTCAGAGTTTTGTTTTCCATTATTTGTTCTTTTTCCCAGACTGTTACTCAACTTTTTAACTCTCTGTTAAGGTATGGCTCTGCTGGAGGTTGCCCTGTCTCAAGCTCCAGGGGTTTTGTGCAGTTGTTTTCAGAGATACTTCTAGGGACCTGTAAGTTTTCAGTTTTTCCAAGGTGGTATGCTTTAAGGAAAAGCATTTACTCCTCTCCTAGCCTATCCTCTGGTCTTTGTACTCTTTTCTGCCTTGGAACTGTGACAAGAATGCCTCCTTCCCCCCATTGTGTCCACAAGCTTTTCTATGCTAGTGCTCCTCCTCACCTTGGTACTGCCACCCAGGACCATGACTGCAATTTGAGTATGAGCAAAGCAATAGGGTCCTGTCTCAGTGCTAGCAAGAAGACCCCTGTGATCACCTTCTGACCAGTTATTAGCCTACCTTACTGTCAATAATGTATGCTCCCGAAGTGGATGATATCACCTCCTGGAGGACACTAGAAGAATCCGGGGTGGTGGTAGTAAGTATCCTGGGGTACAACTGGTAGGGAGTATTAAATAAAAATAAGGTGGCAGTGTAATCATAAGGAAAGAAGAAAAAAGAAGACAATTTTGAAAGGCTATTCACACATATTTCATCTGTTGTGTAACAGAATTAATTGTAATAATTACATTATTTTCCAAATAAGCACCCAAAATACAAATTTTAACTAATCAGTGGTGCATGTCTTCTGACAGTTCTTAACAAGCAAGTGTTGGCAGGTTGAGTGTGTTGTGCGTTGTCAAGAAGTCTAGTATTCATCTACAGGAATATGTGTGTGTGTGTGAGAGAGCTACTTGTTTATAATATAGTACTATTGGTTATATAACACAATATTGTATCATCAAAATTTCAATGTAGGGAAAAAACCTCATAAATTTACAATAAATTATTAAATTTAAGATGCATCATTTAAAAAAATACTTTCTCTCTCTCTCTCTCTCTCTCTCTCTCTCTCTCTCTATATATATATATATATATATATATATATATATATTTTGAAATGACACAAATTTCAGAGTAACCATTAAAGTGTTAAAGAAAATAGATTTCCGGGGAAACACTGAATATTTTTTTTAAAGGGAGCAGTAGGCCAAAAATTTTGGAGGGCTCTGGTCTATGAGTTGAAAGCTACTGAAACAATTGCTGCCAGTGCTGATTCAGTCACTCACTCCCTAGACCTGCTCCTGGTTTGCTGGGGCTGGAGTTATGCTGGTACAGCCCACACTGGACTGCGCTCCACCCTCAGCCAGGTTCAATAGATCTTTCCTACTACCCTTCTAAGTTGTCTTTGGCATCTTTGGGCTTAGAAGTCTGGAAAGCACCACTGCTGCCAGTGATTCAATCACCCTGAGGCCTGCTCTGAATTTGCTAGGACTAGGGCTTTGCTGGTGAGGCCTGCACTAGACTGTACTCCTCTCTTAACCTGGTGCAACAGATCTTTCCTGCCAACTTTCCAAGTTGTGTTAGGCTGGAAATTTGTTTTACTCTGTCTTTTTATGGGTTCTGCTGCTCTATAATTTTAAAGATATTTTGAGGGATTTGGGGGAGAGTTTAAGGGAGTCCCTACCTTTCCTCTGTCATCTTGGATCTGCCTCTTTGAAGTATTTTCTACCACCTTTACTATGGGGAAGGGGAGGGGAAGAAGAAAGAGTGTGAAGTCTTGGAGAAAGTGAAGTTCCCCACAGTTCTGGTTTTTCTTCCACCTGGATCTTGTAATGAAGTCAGGTTCGAATTTATGACTAAACATTTGACTATCATGTTAAAACAAAGAGATACAGTAAGTTACAGCATACGTTGGCTGTAAAAGTGAGATCTCAGATAAAATGGACAGAAACAACATTCTCTGTTTGAATGTCAAATATCCTTTGGCTGCTCCATGGATTAGAGAAGCTGAAGCTGAATTTAGTCCAGAGCAGAATGGGGCCTTAAAGTAAAAGTTTGCCCCCTAGAGTCAGGACTACCTTGGTGAAATGCACTTTGTATTTTTCCTCTTAAGAACTGTATTTATGTCAGCTTATTATGTGTCCAATCAATTCTTAACTATAATCCAGGTGTCAGTACCTGTGACAGCAATTCACTTCAATCTTTGCAGCCTCTCATAGTACTCTTGGGCTTAAAATTCTTCCAAGGGTCTCCCTATGGCACCTCAGAATCAGACTCATCTCTTTTCAAGTTCTCTGAAAGTACTATCACTCAAGCTAATTAGGATATTGAATGCAAAACAGGTTAATTTAAGATAATAAGAAACAAAAAAGAACTCATATGCAAGACTTAAATTTAAAAAAAATTAGGAACGCCTCTCCTTTTTGTTCTTCCCAAGAGGTCTGGTATAGTCCCCAGAAAACCCATAGCATTACACATGGTGAACTTGCTATTTTACACAGGCAAGGACCTAGCACAAGTAAAGGTTTCAAACATCTGGTATAAGTATGTAGTACTTGTACTATTCAAACTCTAATGCATCTGTCTGTTCCAGTGGTCTGCAAAAGTTCTCTTGATGTGGCCTCTGTCTGAATCCTTTTCTGTATTTTTCTCAGTCAGGTTTTCTGCTACATCTGTCATATGTGTTATTCAAAACTGCTGCTTTTCACATCTGACCTCAGTGTCTTATGGTCAGAAACCAAGAAGCTCATTCTAAGTGGTTTATCCTGCTATGTTCTTGGACACCCCTTTGAACCTGTGGTCTTCCCTAGAACCCATGATCTCAGGCTTTCTTCTCATTCTATACAGTGGTAAGAGAAGAGGTCATAAAGAAGGGGAAGATTTTCCAAGAGTCCTTCCAGTACCTGCCTGTTACATATCTTTATCATTTTTCTTAATTGCAAACCCCAAAGGCACCAAGTTTGTCTAACCCACTGTATGTGGAATTTAGCTAAGGGTTCTAAGATCATATAGGTTAGGATGTGCATTGAATAACTAAAAAACAAAAGAGAACTGTGGCAAAAATTATACATTACAATTTGACATTGGTTCACAGAATTGAGATGTTTATTATATTTTGGAAAAGGACAGATAATTGCCAAACAATAGAAAATTTATTTGTACACAAGTATCCACAAGTGATACAAGGTAGTCCCTTTGAAAAATATAGACCTGGCAGAGCTAGGGACTGAATTGTTAAAAGGAATAAGTTTTCTGGATAAGGCCTGGGAAATTCAACTCTGATCCCTATCCCTAGGACAAAACTCTGTCATATTATATAGGCCTATTCCAACCAAAGAAAAAGATAAACATCTCCTTTTTCTCTAAGGATTACAATTTTTTGATTTATTAAAAGGAACAAGAGGCAATATTGGATTGAGAAAAGTGTCCTGGGTTTAGAATTGAAAGATTTGGGTTCATGTCTTGGTTCTACCATTTACTAGTTGGGTAGCTTTGACCAAATTAATTCACCTCGTGGCTCTCTGTTTCTTTATCTCTCAAATGACGAAAATAATACCTTTCTAACCAATTTTGATGAGTTGCTTAGAGATTCAAATCAAATGGCATATAGTGAATTATCATTAATGCCATCCCAGAAGACCTTGGCAGCTTTCTTTTGTGCTCTAATACACTTGCCTTTCAATTCCAAAGATATTTGGAATAAGAAAAGGTTGATGGAGTTGTCCTATAAGAGAAGAATTTTACACAGGATTTGAGCTCTCTAAGATTAAGGCTTACAATCCACATTAGGGATTCATTTTATCTTTGGATTCCAAGAGTCTGAGATGGAGAGAGAGAGAGAGGGAGAGAGAGAGAAATAGATAGGAAGACAGAGATAGGGTTAGAAATATTAGTGACTTGATAAATGTTTGTTGAATGAATGAACCCTGTTAACCACTACACTGCTAAGAGATAAAACTTATGTAACATTGTCTTTTATTCCCCCTACAGGATTCTATAGTATGCACTGAGAGGGTCAGGAAGTCTCTTTTTTCTGCCATTGGTTCAAGCCCCCATAATCATGTTCCTCCATTTTATAGGCCCCATGACTAATGTTTGAACTTCATTTAACCATTTGACATCAAACTAACATTTACGAAGAGTTTCAAAGATATAGCAAGAAAAAACATACAAACGTTTCCAGCCAATACTGTAGAGGGCATAATTCACCTCCTTTCCCCAGTAATAGAAGAGGGTTAAGGTTCATAGTTTAGCTCAGCATCTTTATAACATTAGTTCCACCAAGTTCAAGTGCAAAGGCATCAGTTCTGGGTTTGTATAGTTCCTGGGCTCCATGCAACATCCATCTTGCATTCAGGGTGGCCAAGATCCACTTGACTCATGTTCTGCTCTTTATGCCAATAATGGAAAAGCAGATATGAAAAAGCCAAAGCCCCAAGCCTAAAGCAATGGGGGAAGAAGGTAGCCTCATGGTCTCCACCATCAATTTCAGTATGGTGTGAGTGAAGGAGTCTTTTGATACTCAGATATGAATGCAACAAAAAGTTATTGTGGTGTTCAGTCAAGCATTTTTAAAGACATAAAGAGTTCCCCATAGGTAGACATTTCAGGATAAAGAGCCAATAGGAATAGTCTGTTCCCAGCAAACTCCTAGGCCAAGGCAGAAAGTTCCCTTGTATACTTGTTCTCTAGCCTTTTGGAAGCACATCCCCCAACAACTTCCATGTGGGCAACATCAACTTATTTGATCAACACATAATCCAAAAACCATTACACTTACAACTCACTTATTTTGTTGCTCCAACTCTGACACTAATTACCTCTTGCTCTCTTATTACTCATGCCTATTGAACCTGGCTTCAGAGTTAACCTTTTCCTGCCCTCATTTATCCTATGGCTCTTCCAATTTCTGACTCAGGCCACTGTGAGATTTCAATTTGGTTCATTATTTTTGGGGCTGTTACTCTCTGGACAATTACTTGGACAGCTGTAATCTGCTTCTACCACTCCCTCTGCAGGCAGTTACCCTGCCCTACTGTCTCCAATATCCTCCACACCTAAACTCCAGACCCCTGTCTCCAGGGCTATCTGAAAATGATTCTCCTAGGGATATAGTGATAGCTTTTCTTTCAGCCAAGTTCAGAAAGAATCATAACAAGAGGTTTGGCTATCATATAAGGATTTTTTTTCCTACCACACTAAACACCAAAAAAACAACAACAAACACTTTTCTACTTAAATGTGGGAGGAGTTGTCTGATGTTATAGCAGTATTCAAACAGATGAAATCATGACGGATCTTTGAAGTATTCAATCAATTAACAAGAGAAAAACTAATCAACATTATCTTAGGCAAAGCTCTGCTTTCCTTAGGCTCTTTTCAACTAGAAAGAAATCTTCCCCTAGGAAGATTCCTGGGCTATAATCTTTTGGTTTGTTAAAAGTGATCTGATTGTACCCCTGCAGATACTTTTCCTATTGCTGATGAGGTAATAGGATAAACATTCCCTACCTGAAGCAGCCCCCTTGCTGTTCTGAAAACCCTTCTTCCAGGGAAAGGCCATTAGTCAATTTGAATGCTTGTTCCCTGTGTGAACAGGACACAGCAGTGGGTCAGTGATTCAACATGATAATGATGAACATTTAGATCTTAATCATGTGTGTCTTTCTCTTGTTGATTCAGTAGACTTTATCCCCTAGGTTGTTTTTCTCCCCATGGTAATTCTTAGATGTATGTTATAAGCCCTATTTCTCTGGTACTTTTTGTGACAGTCATGTATTCATTCATACACTGTTTTGCTCTGAAGAAAACATACTGGGGCATTAAGAATGGGTAATAAAAAGCTGAAAAGGGGGGAGACATTTTTTTTCTCCTACCAATAGTCTACAAAACCCATGAGGCATTTCTCCTCCTATAAGATCAGTAAGATATAGCTAGCAATAAAAAAAAAATAAAGTAAACAAAATGTCCTCGTGTGCAATAACCCAGAAAGCAAAATTCAGAGGATCAAGAATTGCTCTCCAGTTAGAAGGTATGCCTGCAACAAATGTTGTATCATTTTTTTTAAATTGTGAGCATGTCATAGTACACAAGAGACAAACTGTGATAGCAAATGACCCACATACATCATACATTCCAACCTGCTCCTTTCTGCACCTGACCTCAATGCCTAATGCTCAGATAGTAAGCATGTATCAAAAGTTGATTGTTATAATCTTCTAAAACTTACAACAAAGTTAATGATGCATAATTTATAATGTGTGCAATATTTTCTCCTCCTCTAAGGTACTACTGCTTGATGCCTCTTCAAAGTGTGAAGATAATTTGTGATGCAAAAGAATAAGATACTAGCAAGATACAAGCTTTAACATCTGAAAAGGATTTCCTAGGGATGTGTCTGTTAGCCAAGTTCAGGAAGACTTAGCAACAGTTTTAGCTATGTATCATATGATGATTTTTTTTTGCCCCAATAACCAAAACCAAAACCAAAAAATACCTCTCTCCTAAAATGTGGATGGAGTTATTACCTGATAGATATTATGGCAATACTCAAACAGATGAAATCATGATGGATCTTTGAAGTATTCAATCAATAAGAAATTATTAAGTACGTACCACTCCCAGTGTTCTAGGTTCTGGAGATACAAAGGTCAAAATGAAATAGGATTTGCCCTACAGGAGTTCTTCCACAGGGATGATGGAGTACTTATGTTTGGACTGAAAGTCATGAAGACCTGAGTTTAAATCATGCCTCAGTTGCTTACTAGTTGTGTGATCCTGGGCATATCAGTTAAATTCCCTCATCCTCAGTTTCCTCATTTGTAAAGCAAGGAAATGGAAATAATAAAAGCATCATTTAATACTGTTGTTTTGAGGATGAAATAAGATAATTTATGTAAAGTACTTTGCAAACTTTAAGGTGCAATGGAACTTCTAGCTATTATTTTAAATTATTACAGCAAGTTCAAACTCAGGGTAAGCCAGATATAAAATCAGTACAAGGTAAAGACTAAATCTGTCTGAAACATCAATCTCTCCTATTATCTTACTGATAAAGAAAATTCCTTGAAAAGGACACGTTATTTCATTATACACAGAAGTTAAAAGCCTTAACCATAAAATGGGTAGACATACCACAATTATAAAGTACCTTTCAAACTATAAGATATAATATCAGATACTTCCTCTTTTTTTCAGTAACAGAAGATAAAAGAGAAAGGCAATAGGTGTCTGAAGTAGCTAGAGGGGAAAAAAACACATGTGTACACACACACACACACACACACACACACACACACACACAGACACAGACACACACCCTCTACGACTTTGCTCAGTGCAGAGTTCAATTTATGATAAAAGGTTCTCCACAGTGTAAAAAAATGGAGTGTATGAGAGAAGGGAAAAGGAGGGAGAAGAGGAATGGATAACATGTAGGATACTAACTAGAGGGCCAAGTTTGGTGGTTAGGAGTCCTGAGAAAACAAGGGAACAGTATAAGGCCATTGGGAACCTAATGGGATGTAAAGGCACCGAACACAAACTGAAAAGTTCTGTCAAAATTTGGACCAGTTGCCACAGCAAAGAAAAGAATTGATTCTAGCAATTCTTTCGAAACCTAAAGTTATCATCCTTGATTTAACTTGACATTTTCTCTCTAAGAGTTGTCTTAGAGGGCAATAGAGCATCTTCTGAAGGTGGTATCAAATATGTATGTTTTATTGGATTGTGAGAGGCCAGCACTAGCATAAGTCCCTAAAGACACTGTCCAATTAACTACTAAGCCCTTCAACATGGCATTCAATGAATTCCAAATTTGGCTCTAACCTCCCTTTCCAATCTTTCCTGTTTTCTCTTAAATGGTTTTAGTCCAGTGGTTTACTTGCTGTTTCATGAACATGCCTTTCACATTTCAACTTCTGGGCCCTTGTTGCTACCATGCTGCTAAATGTAATGCTCTCTTACCTCCTTTTTAGCTATCCCAATCCATGACCTCGATCATGTCACTCATCATCCATGAATTCTGTATAGACCGTTCTAACACACAGTGATTTATCTATGAAACTACAGGCTTCTAGTCTACGTTGAACATTGTCATGTCACCATCTATGTTTTCTTTTCTTTTCTAATATTTGACTTTTAGTGTATGGAATAGAGTATCTCCAACTCTGGAACTTTTCATTACCTCAGTTCATATACCTCAGGAATATGTTTGGAATAATCATAAAATATAGGTAATGCATAGTTCAAATGCATCACTGTTATCCATGAGGTATCAGAATAAAGCAAGAAAGGCTTCCATTATGTTAGGGACACCCACTGTGGTGAGTTTCTTAAAGAACATTGACAAGAGTAACATAGGTTGTTACTACACACTACCACTATGGATGGATTATGCTTTTGATCTTTGAAAGGAATATCCAAGGAAGACATTTCACTGATCCATTTGAGCAATTATGCAACTGCATATACCTCAAGGCCCCATTCCAGTGCTCACTCAACTAAAAGATCAGGCAAGAAACTTACGTCATATATAAAGAAATCAAGATAAAACAACAAAGGAAATAACGATGAAAACAAAAAATTGAATAATCCCAGTGCCACCCAACAGATGCAGAAGATACAGATGTACACACACACACACACACACACACACACACACACACGCACACACACACATGCGCATGCACACACACACGCACACACACACACACGCACACACACGCATGCACACACACACACACACATACACACACATACACACACACATTCAAAATCCTCTCCAAACTCCTATGAGTTATAATTTAATATCCCACTTATCTGACCTAATGCTTCAATGGACCAGTGGAGGAGAAAAATAATTGTGAAGCTTTATGTGCCTGATAGAGAAAGGTTTGGGTTATAGCATTACCTGCTTTGGATTTGGTTCTGCCCCTTATTTTCTGTTCTTAGCAGCTAGATTTCTACCAAAGTCCCTTGGGGACAGGTGTGTATATTCCTACATCTTGAATTGGGAAAACTCTGACACAGCTCTTATGAGACCACAGCAGTCTTAATCCACAACCTGAACTTCCGATTACAAGGTACTCTGCTTTAAAAACAAATGCCTCTCAGCAGATTCCTACCATTCAGTGTCCTCATTCTCTGACACAATTGCTCTGTACTCAGACATACAGCTTCCTGGAAAGGGGAGTTCTAGGTATTTCTCCCAGTGGGAGAGGCTCACTGGGCCCCAAGAGTCATGAGAAATGAAGTCCTGAGCACTTGATTCCTTGACCATGTTCACTACAATACTTTGTCTTTTCAATGAATTATAACTTCCCCTCACATGATCGCTATGTCATCTAGAAATCCCCTGTACCATCTAGCATGGTACTATGCACATGTTGCTCAATAAATGTTAGCTGACTGATTGATACTGACTTGATATGATTGCAGTTTGTTCACACTGCTCTGTCTGGCTCATCTGAGTCCAAGTGAGATAGTCTGGACTTATTTTGCCCTTGGTGCTCATGTCCCTTTATTCTTCTTAACAGAATTCAAAGTTTCATTGCCCATAGTAGAATTATACAAACTTTTGCTTTACCTGAGCCAGATTTTCTACCAACATCTGAATGTCATCCTCCAAGATAAACTCCAAAACAATGGGTATAAATAAATGAAAACTCTGAAAAGTGGAATCACTCATGCTTCCTCTATTTAATTGTCCTATAGTGAACAATTTGGTGCATGCTGAGAGCAATATCAGCTTCATTCTCAAACTGAATTGTAGATATTATACCAAATTGTCATGCTGATAAATATTAAATTCACATACCTTTAGTTTCAATTCCACAGGACATTTCAACCTATCATGCTATCTATTTCTGAAGCTAAAGTATAGTTGAGAAGAGGAGAGACATTAACAACCCCTTCTTCATTGAGATGCAGAGAATTTATGCCATTACTGTGACAACTACTTTTTAAGAAAAAGCTTAAAAAATAGGTAATTGAATATCTTTGAAGGCTATACTTGTCTCATTTGTACATTCTAGGGGTTCCTTTGTACACTTTCTTAACATCTGCTCCTTCTTCATGTTAAATACTTCTTCCTGAATTAAAGGGGAGTAGAGAAGAATGTTGAAAGGTATCTTAATATCCCACCAACTGCCAAATTATTTTGATCAGTTTTAACAGGTTTTTACAATTGAAATGCAAAGATTAAAAACAAAAGAATGTTTCCATAGTGCTTTAAATGTAGGACTTAATACAAAGGGCTGGCATTAATTTCTTTCCAATGCTTTTAGGAATGAGTTACAAATGGTATCACATAAGTTGTCATCATAGACCTGTGGCATAGTGCATATAGAGCTAGCCTCAGTGCCAATCAGTCAGCTCTGGGTTCAAGACCCACCTCTGAGTCACATATATTGCATGCGTGATCCTGGGATAGTCCTTTAATCTTTTTGTGCCCCAGGCACCTCTTTAATACCATAAATTGCAGAGTATTTGCTTGTCTGCATAGTAGAGATTATTTCTGTTGCTAATGATATCATAGGTTCATTCGAAAAGAAAAACTACATAGTGTCTATCACTAATAAAGGTACATATCCCTCTTTACCCCATAGAATTTTAAGGCTTATGTTCCAAAGTGGAACATTAATGTGCATGTGTGTGTTTGTATATGGTATTTGTTATGTGCCAGCAGCCCAGTTTGGATTTAATAGCTGCCATCCTGGACAGAGCTTGGGTGAGGTTAGGAGAGACAGGTACTTCACTCTCTCTTATCAATTCTCTAACTTCAGTTACTCCAGATACTACTCTCCTCAAGGGAGAGAAGGTCCATTTGGGCTATAAGGGTTGGAAGTAGAGCCCTTGTATCTCTGATTACCTAATGCCTAGTGTAGAATAAGCCCTAAATAAACCCTTCCTTCTTTCTTTCCTTCCTTCCTTCCTTCAAAACACCAGTCAACATAGATGCCTCTTATCTTTAATGCACTCCTTGTTCAACCATCTTTATGGCCTCTCTCATCCAGTGTCTTAACTCATCCTCTAGTGTCTCTGACCATCTGTCTTTCATAAGAGTTTCTCCTCCAAAGTGAGGGAAAGTAACAGTGTTATAGGATGGTTATTAAAAAAAAAACCTTCCAATTTTCCATCCTGGACATCCATGGTTATATTCAGTGTTCCCATAACTTTTATTCCAGTACTGCACTTCCTAATTTCCCAAAGCCTGATGGAACCATGTCTACCATAAGAATCTCTAGAATGGACTGATGATGGTAGGACTTTTTCATATGGGAGAACTGATAACAAATCATGAAATTCCCTCTCTTTCTCTATCAGAGAGGAATGCAATTTCCTATCCTTTTAAGTTTGTTTTTAGTTCTATTTATTTGGTACTAAACTGTTATAAAGTGATAAGTAATAATTGATTCTAATCTGTATATGTCATGAATAGGAAAGGTAAACTGATTAGAGAGAAGTACAGCGAGATTTGATTCTGTTTGAATTGCCAGGATCTAGGTCGGGGCTCTAGAACAATATGAGAGAGAATCTTATGGAATTTATCTCATATCAATTTCCCAACTGAAAGTAAAGAAAGAACACATCTGATCTTTTTCTATTAATCAAATTCAGTTCAAATGACAGTGGCTATTTGGTAAAGGTTGGGTTCTAACACTGGGTGAGACTGATAACACTCACTTCCAAAGGTATGCCCTAAAGGATGTTGAAACAATTTTCTTCCCCTCCCGTCTGCAATGTATCAATTGCTGAACTTCTCAGCCTTAAACAATACCTCCTAGACACAGTCACATTTAAATTTTTAAACCAAATGGAAAAGAAGTACTTCTTTCCCCTTTGTCCACTCCCCCACCCCACATTTCCTATCCAAAACACAGAGTTATTTGCCCAAGAGATTTCACATTTTAGGATACAAAAAAAAATACTTTTCTTATGTGTGACTGAAATATTACCATGTCTTTAATTAAGATGAATTTTAAAAGACCATAAAAACAATATAATAAAAACCAAGGGTCCAAAATAGAGGCGATTACTTTTTGACATAGAATCATTGAATATTGGAGGTGGAAAGTACTTTGGGGCTCATGCAGTTCAACTCCATATTTTAGAAATTATGAAAGTAAAGTCTGGAGAGATGGCATGAGGTGCCCAGGAGTCAGGGGACCTAGATTCATAGGCCAGTTTTCTTAATACTTATGGATCATTGGGTGTATTACTTTATTTTTCTGTTCTTTCATAACCTCAGCTTTCAGGATGTTGTCCATCCTAAATCTAAACCAACGTTAGCACCAAAATCCCATCTTGTCACTATATATGTGTATAGTGTGTGCATGCATATGTATGTACATATATAAACATAAATCTATGTATATGTAAGTATATATAGGGTACAGAGATGGACTAATGATTGTATTCCTATAGGAAACATCTATAACAAAACTCCGTCTTCTATGTGAATATAGATTGGCAACAATTCTATAACAATATGTATTCTTAGATAGGTGCCTGAAGTACTGAGAAGATACTCACCTAGTATCACACAGCCTGTAAGTATCCAAGGTAAGACTTGAACCTTGTTCTCTATCCACTAACCTTGTTGCTTTTCTGGTTCCCTCTTTGTCTACTTGTCTCTGTCTCTTTCTGTTATACACACACACACACACACACACACACACACACACACACAAAATATAGATTATATAGTCTATCTATATATGTGTATATATTTATACATGAAATATATGTATAAACTCACATAAGTGAATATACATATAAATATTTAATTGTATCTTAAGTGCACTTACAAAGCTTAATATTTAATAGTTGAAGTTATTTTTTAAATTGTCTTTAAGATATGCAATGGCCTTAATGTCTGTAATGAAAACAATTTGACAGTCACTGCTATTGAATATACTAATGAACTCTACTTCTTCTAAGGGTTCACTCAGAGGGCAATGGAAATAGGTCACTACAAGCTCCTCAAGGACTGGAATTAAATCTCATCTTTATATCTACGTATTTTCATATAGAGCTTAACAGTATCTTGTAGGCAGTGTTCACTAAATATATGTTTATTGAATGAATAAGTGAATTAATTAATATTTCTAGGGTCCTAGACTAGGCAGAAGATGATGGGTAGGGGTTGATTTATGAATATTTTAATCTTATATATTCCTCTGTACCTTGCGTTTCCTTTCCTCTGATCACCATAAAATATAAAATTATCCTTTATTAAGACATGGGCCCAATTGAACCATTTAATTTATCGTTTGCTTTTGTTCACTTATCAGTTTTTATATTTCACTTGTTTATTGAGTAAATGAATGGCAGGCTAGCACTTAACAAGGTTTGTTTGCTAGGTTTAGGACTTAATCACTTTTTAAATTGTAGCCGTATGTGGGGTAAAATGATGCTAAAATGTTAACAGCTCAGCTTGAAACTTGAAGGAAATAGGATTTACAAACCTGGCCAAAATACATGACAACACTTTGAATACTGTCTTGCCCAAACACTAGGCAATCAAGATCAAGTAGCAGTATGATATAAGCATGTCCATAACAATAAAGACACATAGCACACTTTGTACATGCCAAATTCTGAAGTCAAGTAATTGAAAACAAACTGTCCTAGATATCAATCTCCTTCACTACTTGGATCTTCAGAGTTTCCTTCTGTAAAAAACATCCAAACATTGGGCCATAATTACTTGGATAGGTAGAAAAAAGAGATATTTTACTCACTGACATCAAGGATTCCCTAAACCTTGAGTTCAACACAAGAAACTGTTTACTGGGAAAGGAAGATTCTTCTTAATTTATGCTACTCCAGAGCATACATTCCTTATCCTATCCCAAGATCAATTAATCAAGTCAATAAGGATTTGTTATACTATTACGTGACAAGTACTCTGCTCAGTTCTGTGGGCACAAAGAAAAAAAAAGATATAGTCCTTTTCCATTTTCTGTGTGTGTGTGTGTGTGTGTGTGTATACACACAAGAAATTCCATGCAATTTTTAGAGGGCAAATCCTCTGCTATCTCTCAGGTAATATATGTATGTGAAATACTTTGAAAATATTAAAATGTATAAATGTCAGCCATTTTATCATTATTGTTACTATCTCATTCTTAACTTTTTTTTGTTTTAGACTGGGCTTCCCAATCACATCCATACAAACCTGATCTCACTGCTGAGGTGCAGAAGCTGTGACCTGCTCTATATACAGTCTGGGCCAGTTCATCTCTCCTTAGGTAGTCTTGTGTCCCCTTACTCCTGAGATCCACTACATTGATGCCAGACTTAGGGTAGACACAAATCACTGCAGCCTTAATGCAGTTCATAACTTCTGAGCTTAAGTGAAACACTGGAATAAATTATAGGCCACCACACTGGGCCCATTAAAAAAAAAAAAAGCTTTTTTAAGGGAGTTCAAACACAAATGACCCAGTTGTAAGTCATGATCCAACTATTACTCTTTTGTATGTAATGTCCTTCAGATTATTACAGAAGTGTATATAGTAACTGCTTTTAAAATAAAAAAAAAATAATATTTGGATATAAACTTGTATTCTGGTAGTTCACTGAAAGAAATTTTGGGATAACTCTAGTAGTAGGCATGACAATGAGTACCTATACCTCAACATGTTCCCATATGATTTTTGTACTTCTACTACAGCATTATATTTTGAAATCTTTGTGTTGCACATAATTTGGCAATTATGAGTTTTTGGTGGTATGGCTAAATCTATCAGCAACATTGCTCTTGAATTTTTATGCACCAGGGTTATATGAGTATTTGGGATGACAGTTCTGCCTATGATAATGGTCCAGTCTAGCATAGTTTGCTAAATTGTCATGGATATTTAAGGGTTTTTATTTGTAGTATGGGGACATGACATTTGTTCATTTTTTTTAAGAGTAGAGAGTTTCTGATGTATTATCTGAATCAAAAATGGTGTGTCATGTGTCAAAATTTGTGCAGCCCCACAGCAACATGTTGCACTGTTTCTATTGTTTCTTTGAATAAATTGCATTGATGTCTAAGTTCAGGTTCTTTAAAAAATAGCCCTGTTATGATATCTGGCATCTATGATCTGGTCCTGAATTATCAACAAAGCCTCTATTTCTATTAACAAATCTTCTTAACTCAAGTCTTTTTATATACTTCCTTGCAACATACAGTTGATTGGATTCATGTGGACATCATTCTTGGGGGCTCTTTTAATTCCAGTCTCGGATTTTAGTCATTTCATTGGCCTCCTAGAGAAATAAGCCTCTTCCCATTACATTCAAGAAATCAAATTATAAGTATCTATCTTTTGTCTATAGATTTTTAGTGGTGTCTACTTGCTCTGAAAGTATTTCTTTAGGAATTTTTTTTATCTGTTTACCGTATGCATTGAGAATGTCAATATTTTTCCTCCTTTTGACAAAGTATTCATCTTTCTTTAGTTGGCTTAAATTGATACACCCAGTTATCATTAATATTGGGTGGATTTTTGTTATAACATAATGTAAATATGCTAAGATCATCTAAGAAATCTAAAAATGTATGCCAAGAATGGTATTACGTAGATGTTAATTGCTTTAAACAAATTCTTCTCATTGACTTTTGATTTCAGGCTACCAGTAACTGTCATAACTTATTTAGCCACAGTTTCTTCCTTGAGATCTTTATGTTCAATGAATCTTGCCTAGAAAAGATAAATTATTTATAAGTATCACCTTTGCATTACTTTTTGTCCAGATTCAAACTTGAAATCTGATGCTTTTATCTTTCTGTGGCATTATTTAAAATTTTTACATGTGTAGAATCCAGATGGTATTTTGATTTCACTGGAAAAAGGATTCCATGAGATGAAAGAGCCATTTAATGGACATTGTCAGTGAAGCCATATAGATTGATGTCAGCCATGTACATCAACTTATTATAAAAATATTTTGGTAGGAATCTTTCTTTATATTGGAAGTCATTCTCATTTCTGTTTAGGAAACATGACAATGTGTTTAAGGATAGAAAAAACCAAGAGAAGTTTAAATTGTGTCTGAGAAACTTTCTACATTTTATACCAATTATTCTTGGCATTTTCCTTTTGTAATCTATCAATTAACAAACATTTAACATGTACTATGTGCCAGGCATTTTGCTAGCTTGTAGGGATACAAAGAAGAAGCAGAAGACAGTCCCTCCTGTCACTGGATTGAAGAGTATGTGTCATGTAGTAAGTATGTTTGAAATTTTAAAATTTTAAAAATCACAAGCTTAGTGACAGCTACATGGATATTTTATAAAATTTTATACATACACATATACATACATATATATATATATACATATATATATAATGGAGTTTTAGGTGGCATGACCAATGATCACAAGATTAAAAATAATTATCAGTAAATAATACTAAGTTGCTCTTTTCTCCCCCTTGAGCCTTATTGTGCATCCTTCTTACTGCTCAAGCAATAAGCTATTATCAAATGTTTTTAGACGTGTGTGGGATGGACATTGTAAATGTTTTGTATTAAGTATACAAATTCATCATTGGTTTGTATTTGGAGGGAGTCACTTTTATTCTTATCTTTTGGTAATAAATATGTGATGCCTGCAGTTAAGGAAGATAAGATCAGGTTTGCATCAGTGAGGAAGCCAGCTAAGTACTTTGCTAGTAATTCATGTGCCACTGTGAAGTGTCTGAGCAAATAACTTGGGATCTTATCTGGCTGTGCTGGTTTCCAGTTTTATAGATAAGCTCTTTCCAGTAACTCTCCTTTACATAACCCTTTTGTCATTTGTATTAAGGACACATAAGAATTCTGTTTCTCATCTAATCTTAATTGCCTTTTTGCTGTATAAAGACTTCTTTGACAATCCAGATGCCCCCAAATGGCCACTTTCTCCCTCTTTCAGGGGTTCTTGCAGGGTTACGCAGCTAGTAAGTGTCTGAAGTACAATTTGAACTCGGGAAGATGGTTCTTCCTGGTTCCAAGCCCAGTGCTCTATCATCTGCACCACCTAGTTACCCGAATTGCTCATTAAAAGAACCTAAATTTTCTAATATTCTTCAATTGTCTGGCTTCTACTGTATACATTTCTTTTGCGTTGACTCAAATGTGGAGATAATAGCATTAGTGATTCCTAGTGAACATAGTAGCTAGACAGTGGGGTTATTTTCAAAGGCCTTCCCACAGCTTGTCAATAGCTTCCTAACTTGTTTCTGACATGATGCTATTTGACACCTGTTCTCAGGAATATTCTCCGCTAGCTGTATCTTTTGTCCTAGGATCGTTATCATGGTAGTTACTGTATTCTTGTGTGCAAGTCCTGAAATGTTCATGATAGAAATTTCTAGCTTTTAGAAAATAATTCTGTTTTGATTTAAATTGGCCTTCTGCTTTCATTTACATCATCAAACTAAAAAAGTTATTTTTATCTCGAATTCTACTAAGTATTCCCACCCCCTCTTCAGAATCATTTCAGACACTGGTACTATTTCACCAGTTAGAATTTATTGATTTTTCATTAGGGTAAGTTTTGTTGCTATGTCAGGTTATTTTACTTTTCCTCCTTCAGATTTTAGGCAGAAAAATGAATGGAATGCTAGACTTGGAATCAGAAAGATCTGGATTTGAATCCTTTATCAGACATACATTAGCTTGTGACCTTGGACAAGTCACTTAACTTCTCTCAACTTCAGCTTTCTCAAATATAAAATGTGGATACTAACAGCACCAATCTGCCAGGTGGTCTGATTGTGTAAATCAAAACAGTAGTTGGAGAATTGGTGTTTCTGATTTGTTCCCAATTATCATGCTATTCTGCGGTACCAAAAATATGAAGAACATTAACACTTCTATCCTTAGTGTCAAGCTGATGATCCCGTTTTCTGATAGAGCCAACTTATAAACTTATGGCACATAAACAGTTTCCTTGACTACTAGGAGTAGTTGTATCATGTGGACTGGGGTGCCAACTCAATTAATGGTATTGTCATAGTTCAAAATGTGAGAGTTTGAGAGTTTCTTCTAAGCCTTTTTAGATGAAAATCTTAGAAAACATCAACTATAGATAGAATACAACTATAGATAAGCCTGGATAGCTTTACTCTGGCTTGCTATTTCTTTCTTTTCTTTTCTCTTCTTTTCTTTTCTTTTTTTTTCTTTTCTTTTCCTTTCAGAGGGCAATTGGGGTTAAGTGACTTGCCCAAAGTCACATGGCTAGTAAGTGTGTCAAGTGGCCAAGGCCAGATTTGAACTCAGGTCCTCCTGACTCTAGGGCCAGCGCTCTATTCACTGTGCCACCTAGCTGCCCCCTTGCTATTTATTTCTTGATTGCATGGACAATGGAGTCAATGGGTTGGATTTTGAGGGAGTTTTTAATATTATTACTATTGTCTCATTCTCAGATTTTTTTATGAGATCACGGAGAAATGATCCAGGGATAAGTCACTAGCCTACTTCTTCCTAAAATTCTTTCCTACCTTTACTGTAGACATCACCATCATCCTGCTGAAGTTCCTTATCACTTCTTTCCTGGACAATTACAAAAACAAATTCTATTTGTCTCCCTGCCTCAAGTCTTTCTCACTCTACTTTGTCTTCCGCTCAACTGCCAAAGTGATCTTCCTCAAGTGTAAGTCTATTTATGTCACCCTCAAGCTCAAGATGTTCTCGGGACTCTTTATTACTTCCAGAATCAAATATAAAATACTCTGTCATTCAAAGCCTTTCACTGATGGCTACGTCTGGATTTTCCGATCAACTTATATTTTACTCCCTTGCATGCACTTTATAATAAAGCTACACTCAATTACTTCCTGTTGTTCCTCCTATACGACACTTGCTCTTTTAATGGAGGTCGCTGTCCCCCATACCTGGAAGATTCTTCTACCTCACCTCTACCTCTTGTTTTCCCTTCTTTCAAGACTCAGCTCAAATTTCATCTACCAAAAAATCTCTCTTTCTTTCCCGTCTCCCTCCCAAAGAGATTGCCTTCCATTTATGGTATATAGATCTTGTACGCACAGTTACTTGTATATTGGCCCCTCTGTTAGACTGTAAGCTTCCTAGAGACAGAAAATATTTTTGTGTGTGCGTGCTTGCCTTTCATTGTCTACCCAGAACTTAGAATAATGACAATATAGTAAGTGTTTAGAACAATTCATTGCACTTAATAAGCACTAATGTTGATTGATTGACAGTAAGAAGAATTTTGTCTAATACAGCTTCTTGGTCGAGTTCCCCTTTTGATATCTCTATTTGTAGTATGAACGTTTCTTGTGCAATATTTAGAATGGAAAAATTCAAAAACAACAATAAATCATTTTAAATACAATATGCAGATACTTATTTTTAAAAAGTCAAAAGGATGGGAGTAAATAAAAACTGTAATTTTCTGATGGAATATTTACCAGTTTATGAACACGATAGGCAAGCACTATTAAAATTGGAAAGATCATGGGACATAGATTTAGCAAAGAAATAAACCCAATGGTCCAATGGAATGAACATTCAGTTTGATATTTTAATTTTAAGAGAAGAAAACTGAGGCCCAGAGAGGTAAAGTTACTCACCCAAGATCACACAGTTAGTGAACAGCAGAGCTAAGATTGGAACCCAGATCCCTTAGTACCAAATCAGCACTTTTTCAGGGGTCATCCAGTTTGACTTCATTTTAAAGATGGAGAAATCTAGATACAGTAATGAAAAGCAAATTGTTCAGGGTCCTACAATAGAATTAGAACTTGAACCATCATCTACTAGGAGAAAATATTATATAGCATAAAGAACACTCTTGGTCAAAAGAACCAGGTGCAAATCCTGTCACTGATCCTTACTATCTGTGATCTTAGGCAAGTCATTTAACATCTCTTGGTTCTTCTGTAACATAAAAGGGTGGGACAGTGGGGGCAGAAATATGTGTCCAGTTCTCATGTCCACCTCACAGTTTTGGCTTTGTTTTTGTCTTGAAAATCTCTGACAATCACAAGCATTATTACACAAACTCAAAGAATATATCATGATTTTTTTTACCTTTCACAATGCTATGGATATATTAAAGGCTAAAACTAGCCAGTTTGCATTAAGGAGTGAATAAGTCTTACATCCCTGAAAGTTTTATCTCAGATTAAATTAGTTTCCTAGAGCCTGAGATAAATGACAGGTGAGAAGGCAACCAAGTTTAACAGAAATATAGACAATTGGAATAGGGTGTTGTTGGTGGCTGTTTTGTGTGTTTTCATTATTTTTAAGAACAAGTTTCTTTGACATTATTTATAAAATGCTTTGTCTAATAGAACTCAGTCCTGGGCTTAAGTTGAAACCTGTTCAAGAAGAAAGGGTTAAGAGTATGTTCCCAAAGTGCCACATAAACAACAATGGGCACTGACCAGCAATCTATGAAGAGTACAAGAATTCCAAGTTAAGAAGCAGGGAGAAAATTATTCCAAAGTAGTTTGGTAGTTGGGGAGGGGGGCAGAAATGAGCAAATTGGGACTTAGACACTACTTCAAAGAGGGTCACTAGTTGATCTATGTAAAGTTGTACTGAAGGATGTTTTATCCCCTTTCCTAATAGGACAATAAATACTTTTCTGCAAATGTATTTATAGAAACATAAACACATGTGAATTCAAGCATATTTTGAACTGCATGTAAGTCCATCCTAGTGAACAGTGCTGTACCTGACTCAGTGGCCCTAACTAAACTCATCACCTTCATTCTAAAACCTGATCCTCTTCCCATAATTCTTTCTTTAGAGACCCAACATCAGTCTTATAATGTCAAGTCTCCTGACAAGAAGACTTGCTTCTCTTTCACCCTCTTTATTCAATCATTAGTCAAATTCTGGAAAAAACACTAGGTTTGGGGCCAAAAGATCTGTGTTTGAAGCCAAGTTCTGTGAGTTATTGCCTCTGAGACTCTGGGGAAAGTACTTAACTAAAATCTTTAGACTTCAGTTTCCTCAGTAAAATGATGTGTTTCTCTTAGATGTTTTCTTCCTCTAAATCTATCTATGATACCGTAATTCAACCTCGTCAACAATTCTCACCTGTACCTCCCTCCACATTTTCTTCTCCCAAATCTCCATTAAATCCTACCCTCGATCCCCAAATAAACTGTAATAACAGCTTTCTAAGTCACTATCTGAATTGATGACAACTTTTCATTAAAGATTTAGTAGGAATCTGAGAGACAAAATAGAGGAAATGCTATTAACCTATGGATCCTCAGATATTCCAGAGATAGATTTTAGGAGATCCATGTACTTGGATGGGAAAAAATATCATGTCTTTATTTCAATATATTTCCTTTGTAATCCTATATAATAATTTTTATTCATTTCAAAACATTATTCTGAGAAGAGGTCTCTAGGCTTTTCCAAAGTGACAAAGAGCTATCTGATTTTTTTTTAAAAAAAGATTAAGAATCTTTGATATAGAAGAAATCTAGACTGTGAGAAGAGGTTGACTTGGAATATATCACTCAACCAAATAAGCATGAAAAATTTAAAGAAAAGATATGAACACGAGGATGAAGAAAGTCTGCGTGCATCTGATTTCTGAGGTAATTAAAATAAGATTATGTAAAATTAGTGAAAAAGATAATGAAGGCAGACTTCCAAGAGTCTGAGGGAATATAACTTCATAAGTAAGGAACAAGATAGAGTGGTGTCTCTGTCTCAGGGGAGAAAGTCAAGGTAAAGGAATATAATGGACTATAATAAGGGCAGGGATTGAAAGCAGGCCATGTTCTGGGAGGATCTGATCCCCATAGTTATTTATCAGAGCTAATAAATGTTTTAGATGTAATCCATGTGCCTAGATTGCCATGGAACCCCAAGACTTTGGGGCATACAGAAGAAGCAAACTGGCTGGATTATGGGTGTAGGACAAGTAGTGTGATAACTGGTATGGTTCCTTCATTTTAAGAGTTTACATTTTAAGTGATAGAGGTGTTTCACTGAAAAAGGGACATATTTATGTATTGAGTTATTTCCTCAAGAAGCTATAAGAGAATTTGTATAAATTGGTGTAGTTTTCCTTTACTAGGAGAAGTAAGAAGAGTAATACACCTATTGATATTATTCCCTCTGATATTCAGAAAGTATTTCTCATTTTACATTTATAAACAATTTCTCCTTGGCAAACAAAATTTGGCCAAAGAATAACACAAGAATGGACTGCTTTAAAAGCAAATAGGTTCCATTTCATTACAGACTTCCAGAGAAATTATAATGACAACTTTTTGAGAACACTGCAAAGAGAATTACTATTCAGATCTCATTGGATGTGATAGCTTAAGGTCCTTCCCATTCCACTCCAACATTTTGAAAAATGTTGATATACATTGTCTACTCAATGTAGTGTAGACATAGTTTCATAGTTTCACAATGAGTAAATCTGATAGGATTTGGATAAAGGGAAAAGTTGTAGACCCCAGTTGGGACAGGATATATCTTATATGTTTTCTGTGGGTTTTTAATTAATGGAAAGTGTAGAGAACTAATAAACTGCTGGAAATAAATTCAACTCATTTTCTAGTCACATAACAAGGTGCCTAATAAATACTTACTGGATTAAATTATTAAGAAAATTGAAGTGGTCTTTTTTATTCATATGTCATTCTCTTTAGTTCCTATCTGGAAGACAAAATTAGAAATTAGAAATGTCCAAGCTTAAACAGCTTTTAATCTGATGGTTATAACTAAAAGTCTAATACCAGAGGTCAATTATATGCAAGAATGCACTAGAGATATACTATTCAAAAAGGTGTAGCCAAAAGACATCCTCCAATTATTTTTTAATTTCCATTAAAGGAAGAAAGAAAACAACAGAGTCTGCATTTACCAGCCCTCATGGTAGTTTTCTTGTTTTCCTTCCTTAGAAGATTATGTAGTATAAGATTCATCCTCGCTTTTCATGTTAAAAAATAGATTTTAAATTTAAAAAAGTAAAAGCATACATGGATAAATTTCAATGAGGTAGGGATAAACACACTAGCTTCCTCTCCAATGGGCACTATATTATGGATACAAACATTTGTACAGGTTGTTATTTGTGAGGTTGTAAGGTGGTTAGAAGGTGATTCATTTCAGACCAGAACATGGGCCACTAAAATGGAAGGAACTACAGACAGTTCTCACTTTTCATGTGTGGATTGTTCTGCATACCTCTATCTAAAGCAATTTCTACTATAATGTGAATTTGCCCAAAGATGCCGGGCAAGGGAGGCAGGGGAAGTGAGGGAGGATGGAAGGGATCCAAGAACCCTTGGAGGGAGAGGGCTGGCACATGGTTCATGGGGGCCAGGGGAAAGCCAAAAAGTGAGAGCAAGAGGAAGAATAGAGGAAGGCCTAGATAGAATCAAGAAGAAAACATGAGATGAGAATGGAGCAGACACAAGGGGTGGGGAGTAGACAGGGATACAGAGAGTCAAGAATAAGCAATAGGTGGAATTGGTACAGATGCCAGCAAGAACAGACAGAGGGAAGACAGACACATGGAGGCCATATATACAGTAGATAAACCAAGTGCGCAAAGATCTCAAGTTAAGCCCCCAATCTGATCCCTGTAACATCAAGTAGTGGTCTCCATTTTGTCTATTCTGCTTTCACTTGAAGGGTTCATTTATTTTTGATGGGTAGGGTATCAGGAATGGTCAGGCCAAGAGGCAAGAGTGAAGAGAAAGAGAAAAGGGAGGATGGATGGAGAGAGAGAGAGAGAGCAAGAGTGAGTGTGTGAGAGACAGAGAGAGACAGAGAGAGAGAGAGAAAGACAGAAAGAGACAGAGAGAACATGTGAACACCATACAGCAAAGTTAACAGGGGGGAATATGGATTTCTTTCAACATTCTTTAAAGTTAAATTTGAGCATTTGTGTAGTGAGCAAGAATTTTGTAAAATAAGAACTGTCTATATATTATAGAGGGTGCTAAGAACCAAAGAAGAGATAAAGTTGTTTTTTCAGAAAGGATGAAGATTATTAGATTTGTTTAGTAACATAGAGTTGAATGGGATATTTTATGTCACTGGGTCATTAATTTTCCCTATTTTGAAATAATACTTTCTACATAAAAAACTCACTAATAGGCCATTATATTTATATTTGCTGCAGTCCTATAAGACAAGAAACGGGTATTTTCATCACTATTGTAAAGATGAAATATTGATGTAGAGCAACTTGGTCAGGACTAAGAAACCACAGTTCCTTCAAATGATTTATATTTGGCATAGCCTCTCTTTTTTCCTGTACATTAAAAAGTATCCTACTGGCTTGATGAAAGTAACACTCATCCTTTTAAAGGGTACTAAGCACCCTTGCATCTGCTGGGCTGGTAGCTTCCAGATGGGCCTGACAATGGCTGTGACAGTCATGAACCAACTAGCCAATCACGGAAGCAAGATGCTCATTGTAATGGTAGCCATTGATGCTAATGCAACTGAGGTTCAAAGAATTTAAATCCAGACCTTTGAAACTATCCTGGCTAGTGACTTATGTGAACCAATAAAATGTGGATGAATCTGTTGGAGAAAGAAATATAAGAAAATGAGGTATGTCATGAATACAGAGAAGCATGAAAAAGTTACATGAATTGATGCAGAGTGAAATAGGGAAGGAAAGAGAGCAATATGTGTGGTAACTACCATGGAGAAAATGCAAATAACACACCAAAAATAAACAAATTGTAACAAAACTATAGAGATCATGTGGGATTCAAATGAAGAGATATGAGAAGACGCCCCCAGCCTGCCTCTTCACAAAAATGGGAGCCCACAGGTGTTACACACAGAAGACATTCTTGGACTTTCTCAATGTATCAATAAATCGCTCTGATTTTTTCTTTTATCTCTAAAAGTATACTGTTTGTCATAAGGGATGGTCCTTGGAGAGGGCGAGGAGTAGGGATGCATGGGATACTATGGCGATGTAAGAAACAGAAATAATCAATAAAAAAAACATAAAAATACAATTTGAAAAAAAAAGTTACTTTGCTTTTGCTTGTCAGTTTCAAACCCAAATAACGAATCTTTGCCAATTTCACAGTCCTAGACAAAGGAGCACTACATCTCACTTAGCCATATGGACCAACTTAGAGATTTGTGCCTTATAATTTTCCTCTAGCTGTTATTATCAATGATTTTTTTAAACAGATTTTGTTTTTACATCTGTATGAGGACCTTCTACCACCAAACCACCTTAATAATTTATACACTCAAATTGTCCTATGTCATTTATAAGTCATTGTTTTGTACTTCAATCATGTCTGACTCTTTGCAGTCCATGAGGTTTTCTTGGCACAGATTCTAACGTGGTTAGTCATATTTTTTTCCAGTTTTATTCAGGGAGGGCGTAAGTGACTTAAGCAGGGTTACACAGCTAATAAGTGTCTAAGGTCACATTTGAACTCTGTTCTTTCTCCAAGCCCAGTGCTCTATCCACTGCACCATCTATCTTCCCCATGCCGTTGATTGATTTAGAGAATTTCCTAGGGGCACTGAAACATTAAGAGACTTGAAGATCACAAAACCAGTGGGTGTCAGAGCCAAGACTTAAAATCCATTTCTTCCTGTCTCTAAGGCTGACCCACTATCCTCTGTCAGCCCCTTCTTTCCTGTGATTAGAGGGCAGGAATGGATTATGCCACACTGATTAGAGGGCAGGAGGCCAGAATACCAAATTCCTATAGAGGGGGTTGTAACTGGTCTTTCAACTCACTCAACCCTGTTGCTCAGACTGGTTTCAACTCCAGAGAATAAGATGTACCTCCCAGAATAAACTCATTACTTCTAATCTCATCACCTTGCTGTTAACTCAAGCCTTGATTGACATCATCTTCCTTGGCCTCCTTTTCCTTCAGAGTGGAGGACTGGTGAAGAGAATATTAAACTCTTCCCAATGCCTTCACTTAAAGGGCAGAACAAAAACACTTTGCATCTACTGCTCTGCCTGTTTTAACTCCATGGAACAAGATACCCCCATGCTGGGTTTCCCTTATGTATCCCCCACCCTTTCCCTGCCTCTTTTTGTATGTTATCTTTCCTTATTAGATTCTAAGCTCTTTGAAAGCAGGGTCTGTCTTTCTTTCTACTAATTGTACCCTGAGCAGCTAGCACCAGCTAGGTGGCACAGTGACTAGAGTGCTGAGCCTGAAGTCAAGAAGGTGAGTCTTCCTGAGTTGAAACCTGACCTCAGAACTTACTGTGTGAACCTGGGAAAATCATTTAACCCTGTTTGTCTCAGTTTCCTCATCTGTAAAATGAGCTGGAGAAGGAAACGGCAAACCATTCCAGAATCTTTGTCAAAAAACCCCAAATGAAGTCAATGAAGAATTGTACACAACTGAACATTTAGCACACTATTTAATAAATGCCACACTGCTTCTATATGGAATATCTAGGCCAGGCAGGAATCCTGGATGCCTCATCATGTAAATCAGAGTCTTGGATCTTCCCTCCTTTCAGTGGTTGAGCAAATCAATCAATCAACGAGCATTTAATGAACATCTTACTGTGTGCCAGTAATTGTATTCATGTGGCAGGATACAGATACAAAGAGTTAAATAATTATTATGCTCAAGAAGCTTAAAAAGAAGCCGTCACATTCCCTTTTCTTATCAAGAGAAGAAAACCATCTAGTCTTTAGCAGGAATTTTGTGCCTTAGTAAGACATTTTCTTCAATCTATCCTCAACCAATTAAAATTAACAACCTCCTTAGTCAACCCATGATGATAACACTTTTAGATTCAGCAGCAAGTCAGATGATGAGGAAACATTGTCTCTCCCCTTCCCCTGCTCCTGCCATAGTCAAGGTTCAGGCACTGGGGGGGGCGGGGGGGGGTGAGGGGCCAGGAGTCCATTGCATAGTGCAACACTGTTAAATCATATATAACTTACCAATTTGGGGTCACTGTTTCTCCCTTATGTAGATATTCCTCCTGCTCACAGTCTGCAAATCAGAATTATTTGGGAACTTAAAGAAATAAAGCCTCCAGTGTTTATAACGTCATGTTTCTCTCTCTTAAATTAATCACTCCTTTATTTTCATCACTTAGTCTCTCAGTGCCAGGACAGTACCAGGCTGGAAAATTAACATCAAAAGATGACTTACATAAATGACAGGGAAGGTAAATCAAATATGAAATGGGGCCAGTTTATTCATAGCTCCCAGCCTGATTATAGTTTTTGAGAAGATGGCCTATTTACTCCTTCCTGGATCTTATGCGTTTTGTGGCTTTTAACTGGAGAACATTTTCTCTGAACAGTTTTATTGTGACAGGGTAGATATGTTCATTGGCAGAACTTTATGGTGTTTGCCTGGAGAACATTTATCCTCAAGGGGTCATTTGGCTGGGGTTTATTAGCTTAAGCTTAAAAAGCAAAAGCCAGAAATATGGCATAGAGTTGTTTTCTTTTTTTTCTCCCAGAAGTTTAAATGCCTGTTGTCTGAGTCTGTCCAATTTTAAATGATTACTGTTTCAATTATCTAACTCAAAGTTCTACATACTTTTAAGTTTTCTTGACTGCCCCAGAAAAATAAATACTGTCCTACATGTAGTCTATTTGAAAGAATCAGCTTGTCTGAGACACCTCAAAGAATTGCTAATAGATATCATATGCTGAGGGACAGCTAGGTGACTCAGTGGATGGACTGCTGGGCCTGGAGTTGTGGACGACCTGAATTCAAATATGGCCTCAGACACTTACCAGCTATGTGACCTTGGACAACTCCCTTAACCTCTCTTTGTCTTAATCCACTAAAGAAGAAAATGGCAAACCACTCCAGTATCTTTGCCAAGATAACTCCATGGACAGTATAGTCAATGGGATCACAAAGAATTGGACACACTGAATGACTTGACAACAACAAAATCACTGGCTGAGAGTTGGATTCAATTATATCTCTTTCACTCATAGTGGCTCCTTTCTTGGTGGGTTGCTGGGTAATTTAAAGTAGATGAAGGCACTGACTAGGCAAATTGGTCTAATAACTCTGGCTGCCTTTCGATTGAGGATGTTTGTAATGCCCTCTTTTCTATCCTTTCTGAAGAGAATCCTCCCTTCAAAAAGAGAGTGGAGACAGACAGAAAACTATTGATCATCTTCTCCCCCTTGTCTTGGAACACCTTAATGGAGGGAGACATTGACATATAATCTGTGGTACATTTTATTGGTCTCAAGGAATGTAGAACCCAAGAAACCAGGAGGCCAGACTCATTATGCAATAGTAAACATCAGCAAAATACAATTCCTCATGGTAGGAAAAGGGAATCTGTACTTTGGATACCATCCCAGATCAGAGGTTCTTAACTTTTTTGGGTCATGGATCCTTTTAGCCCACTAGTGAAGAAGAATACAGATCCCTTCTCTGAATAATGTTTTTACATAATTAAAGGATATGCTAAATTTTAGTTAGAGCTTAGTGAAAATAAAGATTCATTTTTCCATGGCCAAGCTTATAGACCCCAAAAATGTATCCACAGACTCCCTTGATGAGGGGTGGGGGCATTTTTCAGTGGGTCCTATGTTAAAAACTCTTGGCCTACACTCATAGCATCTTAGGGGTGGAAAATAATTCAGGGGTTATTCTTGACTGACAATATGAATCAGTCCCCTCAATAGCATCCCTAGTGAGTGGCTGTCCTGCTTCCACTTCAAAACCTCAGTCAATTTTTTTATTGATGTGTCTCTAGGTAGAGGAATGAGTACTTTAAGTTAGCATCATTCAGCTTGGCACTTAAGCAAATACTCTTTTAATATTTTATATGGATGGTTCTTGTCCCTCCAAGTGTGCTATTAACTCATCAAGCACAACAATCATACCTTCTTAAATATAGGTTCATAGATTTAGAACTATTAGAGGTGTTAGGGGTTCTCTCTTCCAACTCCCCTCACTTTACAGGTAAGAAAATGAGGTACAGAGAGATTTAAGTGATTCATTTTAGGATACACAACCACTAAGCAATGAATTCAGGATTTAAATCCAGTGCTCTTCCTACCTCACATTGGTATATCCTTTATCTCCTAGCCTGGTGCTTTGTTCAGCACAGGCACTTGTTTCAGGAAAGGATATTTATCACAAGAAATGGTACACATTCTAGGTCCATCTAGATGCCCTGTGCCATAACTTATCAAACTCCAGGTCTACCAAGTTACTTAGCAAAACCTTGCTCATTAGGAATTGACTCTAAACTCACATTATTAAAGTATAGGAACACACATTTAAGCCTTGCATTCCCC
Source organism: Pseudochirops cupreus (assembly GCA_028627135.1). Taxonomy (NCBI): domain Eukaryota; kingdom Metazoa; phylum Chordata; class Mammalia; order Diprotodontia; family Pseudocheiridae; genus Pseudochirops; species Pseudochirops cupreus. Next base: position 524,992,036 of record CM053582.1, on the reverse strand, counting down.
TCAAACCATAAGAACAGGATAACTGTTCCTCATAGTTGTTTTTTTTTTTTCCCCTTCCCCAGGGAAAGAAATTGCACAATTTTCTTTCATTTAACATAGCAACACCTCTTCTGATACACACTCTTAACACCAGGTCAAAGCTTCTCTCTTTTAAGTTGTTTTTTTTTTTTCCTTTGAGGTCATGAGCTATTTTTACCACTCTTATGAGGGGGTTAATTCTGTTGCAGATTAAATTCATTTTTAATTTTTTTTAAGCCAGGGTTCATCTGCTTTGACTTGTCCTAGGATAATTCTAGTTAGTTGTTTAAAAAAATATATTTCTTATCATAAAGTCAATGTGGTATAGGGAGTCTTCAGTCTGCCAATACCTGACTTATGAAAACCCTGCAGACAACAACAGTAATAAAGCCATTCACACATATGGTTTAAAAAGCATTTTCTTGCAGTGCAGGGTTCTAAGAATGCTCCAAAAGGCTTGAGATGGAAAATACTGTCCACATTCGGAGAAAGAATTACAGTCCAAATGCAGATGAAAACATACTATACTCTCTCTCTTCTTTTTGTTTTGTTTTGTTTCATCTTTCTTGTGGTTCATTCCATTGGTTATAATTCTTCTTTGCAACATGACTAATGTGAAAAGATGTTTAATGTGAATGTATATGTAGAGCCTATACCAGATTGCACACTATCTTGTGGAGGGGCAAGGGCGAGAAAATTTGGAACTCAAAAGCTTATGGAACTGAATATTGTAAACCAAAAATAGTTTTTAAAAAGTATTTTCTTCGGAATAGTTTTCATGATGCATTGTACAAAAAAACCTGGATTGAGAGTCGTTGGCCCTGGGTTCAAATATCCCTTAGATATTTACTACCCATATGAGATTGGGCTTAAGTATCATCATCTGTAAAATGAGGTGATTTAGAATAGATGACCTCAAAGTTCCTTCCAGCTCTCTTTCTC
>CM053582.1:524965620-524990576 GCA_028627135.1 Pseudochirops cupreus | reverse complement strand
GGCCTCTGAACAATCTCTTAGTCCCCCTGCTGTCTGCAGGCCACGGGCACAGAAGCTGCAAAGCGGAGACGGGTGCAAAACCTCTGCCTTGTGCTTTCTAGCCCTGGAGGCCTTTCGGCCAGACTGCTTTTCTCCCCTGATTTCGCAAGTTCCAGTGACCTAGTTCTGAATGCTGCTCACAGCTGCCGCTAATCCAAGGCTCCTCCCATCCAGCCATCCCCAGGGCTCAGCCAGGGCTTCAGGCCAGGCTGGTTTTCGGTTCACAGTGCTGATATGGTTCCTCGTAGCTGAGCTGACTTTAGTGGAAAGTATATTTGTGTGTTAAACTAGTATTAGTTTAGAGTCATATTTTATGGGTATTTTGGGGTGCCTATGTGAGAGCTGCGATATGTTGCTGCTCCTATGCCGCCATCTTGGCTCCGCCCCCCCCAAAGACTTTTAGCAAGAGCAAAAACCCACTAGCAAGGGCAGCCCATCCAATCTTGGATTGCTCTAATTGTTAAGAGAGAGACAATAAGACAATAGTTTATTTCTGACCTTCTATTCAGATCTTGCTGGAGAAGGATATATAACAGCTGTGTGACCCAGAACAAGTTACCTAACCTCTCAATTCCCTAGGCAACTCTCTAAGATGGTAAAGTAAGGATGAGTTTCTGATTTGCATTAGAGTGAGATGTGTCCACTTTAGGAATTTCCTTATTGGATGATATCACAGGGCCAAAACAACAATAATGACAGCAAACTGTTCAGAAGCCTTTCTTTGAATTAAAGCCTAAGTATAACTTTGCAACTTCAAATCCTTCTGAGGGTCAGCCCAAGACTTCCCAAGAAGTAAGGAAAATTAGAAGATATATTCTGTGCCCTAGAAACCAAAATTCAACCCATGTAATTTCCTGCAAAACCCATGAATCATCCAGTTCACAGATACTAAAGAAATGTTTTTATTTCTTGTGGGATTAGAAATCCAAGTTCTGAAGGAATTCTTAGTGTCAAAGTGTAACAGCTTCATCTACTAATTGTTATTTCAGTGTGGAAGCCCTATGCAATCTGTGTGAAAAAAGAAAAATAAAAAGAGCAGGGAATTTGGGCCCTACAATGATTATCAGGCAGCGAGTGGCATAGAGGAGAAAGCACTGAGCCTGGAGTTCAAATATAGCCTTAATGGATTTCCAATCCAGATGCTTCCTAGCTATGTGACCTTAGGCAAGTCACTTAACCACTGTTTGTCCCAATTTCCTCAACTGCAGGATGGGGATAATGATGGTGCTTACCTCACAGGATTGTTTTGAGGATCAAATAGGCTATCAGTAAAAGCACTTAGCATGGTTCATGACACACATGAGCTACTATATACTTCCTTATTCCCTTCCCTCCTCTTCCCTATCTGTCATTATCACTAAACTCAAATAAATAGTCGCATAAAAAGAAGCTGAAAAGAGAGCGGAGCTCTTTGATGTTGGCCCTCCATCCTCTCCAGTCAAAGGGAGAGAGAAGGGCAGGAAGTACTGAGGAGATGTGAGTTTTAGAATTTTGTATGAACTTACAGGAAGCTGGGTTTCTGGAGACCACGGTGAACACCAGGAGAGTGACAAGGTGGGAAATGATGAGATGGTTGTCCTGGGCACCTTTTCTAAGGGATGAGAGAGTTGGAAAGTTAGCAAGGGACCACACAGTAGGTACTTAATAAATTTTGTGATTAAGTAATTGATCATTTCCTTGGCCACAGGGTTTCATTTACTTACACTTTTCTGGACTTTGCTGATCATTGAATCCTAATTTAAGGTGTCTGACATCCTGAAATTCCCTGATTCTTTAGCTTGCTTGACACCTGGGCTTTAGGGATCAGCTGCACCATATTCCTCAGTACCTGTTTTCCTTCTCTTGCTACATCTGTAACTTACCACTTAATAAGTCACTTAGTTTCTGTCCATCTCAGTTTCCTCAACTATTAAATGGGTATACTAATAGGACCCACCTTGTAGGGTTGTGGTGAGGATCAACTGAGATAATATTAGTAAAAATACTTAGCATAGTGCCTGTCACAAAGAGATCCTTTATAAATCCTTAAGATGATCAATTAATCCCTAACTTCAAAGATATTCTACCTAGCTATAGTTTGGCCCATGATTTATTAGATTATATTTTCCTTCAGGCTTTCTTATTGTTAAGTTATTTTTGGTTGTATATGAGTCTTTGTGATTCCTTTTAGAATTTTCTTGATAAAGAAAATAGAGTGATTTGCCATTTTCTTCTGTAGGTCATTTTACAGATGAAGAAACTGAGGAAACAGAGGTTAAGTGACTTGTCCAGGGTCACACAGCTAGTAATTGTCTCAGGCTTAATTTGAATTAAAGTTGTCCTGACTCCAATGCTGGCAGTTTATACACTGTGCCACCTAGCTGCCCATTCCTTCAGAGTAGAGATTTTCTTTTTTCTCTATTTTTATCCCCAGCACTTAGCTGTTCTGACACATAGTAGGTGCTTAATAAATGTTTATTGAATTGAATGATATTCATTAGGTCTGGAACATCCATATCCCTTGAGATTTGAGCAGAGCATGATATCACCAAATGCTCCCACATGAGTTTCAGATTTATCAACCTGTGTATGCTAGATCAAACTCATTGATTCCTCTTATAAGCCCATGATCACTATTTGTAAATAAGGATGCCTCATGAATACATGGAGGGATTCAATTGGATTGCACAGAGGGATGGCTAGTACTGCACATTCTGCCTCTATCCCACCTAATAACTGACTCTCTAATTTCACTACCCCCAATAGAGGAAAAGACAGGCAAGTACAGGGAGAGATAATGTTTCCATGATAAAAAAAAGTAGAATCAACTATTCCTTATAAAATATCACTTAGAAGTTGAAAAAGAGATTTATGCCTATAAATATGTTTGGTTTGTTTATCTTCACACCACATCTTGATGCCCTTGTATGTTACCTTGTAGTTACTACCAGTAAAACCTCTTAGAAAATCTAAAGGATCTTTTCAGCCTTTGAAACAAAACTAGCAATGTAAGAGAGAAATTGGAAATCAGCATTTCTTTCTGCAAGTGCTCTGAATGAGAGTAATCTCTAACATATAAGTGGGCAGTGAAAATGAAAACCCAGAAGAACAGATGGGAACCCTGTATTCACTCAAAAGAAGAGAGTGGAGTATGAAGAGTCAGCCCAGATGTATCCCTGGGTCTTTAACACCTCCTTGCACCATGGTAGTATGGAGTCAATGTTTGCAACAAAGGTCAGAGAACGCTGTGTGAAAGAGATATGCTTTAAAGGGTTTTGAGGGATGCGCATGATTTAGATTAGCATTATGGAAGGGGGGAATATAGACCTATTATACACACACACACACACACACATATTATGGGAGAATAACATATGTGAACACATGGAGATGCAAATGGATATAGCTTGTGTGGGGTTCACTAATAAGACAAACTTGACTAGGTTAGGGAATTGATTTTGAGGCATGGTGAGGCTTAAGTTTTGATGGGTCCAAATTATGGAGAGCATTGACAACTACATAGAGTAGTTTAGAATTGATTATCTTGGGACTGATTAAATACACTAGCATGTGGAATTTACTGAAGAATTGGAACTGAGAGTGACCTGCAAGGCCATGGATGGATAGATGAATATATTTTTTAGAAAATATTTATTAAATGCTTCCTATTCTTAAAGCCCTGTGCTAAGCTCTGGCAATACAATAGAAAAATAAGACGCTCTTTGTGTTCAAGTAACTAAAACTCTAATTGGGCAAGATAACATACAGTAAGTTTTAGCTACAAGTCAGATGGAAAGACTCTATAGTCCTCAGGGTACAGTGGCAAAACAGATTGCAATGTATCTTCTTTAACGTCATTTCCATGAATAAAATCATCTCTGTATCTGGTGTTGAACCATTTGACAATGCAAAAAAAAAATATTTTCTAGGTTTTCCTTATCTGTGGCTGCTGATGAAGAAGGGCCTTTGGAAAATGCAGGGGAAGTTTCCAAGTCACATTTTTACAATGGTTGTTTCCTTGGTCTATAACAATGGAGGCCAGTCTAGAAGTAAGAATGGTGGCCTGGGAAGAGACTGCTAGTCCCAGGGCTCTAGCGCTTACCTTCCCAGATTTGAAATGACACTCTTTGACTTTAAGCAGGCTATATTATATTATAAATAACTAATTGTTGGGGTGGCTAGGTGGCACAGTAAATAGAGCACTGGCCATGGAGTCAGGAGGACCTGAGTTCAAATCCAGCCTCAGACACTTAACACTTAACTAGCCATGTGACCTTGGGCAAGTCACTTAACTCCAACTGCCCTGCTTTCCCCCCTCAAAAAAAAAAACAAACCCAAAACGAAAAACAAGAAATTGTATAGGGAAGTGGACAAAAAAAGATGTTATAAAAATGGAGGGGTAGAGGGGTGGTTAGGTGGCACAGTGAATAGAGTAGATGCCCTGAAGTCAAGAGGACCTGGGATCAAATCCGGCCTCAGACACTTAACACTTACTAGCCATGTGACCTTAGGCAAGTTGCTTAAACCCAATTGCCCTCCAAAAAAAAGCAAAAAAAAAAATGTGGGACTAAAAGAGAGTGAATTTATCATATAGCCAGAGACAGGAAAAACCAGTGGAGAGCTCTTATGATCCATTGGTGGCTTCACAATTCCAACAGAACATGAAGAAGTCACTAACATATTGGATGGGTCACCTGTTATTTGTAGGTTAATATGAATAAGAATTGCACAGGATAGACGGGCATGAGTAGTTCATGATATGCATTGCTGAGAGGCTATCCATATGAAAGAGATCATATATTCACTGGATTAATCAAACATTAGCTATGTTTTACTCAAGAAACAGTGACAATTCTCCATTCCCCTACCCTAAGCAGCAAAACATGTTTCTTGTGGTGATGGTGAGAACAGACATCTATCTTTATCTATCTATCTATCTATCTATCTATCTATCTATCCATCTATCTATGCATCTATCTATCTATAGAGAAATATAGATATGTAGATAGATATGCACACATATATGTAGGTATGTATGTATATATATCTCATATATCTGAAACCAGAGAATTAAATGAGATATTTTTAAAGTATTTAGTACAGTACCTGGAACATAGTAGTAACTTATTATTTATTTCCTTCCCGTTTTCAGATTTGAGCTCTGGTCTTACAGGCTCTAGATCCAGAACTCTATTCATTGTACCATCTACCTGCCTCTATAATCAAGTCTCTAATTCTTTTTTTTTTTTTGGCTTTTTGGAGGGAGAAGGCAGGGCAGTTGGGGTTAAATGACTTGCCCAAGGTCACATGGCTAGTAAGTGTTAAGTGTCTGAGGCCAGATTTGAACTTAGGTCCTCTTGACTCTAGGGCCAGTGCTCTATTCACTGAGCTACCTAGCCACCCCTCCAAGTCTCTAATTCAATAGTAAGTTTTAGTAAAGACTTTGGTGAAACAATTTGTGACATGGGCTTGTAGAGCATTGTACTTTTCTGAACTTTATTATTATTATTATTTTGCTTACTGAGACACAGTTTGATGGAACAAGTTGAAGAGTAATACTCTACTTTTGCTTGGACCATTGTTTCTTGTTTCGTTTTTACTTTACTTTAAGGATTGGTTTAAAGTGCTTTATATTTGCCCTCCAGTGGGTAGAACCATGGGACCATTAGGCCCATCCATGTAAACTCATCTGGACAGCTGAGTTTGGGCTTAATCTAAACCCCAGCGAAGAGACAGAGCATTCTCCCAGTCCAGATGCACTTGTTATTCAGGAGAAGTAGTGTAAGTCCTGAACCTTGTTACAGAAAGAAGCAAGCTGAGATAAGACCTTGGATGTGAATTATGGATCTCCCCTCAGCTTATTAAAGCGATGTCTTTTCTTGTTTGGCCTCTGATGCCATTTTGTTGCTATCTGTCAGGGTGTTTTTTTGAGTGGTGAATAAACCGTCAGATATATCACAGTTTATCTCTCTGAATGGACATTGACCATTCATCAAAAAAGGCAACCAACAGTCCAACAGCCACCCTGAAAAAAAGTCACCCTTTTAAAGGATTAAATAGAATCATCGATATGGTGTTTTTAGGCTGAAGGAGAGAAACAGTTTTAGTTTGCCCAGTGGGCTTTATCTAGAGAAGCACAGTACTATCCTTATGGCGAAATAATCTTAAAGAAATTCTTGTGATCCCAGAAGTGCAAATGTGCATCTTGTCGTCTGTGGTTCTATTTCCCCATTTTTGACCTGCTTTCATACTCTGATCATCTTTGAAATCCTCAAGCACTTGCTTGCTTCCTCTAACCTCATTGTGTTCTCCCAGAGAATTAGCTCTTGAATGTAAGATCAGAAGAGTGCTTATGTTCATGGCAGCAAAATGATGCTATTAAAAGAAAAACATAGAACCGACAAAAAAGTTAATTCCCTTTAGAAACTTTAATAATATGGCAAACTACCACATGCTAAAATTGTTTTTGTGCTATGAGTTGCTTAACATTTTACTACACAAACATGTTACATCAAAAAAAAAAGAGGAAAGGAGAAGCAAAGCAAAGCAAAACATTGTGGTTGGCAGGGTAGTGGGGAGGAGAAGAAAGCATTTAACATTGGAAGCTATAGAAGAGTTGTAGGCATATGAATAGGGCAGTTTCTCTCACATTTAGGCCTTAAATGCTTCCTCAGCTTTATGTTTAGTCACCATAATAAATGTTATATAACAGTATCATGGTCTGAACATGGAATAGACATTTTTTTTTTAGAGGGGGGAAGGTAGGGCAATTGGGGTTAAGTGACTTGCCCAAGATCACATGGCTATTTGTGTGTGTGTGTGTGTGTGTGTGTGTGTGTGTGTGTGCGTGCACTAAGTGTCTGAGGCCTGATTTGAACTCGAGTCCTCCTGACTCCAGGGCTGGTGCTCTATTCACTGTGTCACCCAGCCACCCTGATAAACATCCTTTTAAGGAACTTTCAGAGGCGAAACCCTCTCTACCAAACTCATTTGTAGTTCATAATCTTAGACAGTTACTTTTGGCAATATGAGATTCAAGGGATTTGATCTCAGTATGTTTCTGAGGTAGAACTTTAAACCAGGTCCTCCTGACTCCATGACTAACCTATTTTTCATAGTAATGAGAAAACTAAGGACAGGGCAAATTAGAAGATGAAAGACTTCATGTCAAATTCTTGTAAACTCTTATCTGTCCTTTTCTTGCTCTGAAATATAAATGACTTTTCTTCCTTTAGATAAAGCTATGGTACCTTTGAGAAGGCCATCTAAATGAGAACTCAGAAAACAGTGGTTTCAATCTATTTACACTAAACAGGGAGCTGAAATTGATGTTTTCCCTGTGGAACTCACACCTAATCTCTATGTTGTGCAGATGTGTTCCCTCTAGGATACAAAGACCTATAAAATCAGTGCAGTACGTACTTCCATAAGGGTCACAGTGTTGTTTTTGGGAAGTGTATTTGCCTTTCTTTGTATCCCCAGAGCTTAGCATGGTGCTTGGCAAATAGAAATCACTCTATAAAGGCCTCTCAAAGATGGTGATAATGGTGGTACAGCCCTACTAAATTAGGTTGGTAATTGAATCATGATTTGCATTTATTTTTTTTCATAGTAGGCTATTTTGAACTGCATGAACATCAAGGCTTCTCTAGAAAATCTTCTAATTGCCCCATAACCTAGAGTTAGTGGTTATGTATTTTGTCTCTTTCAGACTATACCAGCCATTTCTTTGTAATGAAATTAAAGGTAGAGTGGTAGATACATCTACTGACTTATGCTTCCTGGCAAGGTTCCCCTACTAGGCAAATATTATGTAGTAAACACCAGGAGGGTGGCATATGGTCACAAGCTATGACAGGCAAGAAGATTAATAGGTAAAAGATTTATAGACTATGGGTAAAAGCAATGGGATATGACACTGAATATGGCTCTAGTAACAGGAGCTAGATTAAGTCGTTGGAGAAGTCTCACTGAATAAGAATTTCCCCTTATTATTGAAGGCATTGAAGTTTCTTTCTCCCTCTCCTTTCTTTCCCTTCAAACTCCTTTTCCTCTCATCGCCATTTCCCCTTCCCTTCCAATCTTCTCTTACACTTCCCTCCTTTCCCCTTTCTCTTCTCTTCCTTTCTCTCCTTCTCATTTATATTTTCCTCCTTTTTGATCTTCTACTTCTCCCTGCCTTGTCTCCCCTCTGAGTCTCCTTCTCTCTTTTCCTTTCTCTTATCTTCCTTCCTAATTCTTTTCCCCCTTTCCTTCCAATGTTCTCTCCTCCAAATTTCTTTCCTTTCTCTTCCCATTCCTCTTCACTCCCCTTTCAATTAACTTTAATTTCATTCCTTTTGCTTCTCTTCCTTTTCTTCTTCCCATCCAAACATTGAAGGCATTTTTTTGGTACCTAGCCATTGAAGCAATTCTGAATTTACCTAACTGTACCGTTATGAAGTCCCCAGAGAAAACATCTCTATCTAGCCTGCACTTCTACACCTTCTTCAAAAGAATAGCTTTAGACACTGGGGAAGTACTTTGGAAAATCTAAGTAAACTGTATCTACAGAATTTCCTTGACCTCCCTGTTTAATAAAGGAAATGAGTACGGTCTAAAAGGATTTATTTGGGATGAAGCTATGTTTGCTTTTTGTAATATCTATCTTCTAGATATTCATTAATGATCCCTTTAATGATATATTCTAGGATTTTGTTAGGAGTTGAACTAGTCAATAGCTCTATAGTTTTTACAAAATCTACATTTTTTTCTTTTTCAAAAAATCAATACAGTCCCCTGACACATCCCCATTATCAATTATTTTTAAAAGTCAATGACAGTGATTCAGCAATCAAACCCATTAATTCTCTCAGTCCAATGGAATATAGTTTGCTTGGGCTTGGTGACTTAAATTGATTAAAATTGCTTGACTCTTATAGTGCTGAACTTGGAGATAAGAAGTCTTGTGTTTGAATACAACTTCCACCACTAGTTTTCTGATTGTGGTCAAATCACTTAAATTATATGTTTCAATTGTTTCACCTTTGACATGAGGGTATTCATTTGTGACCTATCTCATAGTGTTGCTTGATGGTTCATAAGAGATAAACTATGTACAGAGATTAATAAAAAAGCAGCTTCTATTTCTATAGTACATAAAGGTTTCCAAACCCGGGGCATCAATATCGTAATTTTTGTTTTGCCCTTTCCATTCCAAAGTTCATTCTTCTTTGCAGAGGAAATGAGTCAAATAAGACTTTAGTAACTCTTTTTCTTTCATATTTTATCATGATCCTATCTAATCCAAGGAGTGGATCTATTCCTTCTTTGATCCTACTCCCCCAATTTACCCAATCTAACTTTTAAAAATTCCTTCTTTTTCAATCTCCTTAGGATCATTAGTTCATTCTCAGCTTCAGTGTTCCCGACATGGTAATTATAGGGATTGTGCAGCAATTTTACTTTCATTTTCTTCTACCCTCACACAATGAGCTCCCTTCCCATCCATATCAGGCTCTTTAGAAAACTCTCCCTTTCCCTTTAATTCCAAATCTAGATCTCTTTAAATTTTACCATTGCTGCTGTATCTTTACACATATTACTTTGAGTGTCTTCTGGTTGACATTGTGTGCATGCATGCATATGTGTTTGTTTATGTCTGTCTTGTTACCCTTAGTGGATCATTAGTTTTTCAGACTCAGGCTTCACATCTTCTCATATCTTCTCATATATCTCCCTCCCCTCACTGCTAGGCACCTTGTAGTGAGTAAATATATGTTGGCCAATTAAATTTTTATGGAATGATGAATTGTTTGCCGCTTCCAAGGAGTACAAGCAAAGAGGACATAGAAACGTTGCACGGGGAAGAACACTATCTGCTTTTGTTTTTCCCACAGCTGTGGGAAATTATTATAGTAGTTTGGAGTTGTCCATAGTTGATGTTTCATTTAGGAAACAAGGAAGATGGGAGCTAGCCTCATAAGTCAAGACTCAAAAGCATGAGGAAAAAATACTCATCATAATGAACATGAATAACTGAGTGTGAGCTCTTGGTTCATGTACAAATTTGTCTGGGCTTTCAGGTTCTCTTAACCCTGGCTTGACTTTGAGCCTGATTTTGTACTTGCCTTCGTATTGTATTGCTACCACAATCCTGCTCCATCTTTGTGGTTCTGAGATACATATGCTTGGATGCTTAACATTCCCTGCTAGTTACTAAAGCAGCCATTTTTCTCTGGTAACCAACCAGCCTTACTTCTGGATTGATTTCGCTTCTTATTTCTCAACTTTTGCAAATATAGACACTACCACCGTTCACTTTCACAATTGTAGGCTTGTCCTGTGGCACTTTAGATGCATGCCTTGGCTGGTCTCTGATTCTGGTCGCATGGGACCAGGGTTAACAACACAGGTATGAATTAGATTATAAAGATTTTCTTACAGTAGAGAATAGGAATGTTGAAAAATTACTTTCCCTGAATAACAATAATAATAGTTAGCATCATACACAGTTTTAAAATTTGTAAAGCACTTTATAGAACTTAATCTCATTTAATACTCACAACAACCCTGTTCAGTGTCATTGTTATTTCAATTTTACATATGAAGAAACAGAAGCTGAAAGAGTTTAAGTGATTTGCTCAGGTTTATACCACTATCTAATCAGTATCAGTCAGGATTCAAACTCAGGGCTTTCTGACTCCAAGTCCAACATTCTATGAAGAACAAAAGACAGACCAGCCTTCCAAGAATGACAAGGCAGGGAAAGCATATCTCTGTTCTAAGGTTCTTAGTAGTGGCTCCTTGCCCCATATCCCTCAGGGAGTCCACAGTCCTCTAAGCTTTCTTTTTTTTTTTTAATATCAAGTACCAAACCAATTCATGAGGCATGCATAAATCTTCAGATATTATGAGGATCCCAAGGCGTCTGATGACAAAAAAGGATTTGGAGTATTGTGTTTCATTAGCAAAGACATTGGCAGAGTTGATGTTGAGATAAAGGATATGATGCTAAAATATGATTTGAGTGTAATTCCATGACTTGCCTGTTTTATCTTCCTGTATGAATCTGCCATATGGATTTCCACAGCATTGAGGGAAAGAAAAGTTGATGACTTTGATAAGCCTTGTTTTTTTGGGCATGTTTACTATCTGGCAGATGGACAAGAATAGAACTGAGAAATCTAATCTTCCACACACAACTGTTCTTCAGTGTCAAAGCCAAGTGAAATAGGATCGATGCTGCCCCAACAATACATACCTGATGAAGGCTTGTGAGTCAGTGCATGTGCTGGCAAGATTATGATTCACAGTAAGAAAGTGGAACTATTTCTATTGAGTGTATAGGACTGGTTGGGGAGAGGGGAACGTATCTTATGACTGATGGTATGGTTTCATGAGTCTAGTGCCTGTTTCCATCTTCTTTTTTTAAACCACAAAAATTCCATGAATGGACTTACTGAAATCACTTTCTAGTTTCTAAATGCTGCCCTCTCTTCTACTGGAGCATACTCCTTACTGCCATCATTTCAATTTGTTAATGCCTTATGACTTATTCTGTGCAATATCACATTGACATTTTTTAAGTCATAGGATGATAAGTCATTGTCTCCTGCTATAGCATTCTTTGTGTTTTGTAATCAATGGAGTAATAAGGCCAGGAAGTGGCATGGAGCATACTATCTTGGCTTGGGCCAACATAGACTTTAGCTCCTATGTGTTGATACTTTTTTTATTTTTTAGAGGAGGAAGATCCTTCCCTTGAACTCAATAAAATAATAAACATATTAAATTCTTCTTGTCTTCCCAATTACTGTTGAGGCCACCATCATCCTTCTAGTAATCCACACTGGCACCCCCTACGTATTATCCTCAACTCCTCACCACCTTCTACTCACCACATCCAATCCGTTGTCAAGTCCTTTTTCCTTCATTGCCTTTCTTAGAATCATTACCTTCTCTCCTTTAACACAGCTATTACCCTTTACCTCAATTCAAGGTATTACAACATACTTCTGCTTACTCTCCCCTACCTCAACTTTCTCTCCACTCTAATCTGTGCTTTACTCAGCTGTCAAATTGATCTTTCTAAAGCATAGGACTAACCACGTCACCTCTCCCCAACCACATTCAATAAATGACAATGCCCCCCTTTTACCTTTAGAATCAAACGTAAAATCCTCTGTTTGGCTTTTTGAATCCTTCAAAATCTGGATATTTCTTACATTTCCAGAATTCTCACACCTTCTTTCTTTCTGGCCAGTGCCACAAATTCTTCACACACGAGACTACATCTCCCTAATGTGTACATATTCCCTGCCTGTCCCCTATGCCTAGAACTCTTTCCCTCTTAATCTTTACTTCCTGGCTTCCCTAGCTTCCTTCAAATTTTAGATAAAGTTCTACCTTGCACAGGAAGCCTTTTCCAGTATCTTCCCTCTGAAATTACCTTAATTTTATCCAGCATATATCTTGTTTCCACGTAGCTGTTTGCATGCTAACTCCTGGAAAGAGGAGACTGCTTTTTGGCTTTCTTTGTATTCCTAGCACTTATCACAGAGCTTGACATGTAGGAGGCACATAAAAGATGCTAGATGACTGACTGAATGAGAAAAACCCCTTGCTCTCTGGCCTCTAAATTCCCCACCTCCCTTCTCTTTCCTCATTGATATTGACAGCTGTTTAGTTTGTCATCTCTGGCCTTGGATGTTCTTTCTGCCTTTGACCCATTCTTTCTGTACTGATTAGTATGCTTGAAGAACGTTTCGTAGCTTAATTTTCATGGCTTACTCTTCTCTTGTTATTGAAGTAAGATTTTCTCTGCTTTTCCCCAAGAATTATATCTAGGATTACATCTCTCTAGGCCACATGGCTTGGGTTTATTTGATCTTAGCCTCCAAGATAGATCCTCTTCCCTGAAGCCAGAGATCGCCTGTTGATTTAGCCTATTCCATTCCTCCTCTCCCCCAAAACTTCCTTCCCCCCCTTTTCTCCCTCCCCCTTCTTTTCTATTCAACCACATTCCCTGTGGAGGCCCTCAAATTAAATTTCCACTTCCTGACTCCTAGATCATTGGTTGAACAAGTATAGCATACAGTGGGGCCAATGAACAGAAAGACATTCCTGTTTCTTCTTCTAGCTCTATTTACATTTCTAGGTCTCAGATCAATCCTTAAACACCACATTTGGGGGCTGTTTTTCTAGAATCCATGTATTGGTAGTATATATTGTTAAAGTACTTAGCATACACACTAAATGATAGCAAGGAATGTCCTCCCATGATAATGGATATACCATCACTGGAGTGACAGTGAATCAATGACTCCTTTTGGAGGCCAATGTTTCCAATGATTTTCCTTGTTTCTTTGTTTTCTAATACTAAATACTATGTTTTCATGTTTTAAAATATATTCCACATAGAACTGTAATGTCTGACCTTACTTATGTATCCCATGAATTTTTCTCAGTTTTTTGGAAATGCAGCTCAGCCAAACAAATGTCTTTATTGCTCCACAGACCTACTATGAATCCTGATTACCTTTCTGACCCTGGTGAGTGTCACTGGATTTCTCAGGGGATTCTCCTATATCTTTATATTCTCATACCTTAAGAACCCAGAACAGACGTTTGAAATCAGATTAAAATGTAATTGAGGAATTTTTAACAAAATAAATAAATATGCAATACAAGGAGATGTTAATTTGTGATTTTCTAATTCACAGTGAGCCCTAGGGCTCTGTTTCTATTTGAATTTGATAACGTGGGAAGAATCCTGCTCCCTCTCCTCTGTGCTACACATCTCTCCAGCTTCCAGAAGCAAAGATGCCTTCTAGGCAAATACAGCTTGAAACTTACTCTAACCTTTCAAAAGAGATGGTGGGAGGTCAAAGTCCCAAGAGCAACGGGCACCACCAGACCAAGGATGCTAACAAATCCTCTACTTCATAAATCCTTTGGGATCTCTATTAGTAGTCTCTCCCAACTCCAACACAGTCATACATGTGGGTGCACACATGAACACACATACACATACACAAACACTCAGGCCTTTTTTTTTTTTTGAAAATAAAGGATGGGGTTTGGGGGAAGGAAATATGCAATTTAGAATACCAGAGGACCTTAGGGATCTTGATCATATGTCTACTCTCTAAACTGACATTAGTTAACACTCGTGTTACAGGAAAAATCTACTAAGAAAAAGGACACTGATTGCAGGGGCAATACAACTCCTTACAATTTCTTGGGGGAATTCATAGAATCATAGAACTTTAGAGTTAGAGGAACCTCAATTCCCATTTGGTCATACCCTTAAAGAAGAAATTCCCTCTAAAATCTACCTGATAAATGTTGGAAATATTCAAAGAAGGAGGTGCCATCATCTCCTTAGGCATCGCATTGCACTTTTTTATAGCTCCAAATATTAGGAAGAATTTCCATATATCGACCTTAAATTAGTCCTACTCCAACTTCCATCCATTACTCCTAGTTGGAGGATTCTTGGGTCAAGTAAGACAAATTGACCTTGTCGAAGTCACTTAACATCTCTGGGCCACAATTTTCTTATCTCTAAAATGAAGATATTTGTCTAGATGACCTCTGAGGTCTCTTTCAGTTCTAAATATGACCCTATGACCCTAAGTATAATCTTGTTTTCACATGAAAATCCTTCAAGTACATGAAGAAAGGATATTTCCCCTTACGTTTACCCTTTTTCAGAATAAATAGCCCAAGTTCTCATGGTCTGTTTTAATTTCATGACCCTTTGCCATTGTACTCCTTCCCTCTCCCACCAACCATGTTTTCTAGCATATCAACGTCCTTCCTAAAATGTGACAACGAGAAGTGAATAGCTCTTATGTTTCCCAATACGTCTTTTCTCCAAACTCAACATCCCAGCTTCCTTCAAGTCTCTCATCATAGATTCAATTCAATTAAATAAACTTTTCTTAATTAGTTATAATGTTCGTTGCATGGACAAGTCAACTTAATGAGCATATATTAAGCAACTAATATGTGCCAGATGCTATTTTAAGTACTGGGAATACAAAGAAAGGCAAAAATATATTATGCCCTCAAGGAGCTCACAATATAATGGGGGAGATAACATGCAAATAAGTATGTACAAGTATTATCCTATATCAGTACAGTATAATAATCAGTAGATAATAATTATAATTCTTATTATTATACAGAAGATAATCTTAGAGGAAAGGTACTGTAGTTTAATGACTGGGAAAGGCTTCTTGGAATAGATGGATCTTTAGCTGAAATGAGGAGAGAGTCCCAGGCATGGGGGATAGCCAGTGAAAATGCTCAAAGACAAGAGATAGAGTATAGTCCATGAAGAACAGCAGAGGCCACTGTCAATTATAGAATACATAATGAGAAGTAAGGTGTAAAAAGACTTCAAAGGAAGGAAGAGGCCAAGTAATGAAATGCTTGAAAAACTGGAGAATTAATATTGAATCCTAAAAAATAATGAGAAACCAATAGTATTTATTGAATAGGCCTGACATGGCCAGACCTGTGTTTTAAGAAGATCAGACTGGGGTAGGGAAAGATGAGGAAAGGAGACTACCATACAGGGCTATTGAAATAGACCAAGAATGAGATGATAAGGGATTCCACCATGGAGCGAGCAGTTTCATGGTACACAGATAGAAATGGCAGCTTGAAGACTGAGAAAAAAGTACCTCTGTGAAAGAAACAGAAGGTGTGAACTCTGTCTCCTGTTGCTGACATAATGTGTGTGTGTGTGTGTGTGTGCGCGCGCGCACGCGTGTGCTCGCATGTTTAAGAAGAGCCACAGAAAAGAGACAGTCAGAATTAGAAGTTTTCTCCTGGGGGGCTCCTGGTGGAGGAGAGAAAGAATTTCTCTCAGTGAGCATCTGGAAGATGACTGAGAACTGAGAGAGGGTTTCCTTGAGACCAGAATCTGGGGAAGGCTGAAGTTGCTGCCAAGAAGGCCACCTGGAAGGCTGAGATTTCTTCTGGGTCCTAGGGACAGGTGAACTGCTGGAGGACTGAGAAAGGATGACCAGGATAAGACTTCATTTGTTTGTGGCTTGGTTGATCCTTGAGTTCCTGGCAACAGAAGTTGTGAAGATTTCAGGATGTGCTGGACCCTGTGAACTTCAGTGTGGAGCAGGAACTGCCCAGAGGACTGGACAAGGACCTGGAGCTGTCTGCCTCTGAATCCAGGTGACTGTTTGGTGGATACAGGTAGGAGCTGGGACCATGGAAGGGGATTCAGGGAATCTGAGAGACTACCCCGAGTCAAGATGAAGAAAAGGCTTCTCCTTGGATATTGAAGTTGTGATGAAATAGAAGTTTACTAGACACTGAGGGGTGGAGGGTTCATGTAATTTTCTAATGATTGTATTTAGTGATTAATGCTACTTAGTGACTGATTGCTAGATAAGTGACTGATTAAGTTAACCTATGATTGCCCCATGAGTGGAAGACAGACTTCTATTGTGAAATGATTGAATAGTTGAGTGAGGAGGCAAACCTCCTTAGGGATACCAGATGATTATTCTTTTGTTCTTTGTTCTAAATACTGTGACTACTTTGCTGAAAACTATGCTGCTATTTTAATGTTAAGATGTTGTGAACACTATATTGTGGTTTTCTGTGATAAGATGTAATGTTGTGAATATTATATTGTGATTTATTGTGAATGTTTGTCTTGATTTGCTATGGACTAAATGGAGCGTTCACTATACTGCATAATCAGAAACTTAAAAGCTGCTCACAGTAGCATTCTTTTGGGAAGCTGCTTGTGCATGGCATTACATGGAAAAGGCATAGGCCTATTTGTGGGAAATAAGGAAACATTCAGTAGTTTAGTTAGAGAGTATGGATGATATAGGGGCAAATCTGCTGGGAAGAAAATGAGATGGAATAGGGGTTCCATCTTGACAAAGGGGTTTGTCTTGACAATGAAGGGTCCTGTGAAATAAAGGTGTGATGGGGCTAATAGTGGCAGAAAATATCTGAGTTATGCACAATGCAGAGGAGGGGAGAAGAGGGAGTACTTAGTGAATTGGTTTCATATATATATTTCAGTTTTGTGTTGTGATTAACAACAATCTCTGATTTGTAAATGGTAGAGTAAGTAACTTTGTATAACTGGAGAAATGATGTAATGCAAAGGAATAGAGAGTGTTTTGAGCTAAGACTGGAACTGAATGAGTCAAAGAAGCAGATTCAGTGTTAATTCAGGTTAAGGTTTGCATTAGGCTGGTGCTCTGAAATGCATTTAAAGTAAGAATATGAGAAGCAGAGTTGTGTTGTGCTCTATTTCATAGTACTCCTATTAGTGAAATAAGATTTGAAAAGCTGTGATGAGAAATCCTAGACAATCTTTGTATCTTAATGATAAGATTCTGAATAGCTAGTAAACTCCTGAGGGGACAAAAATACACCCAGAGGGCACAAAGCAGACCTAAATGTCAAGACCATGATTGATAATGATCTGACTATTTCTGGGATGACCCTCATTAGTGATATCAATATGTACTATGGAGGCAAATCCTTCCAGATAACTTGAGATAGTGTTTTCTAGGATGCTAGGGAGCTTGGAGGTTGGGAGGGCAGCTCTATAGACCCTGGCATGAGCATGTTTTAAAGGAAGGGAAATGGTAGGGGGAATGAAAGGAAGATAGGATGGTAGTCTCTCATATCTGGCATTGTATATGTAACCTGGCACTTAGCATGCACGTTGTGTGTTTGAAATTAAACAGACCCAAGTAGGTAGCATCATAAGAAAATTTGGTGGTGTTGGGGCTGCATTGCATTGGATAGAACCTTTAAATGAGAACGATATTTTGCAAGAGAATTGTCATTGTTTTTAAGTGGAGCTTATGGAAATATTGGATTAGCCTCATTGACTGTGGGGTGCTGCAACTTCTATGCTGAGCATTAGGCAGGGAAAAAAACCCCTGCTGAGGTATCTGAATGAGTACAACCATTTGAGCCTTTCAGGTTGGAAGGAAGCAGTCTTGATAAAAATATTATAGCAAGTATTTAGCAATGAACTCTAAGACTTATTCACAGCATATCTTGTCCCCAGCAGCTTGATGGGTCTGCTGTATATGCCTGTACTGCAAGATGATAGATTGTATCAGGAATAGGAGAAATGGAGACACCAGAAGCAGTTGAAGAAAGAGTTAAGAGAACATGCATTTGACATGATAAAAGAAGAAAAGTGACTCTAGGAATCTGTGGAATGTGAAGATTTAACTGGATTTTAGCATCATCAAGCAGACACCTAAGAAAGTACCTATGATGTTATAGAACAGTGGTTCTCAACCTTTGGGTCACAACCCCTTTGGGGGTCAAATGGCCCTTTTACAGGGGTCGCCTAAGACCATCGGAAAACACATATTTCCAATGGTCTTAGGAACTGAGACACAGCTCCTCTATCCATCTCCAAGTAGGTCCGCCCACATGCAGATATGCCCACATATGAGTATTAAATGGTTATGGCATTAGTAAGGTTGAGAACCACTGTTATAGAATGTGGGGACTGAGGGTACTCTTTTATCCCTGCCTCCAGAAAGAAGAGGGGATAAAAGATGGCATAGTCTTAGATTTGGTGATTATTACTAATGACAGTAGAGCAGTTGCTTCAAATGACATTTTTTTGGGGGGGGGTCTGTTTCACAAATATCAATAAAGGACCCTTACTGGTGGTGTTCTAATTGTGGTATGTTAGAAATGAGAATGTGATTATTCTGCATATGAGGGCTAGGGGGATGGGAAGAAAGTAGGAACCGGCTGAGTCAGAAGAGAGGCTTCAGGGTTATTTAAGGATGAACTCTATATCCCAGTGAGAGAGAAGGAACTTGACTTAAATGAGAGTATATATGGTCAGTGTCTGTGTTGTATTGTAGACCCTAGAACTAGCATTTTATCATGCTTTGAGGTTTGCAAAACTCTTTGTAAATATTATCTCATTCTATCCTCTTAGTAACCCTGGGAGATAGGTGTTATTGTGATACACATTTTGTAGATGATAATACTAAAGCAAAGCTTAAGTGACTTGCTCAGGGTCACACAGCTGGTAAGTGTCTAAATTCAGATTTGAATTCAGGTCTTTCTAGCTCCAGGTTCAGTGCTCCTCTATGTTTATCTAACTGCTTCTATAGTATTAGAAGTACTGGGAAGCCATGATGAGAAAACTTGATCATATTCTACCTGAATGGCAAACTTCAAAAAGTCTTAAAATCTAAGAAGAGAATGAGTGTGTGCCTAAGAGTGGGGGCACAACAAAGACGGGAGCCGGAAGAGTTTTAAAGGGACATAAATGTACAGAGACACTATTAATACTAAGAATGTATTTTGGTTCTACCTTTCCCTAATCTTGCCAAGTCATTAATCATTTATTAAGCTTTTAATAAGCAGTGCCCAGAATTGAGTAAGTACTAGGAATACAAATACAACCAAAAAGAAAGTGGTCTTTGCCCTCAAGGAGCTAATATCTAGTTGGCGTAAGAGGATAAGTAAAAAGAAATTGAAAAGGGAGGGATGGGGATTGTAATATTAGGAGTGATAAAGTGGCAAAGTAGAAAGAATACTGGACATGGAGCCATGAATTCCTCTCTGTCACTTACCAGCTGTGTGAGCATAGGAAAATCAGTGAATTTATCTAAGCCACAATTTCCTCATGTGAAAAATGGTGTTTAGGTGCCTGCATCACAAGGCTATTATCTCAAAGGAGATAATAACACAATCTCTATCTACCTCAGCCTTTTCTTCCATAAAATGGTGACAATAATAGAGTTGGTAGGATCAAGCCACAAGGAAATTGCAGACCTTAAAACACTCTAAAAGTAATATTTTAAGACACCTAGCAGTTATGTAGCACTTTAGGGTTTGCAAAACACTTTACATTTTATTTCACTTGATCCTTACAAATGTGTGAAGTATATGCAATGATTATTCACATTTTATAGACGAGGAAACTGAGGATGAGAGACGTTATGACTTGCCAACGGTCAGGCAGGAATTAACTGTCTGAGGTAGAATTTGAACTCAGATCTTCCTGCCTCCAAGTCCACTACCAAACCATGTACCACTTAGCTGCTATTATCATAACTGTGCCCAAAACTTTCAAAATGAATTTTGCTGGTGATGAGCATCTATGCACTTTAACTTGGCTGGTCCTTGGACACCAGAAAATGTTACCAAAATTACATTTTTTTCCATTTGGTAGAATAATTGCTTCATTAGTAAAGCCTTAGAGAACCCAAAGGTACTTCTGTAACACAATAATGCATCAGAGTGGGACCCATCTGTGTAGATCTCCTTCTACTTGTAGAAATCGCAAAACCTCCATGACTTCTCATTCTATGCAATGTGCTTGAATTATTATTATTATTATTAAATTATTATTATTATTGACATTTCACAATTCATCTCCCTCCTCTCTGCTTCTCAGATACCTTATAACAAACAAAGTTGTTGAGTGCGTGTAGGAGAGTGTGGGGGGAAAGGGTTTAGCAAAGCTAACCAACTCATCAAAAAGGTTAGCTAATATATACAATGTTCCACATTTATGTCCCTAATCCCTGCCCAGAAAGGAAGAGATGCCTTCTCATATCTTATATCTTATGTTCTTTGGGGTCACATTTGCTTATTATAATTTCTATAATTTTTTTTTAGCACATAGGACTTTTGACATTCAAAGCCCTTTATAGCTTAGCCCCTTCCTACCTTTTCAGTCTTTCTACACCTTACTCTTCACCACATACTCTTCATTCCAGTGACACTGGCATCCTTTGTTTCATAAATAACTTCATCTGTTGACTCTGATATTTTCTCTGGTTGGCCCCCTTGTCTAGGATGCTGTCATCATCTCCACCAGCTGGCCTCCCTGGCTTCTTTGAAGTCCCAGCTAAAGCTCCTTCTTGTCCAGGAAGCCTTTTCCAGCTCCTCTCACTTCTAGTTCCTTTCCTCTGTTAATCATTTCCTATTTGTCTTGTATGTAGCTTGTTTGTATATGTTTGCTTGTCTTCTCCCCCATTGGTTCGTGAGATCCTCAAGGGCAAGAACTGTCTTCTGTTTCTTTTTCTAATCCTGGTGCTCTGCAAAGTATTTGGCCCTTAGTAGGAGCTTAATAAATGATTACTGATTGACTTATTATCCTTGACCTCTCAGCAATAAGAACTTTTGTCCAAGGGTTTAGAGATTTAGTTACTTTGTTAGCATAACTCCAAATTGATTTCCTGAATGGTTTGGCCAGTTTAAGCTTCATCAACAATTTATTAATATTATCCAATATATTTCTGTAAATATTCTGTATGAATCTATTTAATACCTTGGAGGCTTTTCTTTAATATCTCTATTGTGCCAAAGTAGTAATCTGTCCACTAGTGATGAGATTACAGAATCATCAAACCATCAAAGTAAATAAATCAGTATAGTAAGGAAGATAGAAAAGGTATGGTTAGAAAGAACGTTTTTTGAGAATGTTCTCAAAAATGTAAACTTATTAGTTGATTAGGATTAAAAAAACCACATATAACTATGTTCTTTCATGTTATTAATTGGGAGTTCTGGCCTGTGTACCATTTCTTTCTTCACTACCCTTGCAGTGAAGAGAAACTGATAAATTTATTTTAATTTATAAAATTATCCCCATCAATCACATTTCCCTTAACACTGCATCAGGAAGTTGATAAGAAAGTGTCTCCTTTCTTACTTCTCGATTTTGTGTGATACTTAGCAAAGATACCCATGGGATAACACATTCAGTTTCTAGACTGTCAGAGTGGAAAATATGTACCAGTTGGTTAGAGTCCAGAGAGAAACAACAGAAATTACTTAGGCAATAGGAGAAATGACTTATGAGAATGCAAACAAAATTAAATGTTTGTTTATCTAAATGACAGTTATGAGGAAAAAGTTTAAAGAATCATCATATATACATACATACATATATTTATGTATATGTACATACACACACACACACACACACACATACACACACACCAAAGAAGTAGAAGGAGTGGGCACTGTAGTATATGGGGATATAATTAGAGTTAATGAAATGAAATTAAGGGAATTACAGAAGAAGTCAGAATTGTGAGTAATTAAGCAATATGAACAACATTTATGCCGAATATTAGGAAAAAAGATTTGGAGTTTGAAAAATATTAGTTTGATGAAGCTAGCTTCCAATGGGAATTTGTGGAATTTTATCATACCATGAAACATTTTAAAGTTAACTTGGTGGGGGGGGTAGCCAATGAGTTCCCAGTCTTTACAGTATGCACTTAACAGTATGCACAGTACGATCTATTATCATTCCATACAGAGGCTGGCTGAGCCTGTTTTTGGGCATATGTAATAAAAAGGCCATTCCCTTGATTATAGCATATAAGCAGATATCATTTGATTATTCCTCATCAACTTACTTGGTGGTGAAAAAAATGACCTTTATTTGGCTGCTCAGCCAGAACTGAGTGTCCATGCCAAATATTTGAGCAGAAAATCTCTCATTGTAGGTTTAATGAGGAAGAAACTCCCTTATGAGCATCTAGGAGGGGTAGTGGTTTGAATAGTGGCAGAACCAGAAAGAACATTGTCATCAGAATTTCAAAGCTAAAATTGTATAGAGAGAAGTATAATATCCAGGAGTAAGGAGGTGATAATCCCTTTATGCTCTTTTCGTGATTAGGCGATATCTGAAGTACTATATTCAGTTCTGCATGCTATATTTTAGGAAGGATATTTAGAAGCTAGAAAGTGATCTGAGGAAGGCAAACAGGATGGTAAAGGGCCTTGAGTCTACAACATTTGAAAATCAATGAGAACTAGAGTTCCATCTGAGGAGAGAGGTGTCAGCGGGGATATTATTGTCATGTTCAAACTTTAAAAGGATGGCCATGTAAAAGGGAACAAACTTAGATTTCCCCAAAGGATAGAATTATTAGTAACAGATAGAAGGTGCAAAAAGTCAAAATTAGGTCTGGTGTAAGTAAATAATTCCTTAGGATGAGAGCTATTAGGCATTGGAATGAACTGTCTCAAATTAATGTGTTCTCCCTCACTTGTGGTCTTTAAGGAAAGGCCACTTGTCAGGCATATTGACTTATTGGGAATTCTTTTTCATAATAGAGGAGACTAGATGGGTTGTGAAATCCTTTCCACTTCTGCAGTCCATGAATTCTGGGATTCTTTCCACATCATGCCTCTTATGGCAGAAAGACCTGTATGATAAGTCCTGAACTGTCTATCTCAGAAATGCTTGTTTTCTTCCAAGACAGTCTAAGATTCAGTGAAAATTCACATCCTCTTCTGGGAAAACACATAAGCCATCTTAGTGAGGATGGGTCAGCAAAGATACTCCATGTAAACAGAGGCGTAGCAATTCTAGCAATCTTCTTTTGATCTGGGAGATAGCATATTAAATAGAAGGAAAAATATTGATTTAAATTGATAAGATGGCAGACCATGATTTTTTTGAAGTGTTGCCTCATGAATCCATCTAAATCAAACAATTCATTACCCTAAATAATATATCTAATATTAAGAAATAAAAAAAAGAAGTTATGAGACTGCTGGTGTCAAGATGGTGGAATGAGGAAGGAACCCTCTGAAGCCCTGCTAAATTCCCCACCAAACAACTGGAAAACTGACTCAGAACTGATCTAGGAGCAGGGAAGCAGCTTGCCAGCCAGGCAGGAAAGGTCTGTCTCACTTGGGTGGGAGAGAAGCAAGGTCCAAGAGCAGTACCAGCAGTCTCACAGCAGGGGGCCTGCAGCAGGGCTCTAAGCCTGGGACAGTGAACCACTAGGCTCCAATCTCCAGGAAACCAGCAGCCTCCTAGGCAAGTGAGCAGTCTGTGTCTCACAGCAAGGTCCTACCCCAGTGACCCCACCCCCAGCACGAGCCATCAGCTAGGCCTTGGCCCCTTTGCTGCCCAGTAGTGAAACCCTGCTCTGGGGCTGGCCAACAGCAAGAACCTGTCACTGGGGCCTGCCAGCAGAGAGACTGTTTTCATAGCAACCCAGCATCAAGACTCCACCCCTGGGGCAGATTAGCAACAACATCCTTCCTCCAGTGGTAATCACCGGAGAGATTCTGTTGTGACCTTGAAGAAAGCCCACACTCCTGGGACAAGCCAGCAGCTAAACTCAGGGGCTAGGCTAACAGGGAGGCTCCATCTGCCAAGTACAAACCTGAAGGTTAACCTATCCTGCAGTGAAAACCAACAGCTAAACTCTGAAGCTCAGTGAAGGTCAGCAGGAAGACTCTGAGCCCCAGAATAAAATATGGGGACAGTGAAGAACCAAAGCCTGACTCTCAAATAAAAATGCCAAATCACAGAAAAGGTAGAATAAAATGAGCAAAAACAAAAAAACAGAAGAACTTGTCTATAGAAAGTTACTATGGTGATGGGGAATTAAGGCATAAACTTATAAGAAGACAATAGTGTCAAAAAGGATACGTGTGAAGCCTTAAAGACAAAGGTAATTTCATCTCAGGACCAAAAATAATTCCTGGAAGGGCTTAAAAAGCAAACTAGAGAAGGAACAGAAAAACTGGGAAAAGAAATGAGAGTAATACAAGGGAATCATGAAAAAGGAGTCAATAACATGGGAAAAGATATACAAAAATTTCCTGAAGAAAATAGCTCCCTAAAAAATAGAATTGGACAAATGGAAAAGGAAGGACAAAAGTGGAATGAAGAAAATTATTCCTTAAAAATTAGAATTGAACAAGTGGAAGCTAATGACTCTAGGAGACGTTAAGATAGAGTAAAACAAAATTTTAAAAATTAAACAAATATATAAGAAAATGTGGGGGCGGAGCCAAGATGGCGGTGTAGCAGCAGCAACACATCGCAGCTCTCACATAGCCACCCCAAAATACCCATAAAATAGGACTCTAAACCAATCCTGGAACTCCAAAACGCACACAAAGATACTTCCCACTAAAGTCAGCTC
>CM053582.1:524932537-524965120 GCA_028627135.1 Pseudochirops cupreus | reverse complement strand
CCTACTGAAAAGTCAGAGGGGTGAGGGGGGAAGACATAGGAGAGAATAGAATGGGGGAGGGGGGATACACTGGGATGGCTGTTTTGGGGCAGTGGGTAGGGGAAAGATGGGGAGAAAATTTGTAACTCAAAATTTCGTGGTAATGAATGATGTAAACAAAAATAAAATTAAAAAAAAATTAAAAAAAAACAAAGTGTCATTCACTGTTCTATCCAAAGTGCTGGAGTCTACCAGGAACAACAGCTGGGCTGTGTAGTGCACCAGCTGCTTCCCTGAGTCTGCACCACCTGTCTCAGTCTCCAGAGGCTTTGGTTGCTCCTGGGAGGAGAGGAGGTCCTGGATACTAGCCAGGCTGCTGTCCAGGACAGGCAGGCTCATGTCTGTCACAAATATTGAGTGGCTAGAGAGATCTAGCAGGGTGCTGGTGTCTATACTGAAGCCATGGATAGTTAGCATGGTCTGTAGGTTGTCCAGGTTGGAGTCCATGGTATCCAGGTGCTCACTAAGCTCATTTTTGTCAAGGCAGGCTATGCTGAGGCACTTCTTGGGAGTCTGGAGGGGACCTGGAGGTGGAGAGGAGATGGCCCCACCCATGGTGCCAGAAACAGAGGTGGCAGTGTTGGGCTCACTCTCCTGAAGAATGGAGTCAATGAAGGTGCAAGGGAACAGGGGGTTCACCACCAAGGGGGTGGCCTGGACTGGTCTCCTCAATCTTGGGGCTTTGTGGTGGGCTAGGGTCTCCTCCTTGATTCGTATCACTGGGATGATCCTCTCATCCACGCTGCCACTGGGGGAGGCCGAGGGGCTGGATTGGGCCAGCTCTGTGACATCTGAAATGATGGGTTGGGGAAGAAGCTGTGTAGGAAAAGGAGCCATGGACGTGCTTGAAGGAGTACTGGTGGCTGTACTTGGGCATGGAATGTGCCAAACTGCTATCATTCGACATCAAGGGGATCTTCCTCTTCTCCCCCAGGATCTGGTTTGACTGGACAAGAGAAATCAGGAACTGGATCATCTTGTTGAGTACTTTTTGCTGTTGGGCATGCTTCTGCCAAAGGCTGGCAACCTCTCTCCACTGGGCTTCATTCTCATGTTTCATGGCCATGAGCTCTGAGTCCATACTCTCCTGTTTGCCCTTCATCATCTGAACATCTGTTACCAGCTTGGTTGACATTGTCCTTTTGGACCTTTATGTCCTCATGTTTTATGGTAGAGACACAGGTCACTTTCCTCTTGATGTTCTCTAGGAGCTGCTCCTGGCCCTGGATAAAATATGCATGCTGGAACTCTGTGTCCTTTCTCTGGCTTCATCATGCCACCTTGTTCAATGTGGACAACCTTCCGAAAATCATACATATTTAGTTGCCAAATGAAACTGGCCATGTTCTTGTGCTTGAAGTACTTTGGCAGCACCTCCTTGGCAAATTGGCCTTGGTCAAAAACATAGAAGCTATTCCCATTCGGACTCCAGCAGATTAATGGGTATGTCTCTGGATCACTCACTAGGGTCCACAGCTTGGTCAGGAAGGCAGGGATGTTGCTGGATCCCGTCATACCAGGGCTCCTGGGCAATTCCATTCTGGGGGTCGGCGGGCTGGGCAGGGCAGGGAGATGGGCACCGAGGGAGGAGGGCAGGGCAGGGGCATGGAAGGGAAGAGAAGGCCAGCCTGTTGCAAGTGAACCAGGTACTGAGGGAGGGAAGACTGCTGCTTAGCGCCACCTTGGCCTCAGGCACCATAGCCAACTCCACCACTTCCCGAGCCACTACTGCCACCCGCTCTGCAGACAGAACTCCGGGGCCCAGCATGGCTGCCGCCATCTTGCAACGGGCTCCCAGTTCGTATTTTCCTTGGAAGCTTTTGGTGCAGGAATTCTGACTGTGTTGTCTTCCTCTAGTTCCATGCTTTGATCCTTTTTGTCCCCCCAAAAAAGGAATCTAAAGTTGGATTACTGTGCTTCCTATGCTTCCTTTGCCTATTCATATTGCCAGTCAATTAACTTGACTTTTGAGCTCTTTGCCAGAGTAGAGCTCTACTTCCAGAGAGGAGAGCTTTGTCCCAAATTTCTGGGGTTTTCACAGCTGCCAGAGCTATTAGGAGGCTGTCATCTCTACAGCCCCCACCAGCTTTGGCTCACTGGTCATGCACCTCAGGACCACCACCCAAGACCACGATCCTGATCCAGGCAGGTTAAGGCAAGAGCACTTAACCTCTGAATGGTTGCTTGGCCACCCTGCAATCTGCAGACTGCAAGCTCTGAAGCAGCCATGTGGAGGTGGCTGCATAGCTGCTGCTTCAACTGCTTCTGGCTCTGGGGGCAGATTGCCCGACGCGCTCCTCTGCACCCCCCAAATTCAGCCGAGTTCCACTGACCTTTCACTTATTTATAGGTTAAGAATTCTGGAAACCAACACAGCTGCCCATGATCCACTCTGGAATGCTCCAGCTGGGCTGATCAGGCTGCCCTGGGGCTAAAACTGTGGGGCTGGTCTTGGCTCCCAGTGTGCTGTGATGAACCCTTCCTGTCTGCCTGCCAGGCTGCCTTCAATGGGAGATTTGTTTCTCTGTCACTTTGTGGGTTCTGGAGCTCTAAAATTTCTTTAGAGTCATATTTTATAGGTATTTGAGGGGGTTATGGGGGGAAATAATGGAGTTTTCCTGCTTCTATGCCACCATCTTGACTCCACCCCAATAAAATTCAAATTCTAAAAGGGCTGAATATTTACTTAAAAATTAAATACTCTGATTAACAGAAAAAATAAAGTAATTAGTTAATTCAATACTAGAAAAGGAGATTGAAAAAACCATGGTTAAAAAAAAAAACCTAGAACCAGATGAATTCACAAATTTTTTCAAAAAATTTTAAGAAAAACATTTTTAAAGACAGCAGAGAAAAGCCAGGACACTTACTGAGCTGCCCCCAATATCCCCCAAAAAGAATATTAAATCAAATTGCTAAATGGATTCTAGAGAAACAGAACCCACAAAAATTTGAGTGAACCACAATTTTCCAGTTTAAGATGACTTAAAAGGACTTCAAGAAAGGTCTGTCTCAGGGATAGCCAAGATGGCAGAGTAAAGGCAGGGACCTTGTCTGAGCTCTCCCCAAATCCCTTGAAATACATTTTAAAATGACTCTAAACAAATTCAAGAACAGCAGAACCAGAAAAAAGATAGAGTGAAACAAATTTCCAGTCAAAAACAACTTGGAAGGTCAGCAAGAAAGATACGTTGCACCAGGATGAGAGAGGAGCTTAGTCTAGCACAGGCCATGCCAGCACAGCCCTCGACACAGCAAACCAGAAGCAGGCCTCAGGGTGACTGAACCAACAGTGGCATTGGCAGGAGCTGCGGCTGCTTCAGGAGCTCTCAGCAAAGAGACAGTGAGGGTATTGAGCAACTGGTAAGAAGGAGATTAAAGGGGTCTTTTTGCCAACACTGAGGCAGGACTCGGTTGCTTTGCCCATACTCTGATCTAGTTCATATTTCTGAGGGCAGTCCAAGGACAAGGAGGAGCATTAGTACAGCAGACTTGTGGCTACATTGGAAGGGGGACACTGCAGGAGTCACAGTTCCAGAGCAGAAAAGAGTGTTTGTGGTAGTTTGCAAACCAAAGGATAGGCCAGGAGACTAGTAAACACCTCTCCTTTGATCATATTGCCTTGGAAGAACTGAAAACTTGCAGGTCCCTAGAAGTATCTCTGAAAACAGCCGTACAAAATCCCTGAAGCTTGGGATAGAGCAAACTCCACCCAAGAAACAGAATACTACTTTAACAAAGAGTTAAAAGTCAAGAAATAGAATGGGAAAATGAGCACAAAACAGAAAAAACAAAAACTCTGACCATAGAAAGTTACTATGGTGACAAGGAAGATCAAAGTACAGAGTATATATTTGCTCAGAGGAAGACAACAGTGTCAAAGCTTCTACATCCAAAATCTCTAAGAAAAATTATAGATTGGTTATGCCCTAGAAAAACTCAAAAGGATTTGAAAATCGAATAAGAGATGTTGGGGAAAAATTAGGAAGAGAAATGTAAGTGATGCAAGAAAATCATGAAAAAAAAATCAACAGATTGGTAAAGGAGGAACAAAAAAACACTGAAGAAAATAACAACTTAAAAACAGAATGGACCAAATGATAAATAGTAACTGCCTAAAACAGTGGTTCTCAACCTTCCTAATGCCGCAACCCTTTAATATAATTCCTCATGTTGTGGTGACCCTCAACCATAAAATTATTTTCATTGCTACTTCCTAACTGTAATTTTGCTACTGTTATGAATCATAATATAAATATCTGATATGCAGGAGGTATTTTCATTGTTACAAATTGAACGTAACCCACAGGTTGAGAACCGCTGTTCTAAAACCATCAGCAGTATTCTATATAATGGAATAAGCTAGCAGCTTTCCCAGTAAGATAGGGGGGAAACAAGAATGCCTGTTATCACCAATATTATTCAGTATTGTACTAGAAATGTTGGGTTTAGCAATAAGGCAAGGAAAAATTAAAGGAATTAGAATAGGCAATGAGGAAACAAAACTATTACACTTTACAGATGATATAGTAGTACACAGAGAATTCTCGAGAATCAACTACTTGAAATAATTAACCACTTTGGCAAAGTTGCAGGATAGAAAATAAATCCACATAGATCATCAGCATTTCTATATATTACCAACAAAGTCCAGCAGCAAGAGATAGAAAGAAAAATTTCATTTAACATAATTAATATACCTTACTATTTAATAATTTATATATAATATATAAATATAATATATTTATTTTCATATATCATTTAATATAACTGTAGACTATAAAAAATACTTGGGAGTCTACTTGCCAAAACAAACTGAGGAGCTATATGAAGACAATTACAAACCGCTTTTCATATGATTAAAATCAGATCTAAACAAATGGAGAAATATAAGTGCTCATAGGCTGACCAAGCTATTATAATAAAAAATGACAATTTTACCTAATTTAATTTACTTATTCAGTATCATAACAATAAAATTAACAAAAATAATTTTACAGAGCTAAAGAAAAAGTAATACAATCCATCTGGAAGAACAAGTGTTCAAGAATATAAAAAGGGTTAATGGGATAAAAAAATTCAAAGAAAGTGGCCTACCTGTACTACATCTAAAATTATATTATAAAGAAGTAATCATCAAAGCTATTTGGTACTAGATAAGAAATAGAGTGGTGGATCAGTGGAATAGATGAGGTACACCATTTTTTAGTAACGAATATAGTAATCTATTTGAGAAACACAAAGACTCCAGCTTCTGGGATAAGAATGCACTATTTGACAAAAACATCTGGGAAAACTGGAAAATATTAAGGCATAAAGGTCAAAATGGGTACATGATTTATACATAAAAGATGATGACATAAGCAATTTAGGAGACCAAAGAAGAGTCTATCTGTCAACCCTATGGAGAAGGGAAGAATTTATGACCAATCAAGAAATAGAGGGCCTCATGAAATGCAAAATGGATAATTTTGATTACATTAAAAGTAAAAGTTTTTGTACAAAAAAAAATGAGGACACCAAGATTAGAAGGAATGCAGAAATCTGGCAAACAATTTTCACAGCCATTGTTTCTGATAAAGGCCTCAATTCTCAAATATTTAGAAAACTGAGTCAAATTTAAAACATAAGTCTTTATCCACTTGATTAATGTTCAAAGGATATGAACAGGCAGTTTTCAGATGAAGAAATTTAAACTATCTATAACCATATTTTTTAAGTGCTCTAAATCACCGTTGATTAGAGAAATGCAAATTTAAAGAACTCTGAGGTACCTCATCATACCTGTTAGATTGGCTAATATTACAGAAAAGGAAAATGATTAATGTTGGAGAAGATGTGGGAACATTGGAATACTAACACATTGTTGGTAGAATTGTGCACTGATCCAACTATTTTGAAGAG
Source organism: Pseudochirops cupreus (assembly GCA_028627135.1). NCBI lineage: Eukaryota > Metazoa > Chordata > Mammalia > Diprotodontia > Pseudocheiridae > Pseudochirops > Pseudochirops cupreus. Next base: position 524,959,177 of record CM053582.1, on the reverse strand, counting down.
CATTATGGAGCTATACCAAAAGGGCTATAAAACTGCACATTCTTGGATCCAGGAATAGAACTATCAAGCATGTATCCCAAAGACATCACAGAAAATGGAAAAAGGGCCACATGTACAAAAATATTTATATCAGCTCATTTTGTGGTGGTTAAGAACTGGATATTGAGCAGATGTCCATCCATTAGGGAATGACTGAACAAGCTTTGGTATTTGAATGTAATGAAATACTACTGTGGTATAAGAAATGACAAGCAGGCAGATTTCAGAAAAACCTGGAAAAATTTGCATGAACTGATGCTGAGTGAATTGAGAAGAATAAGGAGAGCATTGTACACAGTAACAGCAATATTGCATGATGACAAACTGTGAAAGACTTAGCTCTTTTCAACCATACAATGATCTAAGATAATTCCATAAGATTCATGATGGAAAATGCTATCCACATCCATCGAAAGATCTATGAAGTTTGAATGCAGATTGAAGCATGCTCTTTTCATTTTTTAAATTTTTTTCTTTCTTGTGATTTTCCCCTTTTGTTCTGATTCTTCTTTCACAACATGACTAATGTAGAAATACATATGACATGACTCTACATGTATGACCTATATCAGATTACTTGCTGTCTTGGGGAGCAAGGAGGGAAAGTTGGGAGGAAGAAAAATTTGGAACTCAAAATCTTAAAAATGAATGTTGAAAACTATCTTTACATGTAATGGGGGAAAATAAAATACTATGAAGTAAAAAAGAAAATAAAAAACATTTTAAACATTACAAAAATCCTTGAAAAAAATAGGAAAAGAAAGGGTTCTACCAAATTTCTTCTTCATACAAATATAGTAGTTTTTAATTAAACAAGAGAGAGTGAAAACAGAGAAGGAAAATTACAGACCAATATCCTTAATGAACATTGATGAGGAAATTTTAAATAAAATATTAGCAAGAAAACTTTAACAATATATCACAATATACTGTTTGCATGTATAGCAAGAACATAGGACTGGTTCACTGTTATGTAATGGCAAGCAAATAAATACTTAGCACCTTGTTTCAGTTATTTAATTATTCAGCACCTTTTTTCAGTTCAAGTGTCTTTGTGCCTTGCCCTATATCAAGTCTTTGTTAAGAAATAGAATTTGTGAATTCCACAGTGGGAGGGACTTGCCAAAGATAGGAACAGGAGGGACAGAAGAGGTGGGAGGAACAGGGAGGAGCTAATGACTGGTATAAAGCTTGAACACAGCTGGGACTGAGCAGAAATGAGAAGGAGAACACTTGTGGTGGTGGTCATCCTTTTTGTCACTTCTGTCTGCATTGATTTGTATTTGTGATACTTTGTACAGAAGCCCTGGTACCTTACTGGAAGCCGTGAAAGAGAATTTTCTTGTTGTCTGTTTACAGAAGTTTTGGAGTAGGATTTCAGAGGTTCTGGGACTGTACTGATTATTTGTGTTGATTTCTCAGGCCTTTTTTGTGGGTCTGAGTTGATTTCTTATACCTTGTTTCGGGGTCTGTGTTGATTTTACAGACAGAGTGAATTGATAATAGTGCTGGCAATGCGTATGCATGTTGTTTTGACTCTGTTAAGCTTTGTCTTCTCAGAAACAGAAACTACAAAGGACTTGAGGTGGACTGGACACTATGAGCTTCAATATGGAACAGGAACTGGACAAGGAACTGTATGAGGAGCTGGACAAGGAGTTGAGAGCTGCCTGCCTGTGAATCCAGGTAACAGTTGGATGAATTCAGGCAAAAGCTGGGACCATGGAAGAGGAACCATGGAATTTGGGAGCCAGCCTTGAACCAAGATAAAAAGACCTCTCCTTGGATACTTAGTGCTGACTGACAAGATCATGATTTACTATGACTCTGGGGTGGGAGAACTTTGTACTTTGTACCTCTTAAGGATGATTGGGTTAAGGGTGATTGGAAGCTAGTCTCCAGTTAGGAAGAAAGAATTTCTGACTGACAAGATTAAGGGAATGTGACCTAGGAGTGGGAGACCTTTGTACTTTGTATCCCTTAAGGAGGATTGCCCCTTAAGAATGATTGAGGGAAGGACTTACTGAATAATATCTTTTGTTTAAAACTATGTGGCCACTTTAGTGATAAGTTATGTCATATCATTGTGAATGCTGTACTTCGGTTTCTGTGAATGTTTAGCTTTAGTTTAATACTGAATAAATAGAGTTCACCATGCTATGTGATCAGAATCTTAAAGCTATTCACAGCAGCTGTCCTTTGGAGAGCTGCTCATGATTGGCTTTATATGTTACAAAAATATAAACAAAATTAACCACATTAATAATAAAAATTAAAAGATATATATGTCAGTAGATTCAGAAAGGATTTTGACAAACTATATCACCCATTCTTGGTAAAACACTAGAAACCAGAGGAATGAAAAAAAACCTTTCTTTAAAATGGTAAGTAGTACAAATCTAAAAAGAAGTGGCTTCACTTTCTCTAATTAGAACAATTTAGAGACATTTCTAATGAGAGCCAAGGTAAATCAAAACTGACTCTTGTCACCATTAGCATTCAAAATTGTGCCAGACTTACTACTCTTAATGAAAAGTCAAGAAAAAAGATATTGAGAAAATAAACATTGATAAAGAGAAAACAAAATTGTTCACTTTCTGCAGATGACATGATGGTGTTGTTTGAAAAACAGATTTAATTGAAATGATTAACAACCTCAGGAAACTTAAAGGATGTAAAAAAAACAGACAAAATCATCAGCATTTTTGGTATGTTGTCAAAAAGGCAAAGAGAAATTTCATTCAAAATAACTATAGAATGTGTAAAATACTTGGTTATCTACCTGCCAAAAATGTAGAGCAACAATTTGAAAAAGTCACAAAATTATCTTTATATGAATAAACAGAATAAAATAGTTGTGAACATAGTGATCATGGGCAGGTCAAGTAAATAAAATGGAGAATAACAAAACTACCTAAGTTTATTTGCTTGTTCAGTACCGTACTAATCACACTACCAAAGAATCGCATTATAAAGCTAGAAAAATAATAGCAAAATTCAGTCATAAGAACAAAAGGTGAAGAATCTCAAATAAATAATGAAAAAAATGGGAACAAAGAAGAGCTACAAAGCAATAATCAGGAAAACAAGTAACCTTATGTTTGATGAATTCTAAAGATCCTAGCTATTGTGGCAAAAACTTACTATTTGACAACAAAAGGTGGCAAAACTGGAAATAGGTCTGACAGAAACTAGACATAGATTAAGATCTCATACCACTTACAAAGACAATCTTCAAATGAGTACATGACTCAGTCATAAAGAGTGATATCATGAACAAATTAGAGGAACAAGTGAAAATTGCCTTTCAGATGTATGAATGAAAAAACAAAGGTTGGAGAATATAACAGAAAGTAAAATTAAAAAAACAGAAAAATGTAAAGGTTTTGCACAAATAAAATGAATGAAGCCAAATTTAGAAGAAAAGCAAGCACCTTAGGAAAGTCTTTGCAGCAAATTTTGCTGATAAAGGTCTCTTTACTAAGATGTATGGGAAACTATTTCAAATTCATAGGGCTGAGAGATATTTCTTAATTGATAAATGTTCAAAGGATATGAATAGACAGTTTTCAGAGGGCTTAAACCAAGTGATCAATACCCATATGAAAAATTATCTAAACCACAGTTATGTTGAGAAATTATGTAGAGAAATTAAAATATCCTTGAAGTTCTACTTCACACTCATCATATTAACAAAATTGTGAAAAATGGAAATGACACATCCTGGAAGAATTGTTGGAAAATGGGGACTTTTCAGCACTGTTTCTAATACTGTGACCAGGTCCAGCTACATTCTGAAAAACAATTTTGAAACTATGTCTCAATAGTTAATATACTATATATACCCTTTGAACAACAACTGGCCATTAATAGAGCAATATAACCAAAAATATTAAAGAGGAAAGAGGATGTATATAAAAATATTTAGGGCAGGTCTTTTTGTGATGGAAAAGAACTGAAAATTTAGAAGGGATTCTCTAATTGTGATATGGCTGAACAATATATAGTACATACAAGTGACAGAATATTGTTGTGCTATATAAAAAGGATGGTTTCAGAGGAACCTCGGAAGATATATCTTCCTAGGGTAAAGAGCGTGCAACCAAGAGAATAAATTATAAAATAACAACAATATTCAAAGTTAAATCATTCTGAAAGAACCAGGAAATCTGATCAATAAAATGACCAACCATAATTCCAAAAGACACATGATGAAACATGTTATCCATGAGACCGAGAGACTATAGATTAAGAATGCAAATTAAGATAGATAGATAGATATAGAGAGAAATGGATGAATAGATAGATAGATAGATAGATGTAGAGAATGGTGATTATGTTACCACATAATACAGAGAAGAAAGAGAATCTTTGTCAAAAATTAACGGAGCTGATATTGAGGAGAGAGAGAGGGAAGATCGCATGCCCCTAGGTGATTCTGTCCATTTGGTTTGGATTTGTACTTCCTTTTATTTTGTCATTATCATGGCATTGTGAAGAGTGCTCATAGATACCTGTATTAATCTAAGTTTGGGGCATGTTTTGCTTCAATGTCCCTTGCAATATACTATACCCTTTCTCTTACTGACACAGTATGTTCTTTTGGGAAAACAATGATGAGAATTATACTCAGAAACAGTCCAACAGTGCTTATCAATATTATACAAGCTGTGCTGGTTTATTTGTTGGAATTTTGTTCAGAGGATTGAATTCCCTCCAGGAGTTTACAAGCTAACAGGAGAATTTTTTTTTTACACAAATAATTATATACGTATTAGGAAATAATCAAGAATATAGAAGTGGTCAGAAAATAATATGAGAGATTCAGGGAAAGTTACAGTGGCATACTTGTTTCCTTGCAACAATGCTATTTTATGGGTTTTTTTAAATTTCACTGGCTTTTAAAATGCTCTTTTGCCAATAACTTCAGATTCTAGCCTCTTGGCAAACTTAAATTATATTTTAACTTAAAATTTATACTGTGCTTAGGGAATGAGTCAGTAGCTTATGAAATCAGTCCCTTGTTTATTTATTAAGAGAATGAGCATCATAATTTTAAGGACCATAATACCTCAGTAGTCAGAGAGTGATGATGAAGAAAACCTATCTAAATAAGTGAAAAGTTGACAATATTTTTTTTAAAGACATACTGTATCATTGCATACTTATATCATTAGAAAAATGTTAACAATGGAAATTAGCAATTTGGAAGAGGCTATTGATACTTGGCAGGGTGACATGATCTTACTGGATTTATTCATTGATCCAGCTGGTCTGGCATAAAAATGGAATTATGAAAGTGCTAAATTTTTTAGACTTTGACACAGCAATCTCCTTTCACTCAGAACAAGAGGTTTACACACAGAGGCCGTCAGTGACAGGAACAAAAAGAACAATATACTTCATAGCTAAAATAATATAAATGAAAGTAACAGTTAAAAAACCAACCACAACAGAATTCACATAAAGTGTAAGATGCAGTTTTTTTTCAGATTACTCATATTGAAATGTACTGTTTATGTCAAGTTTTAAAACAGAGGAGCAGAAAGTTACATGAACATTCATTCACATGATCTACATTACATGGCTTTCCTTCTCCCAGGGAAAGTGCTATTGAAGTCCCATATTGGGAAGTGAATTTAGTGTCCAAACAAAAAATGAATAAAATAAATCAACAGATTAAATTAAAGTCTAAATAAAAAAGAAATACAGTTAATTACTATCATCTGATGGCGATATTTTTAAAAAATTACTTACATGAATAGATATAATATGACCTTTATAGCAATTATATAGCAGCTTAATAGCTAAATAATAGTAGTTCTTTAGTACAATTGTTCAACCAATCTTCTATGTGCAAAGAACCCTTTCAATTTATATATGTCAGTACTTCTACAGTATCCTCATACTCTTTGAAAACCCCTGGGTAGACATCACTTTCATGCTTCCTATGGTTAATTTATGGTTCCTCCCATTTATTTTTTTAAATTTAGTCCTAGAATACTCTTTAGGTTAATTACAGTGCAACTTCATGCTGTTTCATGAGACCATTTGGGGATAAGAATCTCTACTGTTTAAAAGTGAGCCAGGCATTATAGGGCATTCTTCTATTCCCAGCTTTTAGGGAAGGCTGAGGGTAGTAGATTATTTAGATTGGGCATTTGCAAGCAGCAGTAGGGCTAAAGATTATCAAGTATCCTCACTAAGCCCAGGACCAGTATCTTATCACCTTCCTAGGTGGGAGGTGAGGAATGTTACTAGGTTGCCTAAAGAAGGGCAAAGGAGCCCAAGTCAGAACTAGAGTAGATCAAAGATCCCAAATGGATAAGAAGTGGGGTCAGGTTTGTGAGTGACTGCTGTACTTCTAGAATAAGTGAAACAGAGAGAGCTATTTGGATAGATAGATAGATAGATAGATAGATAGATAGATAGATAGATAGATAGACAGACAGACAAAAAGAGGAAGGAAGGAAGGAATAGAAGGGTTGGAAGGGAGGGGGAGAGAGGGAAAGAAAAACAACACTCTGTATCATCAAGATGATATTCACAGCATCAATGGTGACTATGAATATGCAGGCATAGTTCTGAATGGCAAAATATAACAGACGCTCCATATAGAAGACAGAAGCAAAACATTTATTGAGACAAAAGAAAGCCAAATTCCAAAACCAGAAAACTGAATTCATCATACCACAAAGAAATCTATATACAATAACACTAGAGAGAGCAACACTTTCCCACAAACACTCCCAAGTCTGTCTCCTTGCCTGCATCTTCTCTCTCCCTCTGCCTTAACTACTCTGATTCCCAACTTCCTCTCAGCTCTGCTGCACCCTTCCTGCTCCACCCATTCAGCAAGTTCCTCTCACCACAGGCTCCATGTGATTACATCCAGACAATTAGGGGCAGGGAAGATCTTCAAATTGCAGTTATCATTACACTCTCTCTTTGTTCTTTTTTTTTCTTTTTGGGGGTCCAAAGAAAGCTTTTGTTTAAATATCATGAATGGGTTCCATTGTCTCTCTCATTTTGTTACTTTTCAATAGAATATAATTTCCTTGAGAGATATCTACCTGAATATCTGGCCATCTGTGCTGATGCTATAAATATATTCTCCTCTCCTATCCACCTTTCTTCTCTTGCTCTAGAAATAGTAACAGAATAATTACTTTTATTACAACTACCATTCCTTCTAAAAAGAATGTGACAACCGCCACTTATGGCTCCCCAGACTAAAACTTTCTTCTCTGGGATCCATCTTCTACCTTTATTATCTTTCCCTATTAAAAGGTAAGCTTTTTGAAGAAAGAGATAGCTTCATTTAGATTTTTATATTCCTGATATCAAGCATAGTACCTATCACATACAAAGATTTTAATATTTTTTTGTAATTCACTCAGCAATTCCTTCATTTATCTTTCAAACATATTTTAAGAACTTCATTATTATTGGGACTAGAATTGTTCCTCATCTTACATTTTTTGACCATCAAATTTCTTCATTTTCCTTTGGCCTGACAAATTCCATGGCCTATCATGGCAGTTGACTTTGCATTTTGGAGTGCCATATTATATGGTTTGGAGTGACACATTATATGGTTTTTATGACTAAAGCAAACCCTTTGTTTTGCACCCTCCAATCTTAGAAAATGATGGAAAAATTTAAAGGTCACAAAAAGGAAAATATAAAAATCACTATATCTTAAAGGTATGTTGACAATTTTGGATGGAATGGAGAAATAAGGAAAGCAAAGATGGAAGTGTGTTTGCATGACAAAGGATAATATTTAGGCTTTGATATTGCTTCCATCTCTTAAATCTGGTTTTATAGGATAGAATTTGAAAAAGAAATTTGGAGGTTTTTTCCTTCATCGATACCTGAATGACTAACCTCTTCCATTCCACGCTTTTTAGGAAAAAAATGTTTTATTGATGCTTTATTATCTCCAGTTATATATCAATCCCCCTCCGAGTCCTCCCTCATAACAAAGAAAAGGAAGCAAAAACAACCAACATAGTGGTTGCATTTGACAGTAACAGATACAGTATTCCACACTCATAATGTTATCTCCTACCTCTCAACCAAAAACACAGAACTCTATTTCCTCAGCTATTTACTGGGCCCAAACTTCTTCATTAGATTGCACCAAACATGTTTTCCTTTTAATGCTTTTTTTTTATTATTATAGCAATTGTATATATTCCTCTATGGGTTCTTATCACTTCACTCTGCATTAGTTAATTCCAATATTCTTGTGTTTCTCTGAATTCTCATATTCAATTTAACAAAAAAAAATTTAGGCACCTTTTGTACATCAACCGCTGTGCCAAGTTCTGGAGGAGATGCAATGATTTAACAGAATATGACCACTAATCTCTTGAAATGTTGATCCAGTGTGAAAATAAAACATATGAGAAATAATTAAAATATGCAAACAAAAGAACATATTGAATGCATAAGTGGAATACAGACTGTTAAGTGGACATAATGAAGGAAAGATCACTTCTGACTAAGCACAGAAGGTTTTGTTGAGGAAGATGAATCTGAGCTAACCTTCAGCATATGGTAGAGAATGTATGAGGAGGCTTGATGTTATTCAGGCTTAGGAAAGGTATAGAATATGTATGTGACTAGCCACAATGTTACTGGTGGGAAGCCTGAGTAAAACACAAAAATAGGAAAAAATTTCAGATTACAAAAAGACAATTAGTGTGGATTAGAGGGGTAGAGTGTGACAAAAGGAAGACCAAGGAAGTAAATACTACAATTGTATCTGAGGAAAAAAAGGGTCTATCAGCAAGTGCTAGCAACAGAACACATAATTTGTATGAGGGAAACCAGATGCAGAAATTAAATGCCAATTGTTTGCACCAAAAAAGTTAAGAAATCCTCGATTGAAATCCTAGGGTGATATCTCTATGTAGAGCAGTGGAGGGAGTGGATGGGGAATGATAAGGGGAGCCTTCATCAGTTAAGTTCCTAAAGCCCATGTTGATGAAATTGAACAATGACAGTGACAGTTAAGAGGCATTAGGAATTTACTCGTCACACTTGGAGTATATTTTCCTCTTTCCTTTTGAAGGGTACGCTTTTTAGATTCTTTTATTTATTTATTTAATTAGTTAGTTTTAGTTTTCAAGAACCATTTGCACAAGATTTTGAGTTCCAAATGTTCTGACCATCTCTCCCCTACCCCCCATCCAAAGATGTCAAGGATACTGATTACCCTGCCACAAGTCTTCTCTCTCTTATATCCCCTCCATTTCCCCCATTTTAGCCCCTCACCCCTTACTTTCTTATAGGGCAAGATGGATTTCTATATCCCATTGCCTGTCTATCTTATTTCCCAGTTGCATGTAAAAACAACCTTTCAACATCTTTTCTCAAAACCTCAAGTTCCAGATTCTCTGCCTTCCTCCCTCCCATCTACCCCATTGAGAATGGAAGCAATCCAACAGAAGCCATGCATGTGCAGTCATGAAAAACATCTACATAGAAGTCATATTTTGAAAGACTAAGTATATTTTCCTCCATCCTATCCCACCTCCCATTTATTCTATTTTCTCCTTTGACCCTGTACCTTTTCAAGAGTTTACTTCTGACTACTACCCTCTGCCCCAATCTGCCCTGTCTTTTATCATCTCCCCCTTTATCCTCTTCCCCCTACTTTTCTGTAGGATAAAATACCCAGTTGAGCATGCATGTTATTCCCTCCTTAAGCCAAATTCAATGAGAGTATGGTTGACTCATTCACTTTCACCTCCAAGTTCTTCCCTTCCATTGTAACAGCATTCTCTTGTCTCTTTTATGTGAGATCATTTACCCGATATTACCTCTTCCTCTCTCCTTCTCCCAATATATTTGTCTTTTACCTCTTAATTTTGTCTTTTAGATATAATCCCTTCATATTCAACTCACCCTGTGCCCTCTGTCTATGTATACATAGACATACATATACATACTCATATGTACATACACTGACACATATGTTTCCTTAAATTGTCCTAATACAGAGAAAAGTCTCATAAATTACAAATATTGTCTTTCCATGTAGGAAAATAAACAGTTCAACTTTAATAAGTTCCTTATTATTTCTCTTTCCTATTTACCTTTTCATGCTTCTCTTGATTACTGTATTTAAAAGTCAAATTTTCTGTTCAACTGTGGTCTTTTCATCAAGAATGCCTGAATGTCCTCTATTTCATTTAATATCCATATTTTCCCCTGAAGTATTATACTCAGTTTTTCTGGGTAGGTGATTCTTGGTTTTCATCCTACCTTCTTTGACCTCTGGAAAATCATTTCCAAACCCTAAGATCCCTTAATGTAGATGTTGCTAGATTTTGTGTTATACTGATTATGTTTCCACAATACTCAGATTGCTTCTTCTTGACTGTTTGTAATATTTTCTCTTTGACCTTGGAATTCTTGAATTTGGCTATAATACTCCTAGTAGTTTTGGGAATCTTTTTCAAGACATGATTGGTGAATTCTTTCAATTTCTGTTTTACCTGCTGATTCTACAATATCAGGGCATATTTCCTTGATAATTTCTTGAAAGGTGATGTCTAAGCTCTTTTTCGAATCATGGTTTTCAGGTAGTCCAATAATTTTTAAATGATCTCTCCTGGATCTATTTTCCAGATAAGTTGTTTTTCCAATGAGAAATTTTACATTGTCTTCTATTTTTTTCATTCTTTTGGATCTATTTGATAATATCTTGATTTCTCACAAAGTTATTAGCTTTGGGGTGGAGGCAAGACAGTTGAATGGAAGCAGGAACTTTTCTAAGCTCCTCTGTGAATTCTGTCACTAAACTTTAAAAAGTGAATCTGAACAGATTTTAGAGTGACAGAATCCATTGGGAGATGGGATGTGGAAGATTCCCAGCCTATGAAAATGTGCACATAGGTCTGGGTAGTGGGAAGTGCAGAGCTGCCCAATGCGGGGGCTGCACCAATGCAGACCTTTGAGTGGATGAGAGTGGGCTGAGAAGGAGCTTCAGGCAGAGGACTCACTCACCCCAATGGCAATTCACAGCCATCTTATCACAGGATGGTAGACTTGTCAGAGCTGGGTAAGAGAAAGCATAGGGCCCACAGCAATGACAGCAGCTTCTCCTGGAGCTATCAGCCCACAGCCTGGATGTTCAAAAATCACCTACCCCAACTTCCAGGAGCCAAGATGGTAGAATAAACCCTAACTGCTCTGATTCTCCCTCCCTGACCCAGAAAACCCAGAGATAAATGTACCACCCAGAGTAAAATCCTGAATTAGTGGAAACAGCCTCAGGCTTCACTGGGCCTGAGGAAGGGTATGACTGAGGCAGTACAGAGTCTGAAGCAAAGGGTAAGGGGCATCTCAACAAGCCCCACCTCAGCTGACCAGAAGGAGCTCCCAAAGCCTGGGGCGGGGGGTGGAGTCATCAAGGGCTAACAAAAACAGCTCAGGGGTGCCTTAGTATCACCAGGGGAATCTGTAGACATGAGCCCTGTCAGACACCAGCTGCTGAGTCTGTCTGAGCAGTATCCCAGAGGCTCAGAGGTGGAAACCTGAAGTGGACAGTTGACCCCTCCTGAACAGTTTATTCTGTGAGCCTCAGGGTAACTCAGGGGAAACACTGAGAGTCCTGGCATTGGCCTCAGTCTAGACACCCAGAGGCTACAGCACACAAAGTTAGGAACCAAAGCCCTACCTCCCAGCCTGAGAAGCATCATAAATTTGTACCCCAGAAGTGGATATCAACTCTAAAAATTCAGGACATAGGCAATCACAAAGGGCAAGAAGGAATCTGTGAAATCAAGATTGATATGATCCTATTATAGTGAGCAAGAACAATCAAATCAAATTAAATGACATATTTAGTGCCATACCAATCAATCTACCAAAAATTTACTTTATAGAACTAGAAAAAATAGTAAGATATTCATTTGGAAGAACAAAAGTTCCAGAATATCAAGAAAATTAATGAAAAGAAATGCTAGGTAAGGTGGCCTAGCCATATCAGATTTTAATCTGTATTATAAAGCAGCAGTCATCAAAACTACTTGGTACTGGCTGAGGAATAGAGTAGTGGATCAATAGAATATATTGTATACACAAGATACAACAATCAATGACAATAGTAATCTACTGTTTGATAAACCCGAAGACTCCAGTTTTGGGGATAAGAACTCACTATTTGACAAACTTGCTGGGAAAACTGGAATATAATGTGGCACAAACTGGGCATTATCTAACACAATATATAAAAATCAAGTCTAAATGAGTGCATGATCTAGGTATAAAGGCAAATATTATAAGCAATCTCAGAAAGTAAGGAATAGTTGACCTGTCAGATTTATGGAGAAGGGAAGACTTTATGACCCAACAAGAGTTAGGGAGCATTATAAAATGGAAAATGGATAATCTTGATTACATTAAATTGAAAAGTTTCTGTACAAACAAAGGCAATGGAACCAAGATTCAGAGGGAAGTGGGAAATTGGGAAAGAATCTTTACAACCGGTGTCTCTGATAAAAGCCTCATTTCTAAAATATACAGAGAATTGAGTCAAATCTATAACAATACAAGTCATTCCCCAATTAACAAATGGTCAAAGGATATGAACAGGCAGTTTTCAGAGGAAGAAATTAAAGATATCCTTAAGGACAATTGAACCATTGAGTTACTAAATCATTGTACTTTGTTGAAAACTATGTGAGCACTTCGGTGAAAACTATATGGCCATTTTAGTGATAAGTTATTGACCTGTGACATGGTAAATGCTGTATTTTGATTTTTGGTGATAAGTTGTAATATTGTGAATGCTATACCTTGATTTTCTGTCAGTGTTTTGCTCTGGTTTGTTATTGAATAAATAGAGAGTTCACTTTACTATATAATCAGAACCTTAAAAGCTGTTCACAGCAGTAGTCCTCTGGAAAGCTGCTTGTGCATGTCTTTACAAGCCCCATTCCCCCTTGGGTCCCTGCATAGTCAAGTGGAGTGTCCCCACATACCCCAGTTCAGCCCAGCAATGGGGCCCCACAATCCCCCACACAGCACAGCAGCAAGGTCCTGGGTCCCACAGAAGAGCCTTGGAACAATGTCCTCCCAAAAACAGGAGTAGAGCACATCTTTTACATAAAAGTCATGAAGTAGTACGTTAAAAAATTATCAAAATATCAAAAAAAAAAATCTGGTCATAGAAAGTTATGGTGACAGAGAAGATCAAGATACAAACTCAGAAGATGACAACCATGTCAAAATGCCTATATGTGAAACCTCAAAGGAAAATGAGAATTGGCTTCAAGTCCAAAAATGACTCCTGGAAGAGCTCAAAAAGTGTTTATAGATCTCAAGTAGGAAAAACAGAAGAAAAATGTGGGACAGTAAATGATAGTGATACAAGATAATCATGAAAAAAGAAACTGCAGCTTGGTAAAGGAGAAACAAAAATGGAGGAAAAAAAGATTCTTTACATTTTTCTTTCCGAAGATTCTTTCCAAAGTTTTTCCAGCAGTTTTTGTCAAAGATTCCAAAAATTAACTGAAGAAAACAACTTAAAAAGTTGAAGAAGCCAAATGGAAAAGGAGATGCAAAAACAGCCTGAAGAAAACACCTTCATTTCCCCCCCCCCCCAGTTAATAGTATTTTGCTTTTTAGTTAATTGCATGTAAAGATAGTTGTCAACATTGATTTTTGTAAGACAGTGAGTTCCAAATTTTTCTCCCTTCCTCCCCTCCCCAAGACAGCAAGCAATCTGATATAGGTTATACATGTAGAAGCATGTTAAATATATTCCCTCATTAGTCATGTTGTGAAAGAAGAATCAGAACAAAAGTGGGAAACTAGGAGAAATAAAAAATAAGCAAAAAAGAGTGAATAGAGTAGGCTTCAATCTGCATTCAGACTCCATAGTTCTGTCTATGGATGTGGATGGCATCATGAGTCTTGGAAATATCTCAGATCATTACATTGCTAAAAAACGTTAAGTCTGTCACGATTGATAATTGCACAATCTTGCTGGGATTGTGTACAATATTCTCCTGGTTCTGCTCATTTCAGTCATCATCAGTTCACTAAGTCTTTCTAGGATTTTCTGAAATTTGCCTGCTCATCATTTATTGTAGCACAATGGTATTCCCTTACATTCATATATCACAGACTGTTCAGTCAATCTCCAATCGATTGGCATATCCTCTATTTCTAATTCTTGACCCCCATAAAAAGAGCTGCTCTATATATTTTTCACATGTGGGTCATTTCCCCTTTTTTATGATCTCTTCAGGATATAGAGGTATTTCTGAATCAAAGGATATGCACAGTTTTATAGTCCTTTGGGCATAGCTCCAAAATGCTCTCCAAAATAGTTGGATCAGTGCACAACTCTATCAACAGTGTGTTAGTATCCAATGTTCCCACATCCTCTCCAACATTAGTCATTTTCCTTTTCTGTCATATTAGCCAATCTAATGTGTACCGCAGAGTTCTTTAAATTTGCATTTCTCTGATCAATAGTGATTTAGAGCATTTTTAATATGGTTACAGATAGTTTTGATTTCTTCATCTGAAAACTGCCTATTCATATCCATCAACCATTTATCAATTGGAGAATGACTTATAAATTTGACTCAGTTCTCTATATATTCAAGAAATGAGGCCTTTAATAGAGTCATTGGTTGTAAAAATTATTTCCCAACTTTCTGCTTTCTTTCTAATTTTGATTTGGTTTTGTTTGTGCAAAAACTTTTTTTAAAATTTAATGTAATTAAAATTATCCATTTTGCATTTCATAATGTTTTCCATCTATTCTTTGGTCATAAATTCTTCCTTTTTCCATAGATCTGATATGCAAACTATTCCTTGTTCTTCTAATTTGTTCATTGTATCATCCTTTATGTCTAAATCGTATGCCCATCTTTGGATACTGTGTGAGATGTTGGTTTGTGTCTAGTTTCTGCCATTCTATTTTCTAGTTCCCACAACAGTTTTTGTCAAATGGTGAGTTCTCATCCCAGAAGCTGGAGTCTTTAGGTTTCTCAAACAGTGAATAGCTATAGTCATTTACAATTGTGTCTTATGTACCTAAACTATTCCACTGATCCATCATTCTATTTCTTAGCCAGTACCAAATAGTTTTGATGATTGTGATTTTATAATATAGTTTTAGATCTGGTCAAGCTAGACTGACTTCCTTTGAATTTTTTTCATTACTTCCATGAATATTCTTGACCTTTGGTTCTTCCAAATGAATATTATTATTTTTATAGCTCTATAAAATATTTTTGGTACTTTGATTAGTATGGCACGGAATAAGTAAATTAATTTAGGTAGAATTGTTCTTTTTACTATATTGACTTGGTCTACACATGAGTAATTGATATTTTTCCAACTGTTTAGATCTGGCTTTATTTGTGTGGAAAGTGTTTTATAATTATGTTCATATAGTTCCTAGGTTTGTCTTGGCATTCAGACTCCCAAATATTTTATATTGTCTACAGTTTTTTTTTTTTAAGAATTTCTTGCTTCTGGATTTAGTTGGTAATATATAAGAACGTTGATGATGTATGTGGGTTTATTTTCTATCCTGCAACTTTGCTAAAGTTGTTAAGTTTTTCATGTAGTTTTTAAATTGATTCTCTGGTATTCTCTAAGCATACCATCATATCATCTGCAAAGAGTAATAGTTTTGTTTCTTCATTGTTTCTTCTAATTACTTCAATTTCCTTTTCTTTTCTTATTGCTAAAATTAACCTCTCTTAGTACAATATTAAATAATAGTGGTGATAATGGGCATCCTTGTTTTACCTCTGATCTTACTGGGAAAGCTTCAAGCTTATCCCCATTATATATAATGCTTGCTGATGGTGTTAGAGAGCTACTACTTATCATTTTAAGGGAAACTCCATTTATTCCTGTGCTCTCTAGTGTTTTTAATAGGAATGGCTATTGCATTTTTCTCCTCAGTGCTAGTCCTGTATTATCGAATGATTATCAGGTATTAAGAAAGGAAAGCCCTCTATTCATTTCAAACTTAGTATGTACAAGAAAAGAATTTCTTGTCTTTGTTTCCAACATCATGTCTCTTTCTAAAGTATGTATTTCCATAGAAAGTACAACTATCCTGCCGGTCATAGAATTTCACAACCTTGGAATGATACAAAACTTTTCTGTCCCCTCTCCTATCTAATCAGTTGCCTACCCTTATGTAATGGTAATGGAATTTAAAGATCCCCCTGTATTGGCTTGGTTTTGGGGTTGAGTGTTGAAACCCAGAGCTTGTGAATCCCATTTGTGGGATGGACTTGTTGATGTTAAGAGAGAGGGCTGAACTGGGAGGAGCTAGTGCTGTGGATTTTAGAGAGAAGCCCAAGCAGAGAGAAGGCCCAAGCAGAGGAAGCCAGAAGGACTTTTGGGGAGAAGGTAGAGAGAGAGGAGAATTGCTGGGGGCCAGTTGGAGCTCCCCAGGACTTTTGAGAACTGCCACCTGGAGCTGCTGAGAACTGAGGAGGCATGGCTATGATGCTGGTATGTTGTCTGTCTGTTTTGATGTTGTTTTTCCAGATTCATCTGCTGGTGAAGGACAGTGCTGTTGTTGCAGTGGTCCTGGAACCTTGCTGTTGGTTCAGAAGCCCTGAAGAAGGATTTTCTTGTTGTATGTATACTGAAATGCTGGAAGATGGCCTTGCTTATGTTTTTAGGGGTTCTGGAACTGTTCTGCAGGCAGAGAGTGGATTGATGAGGACACTGGCAATGTATATTGTAGCTTTGTTAAGCTTTGTCTCCCCAGGAACAGAGATTGCTGAGAACTTTCCTTTTGTCAAGATGAAGAAAAGACCTCTCCTTGAGTATTAAGTGCTGTGATGATATCTTAACCTTGTTGTAGCTTAAGGGTAGATGGCCTTTTGTGCTCTCCTGCCCCCTTTGAGAAAGTGCTTAGCATTAATGGATGGTATTGTAATTCAGTTGTGATCCAGGAGTGGGAAACTTTTGATTTTTTGTGCTCTGTGACTGACCAAATGAATGTACTTTGTTTATGATTGGAAGGTAATCTCCATTTGAGAAGAGAGACTTTGTTGACTGACTAAATGAATGTACTACCCAGGGGTGGGGTACTTGGAGCTTGGTACTTTGCAACTGAATTGATGACTTACTAAATTATTGAGTTGTGCTATATTTTGATTTTCTTTGAATGTTTTGCCTTAATCTGTCACTGAATAAATGGAATTTGCTATGATTGTAATCCAAACCTGGAAGTCACTTTTGCTTGGCATTATACCTTACTCATCTATTTTCACAACAATTCACCCACCCATTCCCTTCTCTCCACTTATAGAGTACTCATCACCTCTCATTGTGACTATTATAATGGCTTCCAAATTGTCTTCCCTATCTCAAGTTTCTTCCTTCTCCAATTAATCCCAAAAACAACTGTCAGATTAGATTGCTAAAGTAGAGGTCTGAATACAAAACTACGTTGCTCAAAAAACTTCAATATTTCCTCTGATGAAATAAGAGTTCCTGGAAGATAGGGTTCTTTGTTTCTATATTTTTATCCTCAGTAACTAGAACAATTGAGTAATTAATCATAATAAATGTGTACTGATTAATTGGTCAAACTAACTTATGACACTGATAGCCACCATGGTATGTTACTCCTGTTCAGCAAGAACTATCGGATGTTGGGCCATTCCCAAATTCTCCTTGGTAGATTTGGACTTCCATCTCACTAAGCAGTAGTGTCAGAGAAATGCCAAGATCTCTAAATTTTCACACAGTGGATTCCCCAGCTCCCTCTCTGGTTGTCCAGGTTGATTTACTTTGCATTATTATGAACTCACTCAATCAGAATCAGCTGTTATCTCTTAGGGTAGCTAGATGACACAGCAAGTAGAGCATTACAAAGACCTGAATTCAAATCTGGCCTCAGATAGTAACTAAGCTGTGTGACCCTAGGCAAGTCACTTAACCCTATATGCTTTAGTTTCTCATCTGTAAAATGAACTGGGGGAAAAATGACAAACTGCACCAGCTTTTTTGATTTGTTTTTGTTTATTTGTTTATTTTTACCTAGAAAATCCAAAAAACAGGGTCACAAAGAGTTGGACATGACTAAAAAAAAAGACAACTTATCTCTTACCTCTAACTTACTTTGTATCTTCTACAAACTTGCTTTATTTCACTGAGGCCTACTCATAATCTAGGCATAATACAGTTTATTTCTCAAAGGAACAGACAACATATACTTAACTATACAGTGTTTAGGTATGGATAAAAGCAATAGATAATACAAAAGAAAATATCTGAATCGTGACATGACATAGTGGATACATAATCAATTTAGAAGTCAGAAGTCCTAAATTCAAGTCTTCCCTCTGATACGTACTGGTTATGTAACCCTGGGTAATTCGCTCAACTTCATGGTGTCATAGCAAACTCTATAATACTATAAACTGATGAATAGAAGCTGATGTTTCTTGGTAAGGAGAGTTTCATCAAATGAGAGTTCCTTATATCCATTAAATCACAGATCTGGTCCAAAAATTAATTAATGAAATCAAACATCTACTCAGCTGTAACCCTTCAAACTCTCCAAAACCCAACCTCTCCAAAAAAAATTGGGGAGCTGGGGGCAATACAAAGGCTATTCCTGCCCCAGAAGTTCTAGAAAATACATTATTCATTTTTCTTAGCCTCCTTGTCCATTTCTCTAATGACTAAGAAAAATAAACAGTACAACAGTTAAGAACTAGCATTCAGCAATAATTTAATCAACAGTTATAGGAATACTAAGAATCTTAGCACATGTGATGCCTTGTAGCATTGGTCATAGACTCATAATTGATTGTTAACTAGAATTCCTGAAGGCTATTGCCTGTGTACTACCTCATGTCAGGCAAGGACTTCTACTGATTCTCTCCAAAGTTAGGTCCTCAATGAAGGGAGGGAGTAGATTCAATGACTGGCCATACCTAACTTGCCACCATTGCCTGTTGGTGTCTGTTTCATCTCTTTATAACCTGTTAGTCTTTGTCACCTTTCTTTTATTGCCAATCACATCACTTTGTATTATATACTTCCCTCAATCTCCACTGAAGCCAAAACCTCATGTCTTCTATTGGTTCTCTTTGCCCCAAAGTATTATGTGCTAAGAGATAGTATATTCTCCCTCACTGGAGCACTTCAGTCTAAAGCTGAGTTACCACTGGTCAGAAGTGTTGTAGAGAAGACCATTTTGTAGTTATAGGTTAAATCAGATAATGTCCTTTCCAACTCTGAAATTCCATGATTCTGCCCATGTTGAAGGGAATATAGACAATGATAACATTTTATGTTTTTTCAAGCAGAACAATAAATATACAAATGAATGGGGAGGTGGCAGCATGGTGCACCAATATCTGAAATGATAGCTGGAAAACACAACAATCCAATATTGTCCCATTCCTGCTCTCCTGTACTGTGAAAGCTTGACAAAGACCATGTAACAAGAAAACTCAAGGCAAAAAGATTGCGATGTAGATAATAGCCTGCTCCCTAGTGGTCATCAAAGCACCCCATCTTCACTAAACAATAATGTTATTCAAAAATGCAAATAAGCTACTTTGAGCACTTTTATATTTATGACTTTATTACTCTGAAATGGTTGGGAGTTTTAATTTTGCGGTTGGCCCACCTGCTGTTTCTTTATTAAAATCTTAGGTTTGATTAATCAAAAATCTGCAGTCAAGTCACATAGGTTCTATAAAACAGAAATGCATGAGTTTGCTGTGAATTCAGTATGTGATGTATAAAAAAGCACACAGATTTATATGCATGCATACAAATATGGCCAAAAAAAGCATATTAAGTGAAAAATATGCATTGGTTGGAGAACATGAATACAATTAAGGGACCTCTTGGCTCCTCTGTTATATAACACACTTTGATCTTCTACTGATAGTTATAGGATTGCTTTGTTGATGACCAGAATGGAAGACTGGTAGAGTCTTCATAACTTTCACAAAAAAAGTAGAAAAAATATAATTCTTCTTCATAACATGGACATATCTTGGTATTTGCATTTTAAAAATCCTAATCATTGAGTGGATTTTTCAATTTTTATCCAATCCTTTGACTATGCTGACATAATCTTATATAAGTTTTTAGTTGTAATACTCAAGAAAGTAGCAGAATAAAACCGAATTTGTGAGCTGGGAAATAGCAAAACATCATTTGCCCCAAATTACAAATTAGAAAGAATGTCTTAAAGGAGATGAAAAAATATTAGGTTATTTGAGAGCACAATTTACATTTAAACCCAAATCATGGTTTGTATCACATTTCAGTTTCAAGGACCATTTATTAAGTATCCACATGCAAATACATTCTCTAAGGTAGTATATAAACAAAATTTAACACACAGTGCCACCTCAGCAAGATTGGACATTCCAAAATAAACTATATCCCTTTGGACAAGCACATAATGAATTGTAATTTAATGTCTACAGACACAAAACATGAAACAGCTATGGTCAAAGGAATTAAAATATTTACATTAAGTATAAGATTTTCTGTATGTAGCGATCTAGACTTTAGAATACGCATGATGAACTGGGGCTTGTAAAAAGAGGGTGTTGGTATAATCAGGTCCAACCTATCTACCCGACAATGTATGATGCTTTAATAATGTCTGTGTAGCTATCTTCTCTAATGCAGAAATCAGTCCTCTTGTTCTTAATGGATGTTGCTCAAGAATTACTTTGTCAAAATAAATCATTCTTCACTCAATCTAATGATGAGCCTCCTAGGATTTAATTAGGCTAGTCCTGACACAATGGAATGGATGAATGTAGCATCTAGTACATCCTTCCTATATGCAAAGCTCAGTGCTATACTGTGGAGATACAAATAGAAAAGTAAAATAGGCCCTACTCTCATGGATCTCACTTTCTAAAGGGGAAGACAATACATATCGAAAGTTTCAACTGATGGGAGATGGAAAGATTACATGGTCCTTATAGTGCTGTAGTGAAATATATTGCAATGCTTTTTCTTTAATTCCATTTCCACTCATAAAATAATATCAGTTTCTGATGTTGAATATTTTGACAATGCCAAGAACTTTGATGGTAAGAACTTTCCTTACTAAGTCTTCAGATGGTATGGATGTAGTCTCTTCAGGAGCAAATATCAGGTTACATCTTCATAGTGCTTACTTCCCAGGATGACAACTGAGGGCACTGGACTGGAAACATTGTAATTCCCAAAGCTCACAATTTCTAGGTTCTGGGCTTTCTCCAGCAGGGTTGGAAAGGAAATAGTGATCAAGGTGGTCTTCCTAGCACAAGCTGCCTCCTGTTTCTCCCTCAGGATACCTTGTTGGTGGTGGTTAAGTGCTAAATATATGCATCATGTTGCTAAATCTATGAATGAAATCTTTCCAGCTTGATTGTTGTTGTTTGGTCATTTTTCAATTGTGTCCAACTCTTCATGATCCAATATGAGAATTTCTTGGCAGAGATACTGGAGAGGTTTGCCATTTTTTTCTCTGATTTATTTTAAATGGAAACATCAAACCCCTCCAATATCTTTGCTAAGAAAAACCCAAATGGGGTCATAGAAAGATGGAAATCACTGAAACAACTCAACAACAATAACAACAACAGAAAACTCCTAGTGGGATAATTTCTTCTACTGATTCAGATGAACAACTCTTCTGCAGAGGCAGAATTTGAATCCAGCTCTTCCTAACTCTGTGATCAGCACCCCATATGCTATTCAATGTTGCATGTCACTTTATAGACAGGAAAACTGCAATTCTAAAGTTAATGAACTATTTTAAAGGACATTTGGGAGAGTCAATGATGAGATATATAATCAAACTGAGGACCTGGCACAGAGTGAGTACTTGGTAAATCTTTGTTGAATTGCATTGCCACCATGCTACTTTTTAAATACCAAAAGAAAGCCAGTTCTGGATAGGAGAGATAGAAGGCAGAAAGCTAGAGGTAGAGATGAAGAAATTTTCCGTAAGAAATCAAGTATTTCATCCTCAGCTCTGACTTTCCCTCCACCATATTGTGATATCTAAGATATGTCTCTCTTAATAAAAGGTTGTTTTTCCTTTTAACAGCTATAATATAGTGAATCCAATTATCTCTTTAATTACTTCAAACTTAATAAGGCAGTTATATTACCCAGCTTTTCTTCAAAATTACCATTTGTTTCCAAAAGAATGACTACAAAACGTGTCATATAGTATTTCATAATAATAGGATAAATGAGGCTGGTGAAGGCAAGATATAAGTCAGCTTTCCTTTTCACAAAGAAGATCTGGTTGGGGGCTTTATTATCACATTCCTCCTTCCTCAGAAGAATTAAGTAGAAATTGTTCATTCAGCACATTTTCTATGTCACAAACATGAGGATTTCCTCTAAATGGCCCGTGAAGCTATTAGAAATTAAATTCTCATTCATGTAGAATTCTTTTTAAAGGACATGTTATGGGGAACATTTTTATAGCATTAATTTCTAATCAGGTGTAAAATATACTCTCTTGCCTTCACCCTGGAAACATAACCATCTTTTCTGCCATCTGCCAATTACCAACCTACCTCAAGGTATTTCACATGTACGTTGATTTGAAAACATTATACCTTGAAGTGGATGGGACATGCAAATATTCTGTATGTACACAATCATGAAAATTCAAAGACCATTTCTGGAGAAGGAAAGAGATTATGATCTTAAGAGAGATGTCTCCCCATTGCCTTAAACTTACACATTTTCTTTTCTCTACTACTTTACTTTTTTTTTTAAGTTGTTTCTCATTTCTTAGAAGGCTCCTTTACCTTCTCTCAACCTGGCTTAAGTCCTACATTTTCCATGGAGCCTCCTTTGACTAATTCAGACTATACTGACCTATTCTTTTCCATCCAAATTGCTGAAGGACTCCCATGGACAAGAGGGATCAGAATTGCTTTCGGATTCTACAGAAAAATGTATTATGACCAGTGGGTAGGATTTACTAGGAACTAAACTCATTTTCTAGAAAGAACTTCCTAGTAATTCTGGCAGTCAAGAAATTAAATAGGTTTACATTACATGAATTACTCAATTACATGAAGTAATGAGTTCCCTGTCATTGAAGGTGTCTAAGCAGAGACTTGATGAGCATTTTTCAGAAATGCAGATAGAGTCATTTCATTGTACAGAGATAAAAATTCAAACTCCCAGAACACTTAGAATATATGCCAAATAAATTAATATTTACTTTACTGATAGTTCTGTGTCAATTTAAGGTTTATAAAGCATATATATATATTATCACCATCATCATCATCATTTGCAATCCTTCTACAACCTTATGAGGTAATACATGTTATCTCTCTTCTATAGATATATAAATGGAAGTTGAGAAGATAAGTGATTCACCCATGATAGCTGGCTAGTAAGAAGTCAAAGCACGATTTAAATTCTAAAATTCCTAAATCCAAGTCCAATACACTTTCTTTTTTAAATTTGTTCTATTCTCAACTTTTGAAATAAAACAAACATTTCTATAACATAATATAACATAAAAATTTGATTGCATAAAAACTGCAAATATATTATGAGTCATTTGCTATTCCTTCATATCACAGTGTTTTATGTTGTTCTCCAGTTCTCTCTTATGTTTTAATCTTGTTTCACCAATTATACCGTAATCTTCTGGAGAGCAGGATCTTTTGATGCCTCACCTCCACTGCTCAAAACAGAGTAAAGTACTCTATATGTATATATTGATTGCCAGAGTATTATTAATTCTCTAGCCCATGAGGTACTAGGGGCTTCATGTTATCTCCACTATGTGATAAGACAGTTCCTTGGATATTGGAAGAGTACATAAATGTCCTAATTCCTTGAATTTAAATCCTGCACACAAGGCTAAGATGTACTGATCAGAAAGGTTTCGGTGGCTATAGGTAAGAAGGAGCAAACATATGCCTAATGAGTGCAGAAGTAGAGGAGATCCTGCTGGCTGTAGGAACTTACAGGAGACTGGATCAACTATTTTGATTCCAGGACAGAGGGGAGAGTCAGAGTTTGCAGCCACAGGAGGGACTACAGAGAGTAAAATGATTTGCTGTGATAGTGTGCCTGGGAGCCCTAGTTATGCCTCAGGGATAAAGAAGAGGGCCCAAGATTGGGTCCCGAGAAAGTGCTTAAAAAAAAACAGTATGAAAAACCTGAAGTCTGAGGCATCACCTCCATGTACACCCATCACTGGACTAGAACATGACTATAATAATAAGCTGCTGGGGTAGAGCCAAGATGGTGGAGTAAAAGCAGGAACCTGCTTGAGCTCCCACTCTAACTACCTCCAATAGCTGTAAAAATGACTCTGTACAAATTTTAGAGCTAAAGAGCCCACATAGAGACAGAGAGAGGCAAATCTCCCACTGAAGGCAGCCTGGCAGGCTGACAAGGAAGGGTCTATCACACTGAGCTGGGAGCAGAGAGCAGTCCCACATGAGCCATGTTGGCTATGATATGAGGCACAGACCTGCCAGAGCAGACTTCAGGAGAATGAATCACTGGCAGCTATGATGGTTTCCAGACTTCTCAACCCATAAAAACCTAAGAGAAAGTAAAAGATCAGTGGGGAACTCCACTGGAACTGTATGAAAGAAGAGCCCAGTCTGGCCCCTGCACCCAGGGTTGCTGAGGTGGCAGTGGCTACAGTTACTACCATGTGATGGCCTCCTGAGCTCCAGGTCTACAGATCATAGGGGGACCAAGCAACCATTCAGAGGAGAATTGCTCTTGCTTTGACCTGCTTGGACCTAGGGCTCAGTCTTGGGTGGCAGTCCTGGGGTGCGTAATGTTAGTGTGGCAGAGCTTGTGGTGATTATAGAGAGGGGGCTCTCCTCATAGCTCTGACAACAGTGTGAGGTTCACATTGCAAGCGGTTGTGTCATGCCACAGGGAAGTGTTTGAGGCCTGGGAATTAGTTGGGTCACGTGGAGGTCAGGGCATATTCCACTGTCCCCCACCAGGGGATACTGCATTGCTCAGGACTCTCTTGCGTGGGGTTACCCTCTGTTCCTGATTGGCGTCTCCACACCTTGGGGCCTTCATACCCTTGTAATTGCACTCCCCCTCTCACAATTCTGTTCAGCTGGGTTCTATCACATGTGGTAGGTGGATCTGGGGTCTATTCAAGACCTAGGGCTGGGAGGTATCTTTGGAAGCCTGCCTTAGTATATGGCTTTAAGGCTTCCCCATGGAGAGACCTTAATAAACTTTTCTGTTTAGACCTCAGAGCTGTGACTCTTCTGTTCCTGAAAGGAACGCTAGCGTCGTTGAGTTGTGTGGGAAACCAGTTGCCTCTGCTGGTAAGTTAGGGCACTCTAAAAGAGAACCCTGACACAACAGCTGCACAAAAACCCCAGCAATTTGGGGAACAGCACTCTCCACTCTGGCAGCAGAGTTCTACCACGGCAAAGAGCTAAAAAATCAAATAACCAGAAGAAGACAACAAAGTCAAAATTCTTGCATCAAAAGCCTCCAAGAAAAATATGAACTTGCTGTGGGCCATGGAGGAGTTCAAGAATTTTGAAAATCAAGTAAGAGGTGTAGTAGAAAAATTGGGAAGATAAATGAGAATGATGCAAGAAAATCATGAAATAGGAGTCAACAGTCTGCCTGAAGAAAATAACATCATAAAAAATAGACTAACTCAAATGGCAAAAGAGGTCCAAAAATCTAGTGGTGAGAAGAATGCTTTAAAAAGCCGAATTTGCCAGACGGAAGAGAAATTTCAAAAGCTCACTGAAGAGAATAATTCCTCCAAAATTAGATTGGAGCAAATGAAAGCTAGTGACTTTATGAGAAATCAAGATACTATAAAACAGATCCAAATGAAAGAAAAAAATAGAAGGCAATGTGAAATTGGGAATTTCATTGGAAAAACCACTGACCTGGAAAATAGATCCAGGAGAGGTAATTTAAAAATTATGGGACTACCTGAAAGCCATGATCAAAAAAAAAAGAGCCTAGACATCATCTTTCAAGAAATTATCAAGGAAAATTGCCCTGATATTCTAGAACCAGAGGGCAAAATAAAAATTGAAAGAATACTTTAAAAAGATCCCAAAAAGAAAACTCCTAGGAAAATTACAAACAAATTCCAGAGTCCCCAGGTCAAGGAGAAAATATTACAAGCAGTCAAGAAGAAATAATTCAAGTACTGTGGTAACACAATCAGTATAACACAAGATCTAGCAGCTTCTACATTAAGGGATCAAAGGGCTTGGAATATGATATTCTGGAAGTCAGAGGGTCTAGGATTAAAACCAAGAATAACGTACCCCAAAAAACTGAGTAAAATACTTCAAGGGAAAATATTGATATTAAATGAAATAGAGGACTTTCAAGCATTCTTGATGAAAGCTGAACAGAGTATTGGACTTTCAAATAAAATAAGCAATAGAAGCATGAAAAGGTAAACAGGAAAAAGAAATCATAAGGAACTTATTAAAGTTGAATTATTTATACTTCTATGTATAAAAACAATAATTGTAACTCATGAGACTTTTCTCAGTATAAAGATAATTGAATTGTGCATACATACACACACACACACATATATATGTG
>CM053582.1:524909255-524925172 GCA_028627135.1 Pseudochirops cupreus | reverse complement strand
TGGGACTCAGTTTTCTTGTATTTAAATGAATGCACTATCTATATTTCTTATGTAGAGAGCCTGTTCCATTTTGTGATTAATAACTATATCAGCATATTTATAGTTACTGTAGGCATTGTGAATACTGCATTGCTGATACACACAGTAAGTGGGGGGATAGGGTTGGGGGTGGGGGGAGAAGGCTTATTAATGGCTACTCCAAGTCCCTAATCCAGGAAATCAAAAAGGTCTCAAAGGAAACATCCTTCCCATAAGCAAGCCCCCAAGGTAATATCAACCTTGAAGAATATATACGGTTTTCAAACAAAGACTCAGCTCCTAATTGGCTTAGTGATAAAAGGCATTAAAGCCCACATGGCCAAACACTTGATTGGCTCTGTGCCAGGGCTGTATGTGACTCTGCACAGGATGTGTTACAGCTGTGAACTGGGCCAGAGTTCAAAGGAGCAATACATGTGTGACTGATAAGGCAAAATACCTGTGTACCTTTAGACCTGGGAACATGGCCCCCATTCCAAGGAGAAAAAGGGAACACATGTAGTCACATAGACCTATAAATGTACAGGGACGATCTTATATTCCATTAACCCTTCATTGGGTCAGACCAAATCTCAAATATCATGTTGAAGTCTTATAATTGCCCATGCAATACCCACAGCAGCTGCTATGAATATGCAGATGTATTTCAAGGTTTGAATAACAAAATACAACAAATTTGCTTCCTCAAAGATGAAACCAATATATTTATTCATATACCAGAAAGCCAAATACACCAAGGTAATAAAGAAGTTGGTACACATTACCAATACAGGAAGCACAGCCATCCCCAAGCCTTCCCTCTGTCAGGCCTCCCCACAAACAAGCTCCCTTAGGGAAAATGTCCCTCTCTTACCCACGCTAGCTACTCTGCCTCCCTCTGCCTTCTCTTTCTCTCATCTCCACCTCCCTCTCCCACTCCCTGCTCTACTTGTTGTTCCTGTTCTATCTGTTTGGCAACCTCCTCCCACCACAGGCTCCATGTGACTCAGGCTCAAAGCAGGTCACATAGGCCTATTAATGGGAAAGAAAGACCTTCTGATTCCACTAACAATACAGGTCTTTGTGTCATACTTCAGGAAGGGTATTGACAAGATGTACTGCATCCAGAAAATGGTGAGGAGACTGGGAACTATGCCACGTTTGAAGGAATAAAGTTTTATTTGGGAAAGACAGGGACAAGGAACAGACATGATGAATTTCAAGCATTCAAAGAGAGGTAGTTAAAAAAAAACTTGAAACAAAGAGATGTGGTACAGAAGAGATTACGTTTTCTAAAATTGGGTATTGTCACCTAAATGTAGATTAAGAGCTATAGGTGAAAGTCATGAAGAGGAAAATTCTGGTTTAGAATAAGGAAGAACTTCCTAGCATGAATAGGTATCCCAAAATGGAATAGTCTCAAAAATAGTGAATTCCCCTTCCCTGGAGGTCATTAAGCAAAGACTGTGGGGGAGAGAGAATTTCTGCTTAAATATGGTTTGGATTATTTTATCTCAGAAGTTGTTTTTACTTCCAGGATTCTATTCTATTTGGTACTCCTAAAATTTGTTAATGAAATTTTTTCCTGGTTCCATAAATCCTAAAGTAGTACTCAAAATCTCTCTGTAGTTCCAGGGCTGTAGACCCTTCTGTCAATTTTTGATTGTATTCTCCTGGTATGTTACTGATACTTTCAGTTTATGGCAGGGGTTCATATCACAAAGTCTGTGAACTTGGGCTGTTTTGTTTTTTTTTTTAAGTTTGAAAACTTAATATAGTTTCCTTTGTAATCCTGTGTCTTTTTAAAAGTTTATGCCTTTAAAAACATTCTGAGAAGGGGCCTTTAGAGTTTATCAGACTGTCAAAGGAGTCCATGACATACGCAAAAAGGTTAAGAACCTTCGGTCTATAGTCTTTCTCACTATTATCCCATAGCTGTCAACAGTGTGCCCATTTCCCACTCAAACATGCTTCCGCTGCGCTGTAGAAAGCTCAGCTCTGCCCATTTTAACTCTGTAGATTTTGGAGCCCATTCTCAGATCACAATAACAATTAGGTTGTCACTGTATGGCCATCTTCTCTGATCCACTCCCACACTCCAAGAAAGATCATGCATTTTTCTGGATTTAAGAATTGCTTTCTTAGTGAACAGTTCCTTAATGCAATCATTTTAAACAACTTTGGATAGAATTGTTTAGTAGTAGATTTAATTGAATTTCACATGTCCCAAAGGAAACTTTACCTTCTGGTCAAATCCTAAATTTAATTTCTTTCTTTGTAACTTTTTTTCCCCCTAGTCCTATGTTATTTAGTCGATAAATGACTTTAGCTTCCCAGAAGAAATTAAAGTTCTGTTCAGAAGGGAGGGGGATAAAAAGAGGATGCTTTAGCTTACTGATAAAGTGACCAGAAATCCTGAAACCTTTGAATCCTGAATCTCCATTAGTCCTGAAGTCATTGCCATTGGAAGAAACCCAATTAGGTACCGGAAACCCTGCCTTCCTCTTAGGAGAATGATGAAGGAAATATAGTTAATATTTGATCATATTCTGAAGGACATAGTAGAAGAATTAATATTTAAAACACGTAATTCTTGACTTGATTAGGTGGGATGCAGGAACCTTAATAGGTCCCAGGGTGGAGCATTTTGGTTACAGATGGGTTGAGGGGTGGGGAGAGAGGTGTGGAAAAAATGGTGGTACTTCCAAACATCTGCTTTCTGACCTCAGTGGGTAGAGAGTTCTCTCTTTTCTCAGGTGACTGTTCTTGATAAAAAAGACATTGCAAAAATAGTAATCATCAAAATCAGGTAACACTGGTTAAAAAAAAGATTTACTAAGTAGGACAGATTAGGTATATTATATGCAGAAGCAAATAAGTCACAGTAGTCTGGTGTTTGATAAACTCAAAGATAATTAACTATTAGGATAAAAAAATCACTATTGGGAAAACCTATTGGGAAACACTCGAAAGCAGTCTTATAGAAAATAGGTATTGATCAACATCCAAATAAGTACATGATTTAGACATAAAGGGTAACATGATAAACATATTAGAAGATTAGGAAATATATTACCTTTCAGATCTATGGATAGTCCATGATCACACAAGGGACAGAGGGTATCAGATGTGATAAAATGGGTAATTTTAATTACAGAAAACTAAAAAGTCTTTGCACAAATAAAACCAATACAGTCACAATCAGAAGATACATGTCTTACTGAGAGGGGAAAAAAAATTACAATAAGTTTCTCTGATACATACGCAGAAAAAGCAATTTCACTCTCAAGAGCCAAGGCAACCAAGAAAATCTGACAGGTAGAATTTGCTTCAGGAAGACTAACCAGAATCAATAAGATAGCTCACAGCAAGGGAGAGAGTGAAAATCCAAGAATGTATATGTTCTGAAACCCACAGGAGGAAGCTTCTTTGGCATCCAGCTAAAAAAGAGTAATATTTGCCCAGGAGACAAAAAAAGCAAGATAGGCCTCTCTAGTTTCTTGGGACAGAGGCAATGGGTGAAAAATCCTATTGAAAGGTTAGAGTAGAGAAATCACAAGAGGAAATTACCTATCCAGACCATTGATTGCCAAATCCAAAATCAAGGATTGGCAAGGAAGATTGACGGGCTAAAATATATGCACATTGGTGATCTGAATCAATTTAAGAGAAGAGAACTGAGCCAGTATCAGTACCATAACTGGATAAGAAGTAATACATGAGGGACCTATGAAATATGGAAATTAGAGTTTTTTAGTTGGGGCTAAGAATGAGGATTAAACTATAAAATTTTGCAATTAATAAATCCTTACTTCTTTTATCTCTTATCATTCCAACATCCACCTACCTTTCACTACCTTTGGTACATACTTGCCTCCTCCACAATACTTTCTATTAAACTTTCTTTGAAAATGTCTACAAACCAAAGAGAGTAATGTAATGTACTGTTTTCCAAATAAAAGGGGATATGAAGAAAAGGAAGCATTTTCCTCCCCTATAGCTAGGTGGAAATGGGGGAACATAGGAAATAATAGTCAGATAATCCATCTAGAACCCAGGTGAAGGTTTCAGTAACTTGATTCCCAGGCTGATTTGTACAAAACAAAAGCTGCTTCTCAGGATGGGCTGTGCAAAGCCAAGAAGAATTACGAGGCACAGAAGTCTGGGGGGGGGCGACAGTACCTCTTCATTTTTCAGGTCTAGAACTCATGTTGCTGTACTTGTATTGTTATTTTTCTCTAATGAGTCTCAAGCTATTTCCATTAATGGTCCAACTCTTATTCTCCTCCCCGCATTATGCGTTGTTGAACACAGTCATGGTGAGTCTGAATTCATAGAATTGTGACATCTCCTAATACTAAGGGACAATAGTGGCCAGTCATAACTTTTTACAGTGGTGTAACCCTTTTATATACAGTCATCTAACATGCTTAATACTTCATTAATAATGAATCTCTAAATTCTGCAGTCCCATCCTGAAAGTCTTACATTTGCTGGAAGGCAGTTCTACAATAATGAGATCTAAATGAAATCACAAAGAGCTGCAAAGAACCTAAGTTGCCATCTAGCCCACCTCTTCCATGAAAGGAATTTCTACTCTAATATATCTAACAACTGACTAACACTTTTTGAAGGCCTCCAAGGAGGAGAATAGTCACAACCTCTCCAGGCAATCCATTCTCCTTCTAGATAGCTCTGTTAGGAAGTGTGTCCTATAATCAAGTCAAAATTGGAATACTTGCAACTTCTACCCATTGCTACTCATCCTACGCTCTGGGGCCAACATCCAAGTCTATCCCTACTTTCACTTCACTCTGAATGTGTGTTTACATTCACATTTAGTCAATAAGTAGATAATGAAATAATTTATTATGTAAACCTGAAAGACTCTAGTAGAAATCACTAGATGTAAATAAAATAGTTTGTATATGAAAGGAAGTTGGAAACAAAGGAAACATTAAGGTTTTTGTTTTAAAAAATGTGGAGGAAGTGACTTTTACTAGAGTGAGCTATGCTTCTATGAGGAATGAGCAGGGTTTGACAGAGATAAGCCTGTCGTGATGGACTATGTTTAGCACCTACAAGAGGAGGTCATCTGACTTCAAAAATATACAATGAGGTAATGGGGAGGGGGAGAATGGAAGGAGGGAGAGGGGAGAGAAACAGAGAGGGAGAGAAAGGAGAGAGAGACAGAGACAGAGAGAGACAGAGAGAGAGAATGTGAGAGAGAGAGAAAGGAGAAGGAGAGAAGGGTGATAATATATACTCATCTATGCTCACAGCACATGAAAGCTACTGTCTGCTTAATCAAAATTGCTGAAACTATTAAAATGTTCTGAGACCATAATTTTAAAACAGCAGCAATGTACACAGAAGCCCCTATATACAAATTGATTAGAAAAGGAGCTACAGAAGAGAAGCAAGACCTCAGGATCAAGAAATCCTGCATCTGGTAGATAACCTGAAATGGAATTCAAATGGTTTAAAATATTGAGTCTTTGGAGAGATATCGCTTCATCCAGGCAAAGGAGAGTCTTATCAGGCTCCCAGAATGTACTGAATAATTTAGGAATACCTGGTGCTCTTAAACCCTCAGCTCTTGGGTTTTGGTGCATTAAAAAATAAAAAAAATTCAAGTAGCCTCTGCAGAATAACAAAGTAGAAAGAGCATTATACTTGAGGAATCACAAAAAACCCTTTTAAGGTTAAAAGGGACATTAAGGGTCATTTAATTCAAACTGTACCTGAGCAGGAATCCTCCCTATAAAAGCTTTGACAATGAGACAGCCTCTTCTAGAAGATTTCCAGTGACAGAGAACACTTTGCCTCCTTAAGCTGCCCCTATCATGTTTGGATAACTCTATTCATTAGAAAGTTGTTTTGTGGGGAGGATAGGTAGCACAGTGAATAGAGCACCAGCCCTTGAATCAGGAGGAACTGAGTTCAAATCTGGCCTCAAATGCTTAACACTTACTAGCCTGTGATCTTGGGCAAGTCACTTAACCCCAATTGCCCTGCCTTCCCCTCTCCAAAATGCAAAAAAAAAAAAGTTTTGTTTTGTTTTCCTTTTTTTCCACTAAGCCTGAATCTTCGTCTTTTCCATTTCCACCTATTACTACTAATTTCCTAATTTGGGCCTCTGAGACCAAGGATCTAAAGTCTAATTCCTCTTCCAAATAACAGGCTTTCAAACATTTGGACGTGGTTTATGATGTAACCTCCCCACACACACACACAAGTCTTCTATTTTCTTCATTATGAAATCGCTGTTTCCTCAATCAATCCTCATATGATATAATCTACAGTTTCATCTTGATCCTATGGACCCACTCCAGCTTGTCATTTTCTTTTGTCAACAGGGTTATGAAACTGTGCATAACCTTTGATCTGGCATTACCACTACTAGGTCTGTATCCCAAAGAGATGAAAAAGGGAAAAGGAACCATGTGTACAAAAATATTTATAGCAGCTCTTTTCATATTGACAAAGAATTGCAAACTGAGCAGATGCCTATCAATTGGGGAATGGCCAAACAAGCTGTGGTATATGAATGTAATGGAATTCTATTGTTCTATAAAAAATGATGAGCAGGCAGATTTCCAAAAAACTTGTAAATACTTACATGAACTGATGCTAAGTGAAGTGAGCAGAACCAGGAGAACATTATACACAGTGACAGTACCATGGTGTGATGATTGACTATGATAGCCTTAGCTCTTCTCAACAATACAATGATCTAAGACAATTCCAAAAGACTCACGATGGAAAATGTTATCCACATCTAGAGAAAGAACTGACAGAGTCTGAATGCAGATAAAAGCAGACTATTTTATCTTTTGTTTTTTTGTTTGTTTGTTTTTTCTTTCTCAAGTTCTTTTACCCCTTTTGTTTTGATTCTTCTTTCACAACATGACCAAAGTGGAAATAGGTTTAACACAATTGTACATGTTTAACCTATAACCAAGATTGCTTGCTATCTTGGGGAGAGAAGAATAAATATTTGGAACTCAAAATCTTAGAAAAATGAACATTAAAAACTATCTTTACATGTAACTAGAAACAATTAAGTACTATAAAGTACAAAAAACAAACAAACAATGTTGTGCCCAGAATTGAACATAATTTCCAAGACATGGTGGTGCTGTAATCTTTATAACTTTTCTCATTCTGGATGCTACCCTTATTAATACAGCATACCAATTTTGCTAGCTGTTCTGGTTGTCAAGACACACTAGCAACATACTAAATTTGGATTGATTATAACTGCCTGATATGAGCTGTTATTTAGTCCCATCTTGTACTGGTAAATTTGATTATTTTACATTTATTCCTGTTTCCTACTTATTAGAATTAGAACATCATTTCAGGCCATCAAGAACTTTTTGAATCATGGCCAGTGTATTAGCTGTTCTTCCCAATTATGTCACTTAGAATTTAATAAGCACAACATGGATCCTTTCAACCACATTATTGATAAAAATATTAAACATAACAGGTCCAAACAAAATTCTTGAGAATACATCACTAGAGACCTCCTTCCAAGGAGTCATCACTGATTTAATACCTCTTTAGATACAATAATTCAACCTATTTAGAATCCAGTTAACTATAAAATCATTTAACTACCATTTGTCTATAAGAATAATGTGGAAGAATTTGTCAATTTCTTTGCTGAAATCTAGAAATCCTGAATTTAAAATCCAAACCAATTCATTAACTGTGTGATTATGTAATTTAAACTATCTTATAGTGAAATACTCAGACTAGGTAATATCCTTGGTTCCTTCTACCTATAACAATCTCTATCAATATAGGAAATTGTCTCAGATACCACGAATCTATTTAGGAAAGAAATGTGTATTATGCAAGTGGAATGGTGGCAGGGAAAGATGGAAATGTCATATCTGATTCCTGAAATTACATTTTATCCTTGGGTTCTAGATTAGCAAATGACAAAATCCACAGTTGTGGGCACATTCAAGTTTTAAAATTTGCCATTGGGGTTTGGCTCTCACCCACAGTTTATTAAATGAATGCTTACTTGTTGTTAAGCTGTTTTTATGCCTTAGACAGACAGCTTTAAATCAAATGAAAACCCACATAACTATTTTTGAGTGGCATGTTACATTTTTATTTTTAGAAGAAAAATTAAATGTGTTTCTCATTATTGAAGAGAAGTAAATACAAAGAACATAGATATGAGCCACAAGCATCAGGAAAGGAAAAAAAAATAAGTATTTTGCTAAGGACTCCATGATGGAAGAAAATGTCCACTTAAAATAATGAAAACCAGTGGTGAAGCAAGAAGATCTGAAATCTCCACTTGTCTCCAGGGAGAATTGTTTATCATTTACCATAATTTCTAGGTACCAGAATCACCAATAAGCTCCTGTCTAAAAAGCATGATGTCATTCAGAAGCTTTGTTTAATCTTGCCCATGGAATTGCCTTTATATATAACATGCTAACTTCTCATTCACATATTCAGGGATGAAACATGTGAATCTGAGATTGCTCTGGGTCTGGGCCTTCATTATCAATCACCCCTTGATTTTCATGTTCTCTCTTTGATGATGCTAATTCAGTGGGCCTTGTCATGAATGTCCATTTGAGTCACAGTCACCTAACACTTACCATCCTTTAGGGTCTAGCTGAATAACACCCTCTGTCATGAAGTCTTCTGTGATATACTGTCCTCCGAGCTCTTAGTACTATGCACTCACCACACTTTACTTTCTAGTACAGTAGTTAGAGTAGTATGACGTATCATCTACTAGATTTTCAGTTGCTTAAGGACAAGGATTGTGTCCAATTTGTTTCAATTTCATCCCCACCACCTCACATGGTGCTTTGCACATTTTTATATGCATTCAGAGAAGTGGTTTTATTGGTATGGGGAACACCTAGTATAGAAACTTCTTCCATTGACATTTGTTGGCAACTCAATCATAATTCATGGTATTAAAGACTTGCCTAGGACTAACCTAGAGGTTAAACAACTTATCCTTGGTCACATATCCTAGATATGTCATAGGTGGGACAATAAAATGACAGCATCCAGGCCCAACAGACTCCAAAGCTGATCCTCTGTTATCCACACCATTTTCCAAATTATTGACACAATAAATGGTTTTTAACAAATATAGGAAAATGTATTAATGAAAGGTAATCCTTTTATTCAAACACTTATCTCCAAAGAAGAAAGAAAAATGGACTCAACTGGAACATTGGATTTGTTTTTATTTGGGGGTTTTGGGCTCTTTTCTTCTACTTTCTCTAGAGACTCATCTGCTGCTTTATCAAATACCAATGTAGGCTATCCTCATAAGCAGGTTGGGCATCTTCCCCTGTCTTCTGATTCCTGGCTTCAAAAACCCGCCATGGACTACTGTCCCATGCTATATTACCTGTTCAGCAATGCCAAGTGCCTGGAATCTTACATGGAATTAAATCTTTTGGCTATGAGAGGCAGTATGTTGGAGTAAACAGAGCTCTGAATGAGGAATTCTAGTCCTAGGTTTAGTATTTCCTAAATGTGTGTCCTTGAGCATGTCACTTAGTCTCTTACATACAAATGTAACAAGACACTCTGAGGAAGAGAAAGGAGCCTGTGTTAACCAGGCAGGTTCAACCACTGCCACCACCTTGAACATCACCTCCCCTCACACAGCCCAGGAGCCTGAGCTCAAGAACTCCAGAAATAATAAATACCATCCCTCCCACCCAACATCCCCTGTTCCCACCTTCCCTTGCAACCATTGTTCAGGGAAATAATCCTTACGGAATAGCCACCCACTCCATCTCTAATACCGCTTCCTATGTATTTCTACCAACTGCCACATTCAGGTAGTTAAAGCCAAGAGCATTGAAAGTAGCAGTTGGTGTCCTGTCCTCCAGGCTACCATCTTTGCTTCCAACCCAACACCTGTAGCTTTTGTCCAGGGAAGCAGCCTTTGTAGAAATGAGACCCCCCTCCAACACTTTCTTTGCTGGTGTTGGAGTTCTTATCTCTTTATCTCCACAGTTACTAAAGACCAAGAAAGTCAATTTCTGGGACCCAAGTCCAAGTCAAATTGCTAAACAACAAAAATGGCTAAGATGGAAGATGGTGTTAAAGTTATATTCCATCTACTCTGATGCTACACCCTAAGGGCACTGGGGTAAAGGATGACATTGGGGGAAGCAGGGATAAAGAATATTTAAAGGTGAAATCCCCAAAGAAATCTTTGCCTATTCTCCAATATTTCCTAATACAGATCTGAATTAGTAGGGTCTTCAGCCTACTTCATCTCTTCTAACCATGACAAAATGTTATCACCAAGGAAAAAAATTCAGTGCTGATGTTTTGTTGTACATTGGCAGGAACTTTGGCAATATCTTGGAAAATATCACTACATTCCCTTTGGCATCATAAGTGCCTTATGATCTGGAGAAACCACATCTTCATCCCACAGTCTGTTTCTCCATCAAAGTAAATGCTGCACCCAACTCCAAATACTGTATATCACCATAGCTTTAAACTGTCTATATATAATGACTGACACGATAAAGTGGTCATGTAATTTGTAATAAAACTAACTCTATGTCAATGACTAATATTAATAAAAATTTCAAATTCTTCCTCAATGGGACATACTATTCTTTTAGAAATTACATGCTTTTTATTTTCAAGATCATATTTAAGAAATCCACTTTTTTTTTGGTGGGGGTGGGGGAGAGACAAAAAGAAATATATGATTTCACAGCTGTCCACTTCTCATTTACTGGCTTGCTTTCACACATATATGCTGAGTGGGATGGGTCACAGCTATAGAACAGCATGACCTATTTTTAGGTAATTTTTTTTGGTAAATGTTTTATGCAGTGGTGGAGGAATATTTCAAACTCTTAATTGAACTAAGCCATCTCATTACCTGGGTACAGTGACCGATCAGAGTTTCCATGGTGATGAGACAATCAAGTCAGCAGGTCCTACTGTGAGCATTTTCCATCCCTGATGTTTTGTCAAGTTCCAACTTGCTGATCTCTAACACTTTTCAATCAGCTAGAAACAGAAAATGAGTCATTCAGGAAATAGCAGATATTGCAAAAACACAAGGGTGTTTCTGGAACAAATCCAACACCAAAGAAGTCTGGATGGATAATTTGTGAAAGGAACATGTACAAAGATGGGGAAAATTGTGGGATCTCCCATAAACACTTAGGAAAAGCAAAATATTTCAAATTATAAATCCTAGCACCCAATTATTAGAGATTACAGTATGTAATTGCGTATGTATTAAAACTAAATATTAAATATTGGTTAACATTTGCAGGACAAGAGAAGGTAGAGTACTTTTAAGAGTTATTCTTCTATAAAACCTGTTGTTTTCAAGCCTAATAAAGCCCAAGTTCATATAAAGCCTCTTATTCAGATGAGAATCCTAAATATATGAAAGTGATTACTGAACAACCTTCCATGGAAAAAATGAAAACACACTTATGGAAATGCAATCAAATTTCCATTTGCTAAAGGTTATAATCAAGGCAGAAGGCCTTTCTTGAACAATTATCCTTGTGGGGAAAAAAATGTGTATGTGTGTATATATATATATAAATATACATATATATATATATATATATATATACACACACATAGATACATACATACATATATGGGTGTGTGTATACACAGACATACATACATACATACATACATAAGCAAAAATAAACTTTACAAAACGTGCTAGCCATTCTTCTCTTTTTATAGGCATTGGTCTGTTTCATTTACACAATCTTAGGGTCAGAACGCTGGAGCTGGAAGGAATCCCAGAGGTCATATATCCAGCCTTCTCATTTTACAGAAGAAGAAAGGAAGCCCCCCAAGAAAGTAAAGTGACTTGCCTAAGGTCACACAAATGGTAATTATCAGAGGTGATATTTGAACTCAAGTACCTCTCATATTCCAGAATATACCACTGCCTTACTTCAGATAACAAAGGTACTTTTTTTTTAATTATTGGGGGATAAAGGGGGAGAGAAAAAGTCAGACCAAAACTGTCTATTGATTTGTTTGTTTGTTTTTTAATTCATTTTATTTTATTGTTAAAATATATGATGAATATGAATCAAGGGTTTTAGGTGTGATTTATAATTTGATGGGGTTTGAGTATGTATAAAAAACACAAGAGGTGAAGTCAGAATCCCAAGTTTGAAGTTGGTTCTACCACTAACTGCCTGAGTGTGATGGACAAATCATTTGATTTTTCTGACTTCTGTTTTTTTATATCTAAAATAAGAGGTTGGGACTAGCTGATATTCAATGCCTCTTCCAGGACTACATTCCGTAATCCTATACAGGCCAAAATACAGTGAGATCTTTGGGAAAGTATATTTTTGAGAAACCATCCCCCTGGCTTTCTACCAAAGAATCTCAAGGCACTTCACTTAAAGGAATACCCAGCTCTTTTTTTATTTGCTCTCTATAAACTGCACCAAGGATTTTTTCAAGAAGATCAAAAGATACACAAGTTTCCCATTCTTGCGATGTCAAATGGTAGCTTTTAAGTATTTTACCTCTAGTTTGCTACACATACAGTGGATTGAGATTAAATTTACGATCCAAGTTCTTTTTATGACAGGAAAATTTCAAGTGAACACTTACATGTATTTTGAAAAATGGAGAGACATGGCCCGAGAATCTGCACTGAAACCCATGAGGAACTATGCTTCCTTTGCCATAAGTCCCTATTTTTTTTTTTTGCCTGTGACAATAGCAGGAAATTGAAGATAAGCTAGACTGAAGTGTCTTGACTGACCTAGATCAAAGTACCTATGATAGGATTATAGGATTTAGACATAGCTTATGGGCTTTATATGATATAGATGATGATTCAACAATGTCATCTTGCATTTATCTGGGTCCTTTCTGAAAAAAAAAAAGATAAAATCCAAGGCTCATGGTGCTCATGAACTGTCAATTCATTTTCAAACAAATGTACTGCTACCCTTACCTAACTGTAGAACCAATATTAAATTTTCTGAAAGGACAAAAAAAAAAACAGCCATACCCTTAATCATAATAGTTTTTGTCTAATCATTCTTGGTTTAGCTATCAAAGGTAAATACAGCATCCATAAAGCTCACATACCAAATTGAAATAATGGCTTCAGATAGAGCACTAACCTTGCCCTCAGAGACAGTGTAAAGGTTTGACCTCCCTCCAGAAGTAATGATGACTTCTTGTGTTCTTCAGTGGTGAAAGCCTGCCAATGATCACCCAGGGTCATCACATATCCTATCTGGATTGGCCTATGGATTTTTTGTGTGTAGGAGACAAGCTTGGCTTGTTGCTGTTTTTACTCAGGCCTTTATACAGACAATCAGTTTATGTCTACTGGGTATTTAATATTTTACAAGTTTGCATCAATTTTGACAATTTATGCTACTAAAAATAGTCTCCAGTCTTCCTAAACAGAAGTTTAAACTTCCTGTGTCTCCCTATTTGAAGAAAATAAAAATTTAATACCTGCCTCAAGGTCCACTCCATGCCATTTTTGAATTTCCTGAAATTTCTGTCTGAATCTAATTTGGCCTCTGTTGAACATTTCATCATACCTCTGTTCCCTGAGCTGCAATCAGGTTCATAGGAAAGGTGAAAGGAATGGAAAGAGAGAAGGCTAAATAGCTGATAAAGGTAATACCTCACATAACTTTTATGTTATGTCTTCTCTTAGTTCGCTTTCACATGCATCCTTTAATTTGATTATCATAACAGTCTTGGAAAAGAGAACATAAAGCAATTATTATTTTCATTTTATAGATAAGAATAAATCTTGATTTGATGCTTCATTCTGGTGTGGAGGTTCCCACGGGAGGCAGAGGGTTATAGTGGGAGGATAATGGATTTGAAGTTGGTTAGTCAACAAGCATCTACTGAAAGGTTTACTATGTATGCTTCAGGCACTGTGTTAAGTACAAAGGTAACAACATGTTCTCTGTTAATGGGAGCACCCGCAAAGTACTCATAGTCTAATGGGGAGATAATATGCAAACAACTATTCACATGCTACAGAGGGGTATGTTTATACGTATATATACATATATATGTGTGTGTGTATATATATATATATATGTATATATATATACATATACACGAATATATATATACAAATATAGATATAGATATAGTTATATACATGCACACACATATACATACAGACAGAGACAGAGAAAGAGACAGAGAAGGAGAGAAAATGGAAGGTAATCTCAGAGAGAAGGCATTAGCTCTGGGAGGATAGGGCAAAGGCAAGGCATGGAAAGGCATCCTGTAGAAAGTGAAAATTAAGCTGATTATTAGATGAAGTCTTTGAATCTAGAAGGCAGAGGAGAAGAGGGAGAGCATTCCAGGTTAGGGGGAAAACCAGGAGAAAGGCAGGGATTCAGAAGATGGAGAGCTGAGCATTAGGTAGCCAAGAAGGCTGGTGTCACTCCATCATAGTGTATACAGAGGGGAATAAAGTGTAAGAAGACTAGAAAGGGGCAAGATGTTGAAGAAATTTGAATATGAAACTGAGATTCTTATATTTGATGCTGGAAGTGCTGCTAGAGTTTACTGAGTAGGGATGCAAAATCACTTCTTTAGGAAAATCAGTCTGGCAACTAGTGGAACATAGATTAGAGCAGGGAGAGGCTAGAGGCCAATCAGAAAGTGTTAGTTCAAATCTTGCCTCCTATATTTAATAGTTAGAGACAAGTCAATTAAGCTTCCTAAGCCATAGTTTACCCATTTGAAAAATTATAATTCCTCACCTAGCTGTCATCAGGTACAAAACAGAACATCTTTATGAAGTCCTATGTAAATGGCACCTAACATTATCATAGAATTGGAAGAGACTGGCCAAGATGGCGGTGTAGGAGCAGCAAGAAATCGCAGCTCTGACACAGCCACATTAAATAACCAAAAAATATGACTCTAAACAAATTCTAGGGCTCTAAAACGCACACAGATATATTTCCTGCTGAAGGCAGCTCAGCTCAAAGCAACCATTTCAACTCTGAGAGCCGAAATCAGCCCAGCCTGAAACAGCGGCTTTTGCCCCAGGGCCAGCTGGACAAGACAAGCCCCACCATGGCTGGAGCTTCAGGAGAGCAGATCTGCGGCAGCTGGCAGTATCCAGAATTATCAAGCCATAAGAAAAAAGGACTAAGGTTAGTGGAACTTGGCTAAAATCTGGGGATGAAAAGCGGTCTGGCCAAGCCGTCTCCAGGGCAAAGAACCTGCGGAAGCAGAGGTTCTGCACCCACCTCCACATTGCCGCTTCAGAGCTCCTGGCCTGCAGACAGCAGGGGGGCCAAGCAATCGTTCAGAGGCCAAGTGCTCTCTGTTGAGTGGCCTGGATCCAGATCGTGGTCTTGGGTGGTGGTCCTGGGTTTTTTTGTGTTTTTTTTTTCAGTGAGCCGGAGCTGGGGAGGGACCCAGCAGCTTCCTAAAAGCCCCGGCAGCTGGGAAAACCACAACGCTTTGGGACAGAGCTGTTCTCTCTGGAAGCAGAGTTTCACAAAACTAAAAAAAAAAAAACATTGAATGGTGACCATGAATGAGCATAGGAAGCAAAGTAAGAACAGCAATCAAACCCTAGATTCCTTCTTCAGGGAAAAGAAGGAACAAAGCAGGGAAAGGGAGGAAGACAACACAGTCAGAACTCGCACACCAAAAGCTACCAAGAAACATGAAGATTGCCAAAAAGCTAGAGATCAGCTGAAGAAAGATTTTGAAAACCAAATGAGAGAAGTGGAAGAAAAATTGGGAAGAGAAATAAGAATGATGCAAGAAAATCATGAAAAGAGAGTCAACAACCTGACTGAAGAAATTAACACCTTAAAAAATAGATTAACTCAAATGACAAAAGAGGCCCAAAA
>CM053582.1:524850321-524908755 GCA_028627135.1 Pseudochirops cupreus | reverse complement strand
AGAGAAAAACCTTAGTTCAAGTCCTGCCTCTGATAAATACTAGCAGTCTGACCAACATCAAGTTAATTAACTTCTCTGTATAGCAGACAATTCTTTAAGGTGATGGGTTGCAAATCATTTGCCAATCTGCATCAAAGGAAGGATTTCTATACTGGGAGCTCTCTTCACCAATGGAATCACAGTTTGGATTTTTAAAAATCACTTCAAATCTCATATCAACATGGATTTCAGCATTCCTAATATTGTTATAAGTACATGTCATTCTTATCATTCATTGTAAGTTATCTGCCTCTGCTTCTACATTTGGGTCAGCTCTTTAAAATCTGAGTTTGCCAATAAATACCCTGCATTCCTACATTATTTTCTTTAGGCAGCTCCTCTTTTCTAATGGAATCATTTGTGCTTGTAGTATTGAAATTCCTTTCTTCTTCATTGCTCCCTTGTTCCTTGAGCCAAGTTTTGCAATAAAATCTTAGGCCACATGATCCAAATTCCCCATCATTTAATTTCCTAAATCTACTTTACCCATAAGTTAGAATGTTAAATCATGATCAGATTTTGCCCCTCCCTCTTATTTAACAAGAGTTGTATGATAACATAGTCATTGCATTCCAGTGTTCTGATTATTTTCTACTCCAGCAACCAATTATTCCTTATTGGACAGAATCAAATCCAGAATGGCAATTCTCTTCATATCTTCTTCTACCCTCTGAAAAATCAAATTATCATCCAGGCAAGGCAAGAATTTATAAGCTGCTCTGCTGAAGCTTCTTTTGCACTGCTTTAACAGATGATATGGAACAGACACCTTCTACCTAGGAAAATCAATCTATTAAAAACTTTCTAGAATACAGGAAGGTAATGCTAAATACTGATTTATTTGTCTGTCCAACTCTCAACTGCCCACATGTGCTCAATAGCATATGTAGAGCTACCCACATATGCCACCCTATCTTCACCAGCTTTCCATCTCATTAAGCACAGTGAATATATGCATCAACCTTCTGCAAACACTCTTTAGAATCCCTCTCCCTTTCAAAGATTTCTTAGAAAACAAGTTTTTAAGTCCAAACTCCTAAAAAGAACAGTAAAAAGTTCTTACTATGCCCACTGCCCAATTCTGATTTGGCCTGGAGTATTCTAACAGCTGTGCACAAACCATAATCACAATGGGGGGAAAAATTAACCTGGATCACTAAGTAAAAGCTAAGAGATAAAGTATATTGCTTATCATTAGTTTATGAATTCCTTGAGAGCAGGAATTGTTGGGGTTTTCTGCTTCCTTTTGTATCTCTAGTGCTTAGAATAGTGCTTGGCACACAATAGGAGCTTAATAAATGTTTATTGACTGAAAAACCTAAAGAGGATCTTTTTTAATTATCATTGAAATTTGGGATAACCACACCCATTCCTTGACTACTCATTGGCAAGGCCACTATGTTTTTCTGGAAGAAAATAGTTTATAAATTTTCCAACGTAACTAATATTACTTCTGGAAAAAGGATAACAAACCCCAGCCCCCCAAATGGAAGGAAAGTATTCACCATCAAAATAAATTA
The DNA here is from genome assembly GCA_028627135.1 of Pseudochirops cupreus. Taxonomy (NCBI): domain Eukaryota; kingdom Metazoa; phylum Chordata; class Mammalia; order Diprotodontia; family Pseudocheiridae; genus Pseudochirops; species Pseudochirops cupreus. The sequence goes on along the minus strand of CM053582.1, from coordinate 524,907,196 downwards.
AGGAATGAGTATATAAAGTTGAGCTGGCTAGCCTACTCCTTTTCCTGGAGGTATAACATTCAAATTCTACATGATCTTTGAAATTTCAACTAATCAATAAACATTTTAAGTCCCTACTATGTGCCAAACTTGTGCTAAATGCTGGGAATAAAAAAAAAAAAAAGGTAAAAGACACTATCTGCCCCCAAGCTTACAATCTATTGTAATATGTATAATATGTAAACAAATACATACAAAACAGAATATATACAGGATAAATGGGGAGGGGGGAATTAACAGAAGTAAGGCACTGAGATTAAGTGGGGTTGGGGAAGATTTCCTATAGAAGGTAGGATTTTAATTGGGACTTAAAGAATGCCAGGGAAGTCATTAGGTGGAACAGAGGAGGGAGAAGGTTCCAGGCATGGAGGACAGACAGAGAAAATATCCAGAGTCAAGACATGGAGTGTCTTGTTTGTGGAAGAACCAGGAAACCAAAGTCACTAGATCGAAGAATATATATTGGGGAGTAATGTATAAGAAGACCAGAAAAGCAGGGAGGAGAGTTTAGTTAGCTCTTTGAATGCCAAGCAGAGCATTTATATTTGATCCTGGGGATAATAGGTAGCCACTGGAATGTATTGCATAGGGAAGGAGCATGACATGGTCAGATCTGCACTTTAGAAAAATTATTTCAGTGGCTGAATGGTAGATGAAGCTGGGAGAGATTTGAGGCAGGAAGAACCAACAGCAGGCTATCACATAGTGCAGGCTGCCAAAGGGGCCCATTGAAGGAAGGAAGGAAGGAAGGAAGGAAGGAAGGAAGGAAGGAAGGAAGGAAGGAAAGAAGAAAAGACTCTTGTTTTTGTCTCTGTATGTGTATGAGAGAGAGAGAAAGACAGAGAATGCCTCCACTGTCTGGGGCATCCATTGAGGTAGTCCAATGGAGAGGACAATGGGCTTGGAGTCAGGGAGCCAGTTCAAATCTCACCTTAGAAATTTACTAGATGCATGACCCATGGCAAGCAATTCACCCTCTCTGTACCTCAATTTCCTCTTTGATGAAATGAACCTAAATCATATGAATGTGAGGAAGAAGCATTCATAGGATTTTAACACTGGAAGAGATCAGAGAGGTTAGGCAAAATATTTTATAATTAAGTAAATGAGGCCTGAAAAGGGAAAATTACTTGCCTCAAATGGCGAAAGTAAAGCCATAGAATTTAGATCTTGAGTGTTTTACTGCCCTTTCTGCTACGTAATAAAATTATATTTCATAAAGAGAATGCATAAAAATGCTTCTTCACCCAGCTTCAATGCATAAACATAAAAATGGATGTGTTGGGAGAAAATGATACACCAAAATACCAGGAGAATTTTTAGATGCTCACTTTGAAAACTAAGGTTTATTAAAGTGTTATCAGTGGATAAACTTAGAAAAATTCCAGCCTGCATGCTAAGCAGGAACAGAAAAAAGAGAATCTATATTAGAACGATTAAAAGATTGAGTACAATGTATGAAGGAACAATTTGGCTCCTGTGTCTGTGAAAACCTCCATCTGTTTTAAATTATTTAAGGGGGACAAAAAAACTTGAGTTTTCAAAAGATACCAACTTTGTTTGAACCTGACCTTACTTCCTCTTTAAAATGATCTCATCTTTGTTACTCAGTTTAGTTTACCACTTAGTCGGCTCCCTTTGTGTTTTTGATACTGTGAGCTAGTTCTACAGCTTCCCACAGACACATCCAAAGAAAGCCTTGACTGCTCCTATTCTATAGAGCAAACAAGCTCTTTGGACAGTGAATTAAATGATGCACTTAAGAGTCAAAGGGATCTGAGTTCAAATCCTGCCCCAGACACTTAGCAATGTATGTGGCCCTGGGCAAGTTATTCAACTTTCCTCAATCTCAATTTCCTCTTCTGTAAAATGAACATAATAATTATGCATATCTCACAGAATTGTTGTGAGAACCAAACGAGACAGCATATGCAAAGCCAAATCTTAAACTGTTATATAAATGCTAGGTATTATATACTTATAGATATAGAGACATGTGTCTATATATACACACGTACATATAATACGTATTTTATATGTGTCTGTGTGTATCATGTTGCAAAGCTTAAAAAACTTAAAGTCTTATATAAATATCATCTATTGTCAGTATTACTGGCTCAAAACCTTAAATCATCTCGTAACATATCATGCTCTATTCTCTATTCCCTAATATCTTCTTCCCCATGCTATTGCTATTCATTGGCTTATGGAACTAACAACCATCTTTTCCTAGGCTCCCTATCTTCTCCTCACACGTGGAACCATGGTAAATATGGGAATGTTTACATAGGAGTGGATGAGTAAAGTCACAACATAAATATGTTGTGTGGATGTAATATAATAATATTATTTAATTATAATATAATGAATATTATATACATATATATGTATAATACATGGATGAATGGATGTCCAAGATGGATCTTTTGCTTCAGAAATATATCTAGATCTAAATCATTTTCCTGGCCCCTCTCACCATGCCCAATTTGAAGCATATTATTAGACTCCAGAACCTGCCTTGCTGTGTTCCTCATTTGTGGTCATACACCAAATGACAAGTCTCATTCCAAAAGCTTTCTTGGATAGACTGGGCTCCACAAAGTTTCTGGTTCCCTGAATTTAGTGTACTAGTATAATTATAATTATGGGGCAGTTAGGTGGCACAGTGGATAGAGTGCTAAGGCTGGAGTCTGGATGACTCATCCCCCTGAGTTCAAATGTGGCCTTAGACACATAGTAGCTTGGAGTCAGGGAGCCAATTCAAATCCCACCTTAGAAATTTACTAGATGCATGACCCATGGCAAGCAATTCAACCTCTCTGTATCTCAATTCCGTCTTTGATAAAATGAACCTAAATCATATGAATGTGAGGAAGAAGCATTCAAAGGACTGTAACACTGGAAGGGATCAGAGAGATTAGTTAGGCAAACCTTATTTTATAATTAATCTATAATAATAATAAATAATAAAATGATTTGCCTCATTTTCCTCATCTTTAAAAGGAGTTGGAGAAGTAAATGTACCTTCGCCAAGACAACCCCAAAGGGGGGTCACAAAAAGTTGAACATGACTAAAATGGCCAAACAATAACAATTTGATTATAATCTGTATGGCAGAGAGCCATCATTTGGTGAAGGAATCACACACTCACACACACACACACACACACACACACACACACACACACACACACACACACCCCTATCTCAGATAATCTAGACTACTGTACATTAAATGTAGATTTAAACATAGATTTCTTTGGTGTAAGCCAGATTACTCTGTTTTTTAAAGAATAGACTAAAAAAGATGCCTAGGAGAAATGAGAGGTTAAGTGACTTACTCAGAGGCGCACAGATAATACATGTCAAAGTTAGGATGTGAAGGTGGGTCTTCCTGACCCCAAGGTCAGTGCTCTATCCACTCTCCCATGCTACCTTGAAGTCTCTATACATAAAATACAATGTAATATAAGATAGGATATAGTATATATTCCTCCAGAAAGTCTAATGGCAATATGTCATTGACATAAAGGTTTTATGCTACAGCTCATATAGTTCTCATTAGTGACATATAAAATAGACACAACTCTGGATTTATAGAGAATGTGATAGGGTCTACATTTTTAATAAGCCTTCGGAATTGTTCTCAGCATTGTTATATAAATGTAGGAGACTCTTCTGATGATGAGAAGGATGTTTTCCTTATATAATAAAGGGCACTGGAGAGGACCACTTTCTAAATATTTGGGACTTTCATGACTCTGATAGTTTAGTATTAACAAGAAAATTATAAGCATGTTCTTCATGGAGGAAGGGGATTATTCATCAGTCTGGTAGATTCCTAGTGAGAAAATTCCCTTTACTTATGTAGATTAGCAACCACAGTTACCCCTTCAATATTGCAGAGGTTAGGAAAGCAGCAACCCATGATTTGAAAAAATCTTTGTGAAATTGTTTGACCCTCTCTTCATACCAGAGAAAAGGTCTGAATTTTATCTTTTTCTTTTATGGGGTTTTTAAGTACCTTCTTGTAAAATTTGGGTTAAGTATTTGGTCATAACCTATATGTAGGTCAATGTTAAGTAAGAATACTTTTTCTGTGTTGTCTGTGACTTCTGCAAAACTCCCCAAAAAATTCCCATTTAGTTTCTTATGTCATCCTGTGATATATCAAAACCACAATGGGAAAAGTTACGAGGTGGAAGGAATAACTGTACTCTGTAATTAAGTGTATTAAGATTGCCTGGGAGTTACTGCAAGCTTAAATGGTTTTGACCAAGACCACAGAGGTAGTATGCCTAAGAGTCAGGCCTTGAACCCAGGTCTTTCTGAGTCCAAGGTCAGACCTCTATCTGCCACCTCACCCTGTCTCTCGTGCTTCAATATGGTGGAATAGAATAACTCAAAATTCTACATGACTAAAAAGCTTACAAAGCACTTTGTAAACACGACTGCATCTGATCTTCACAGTTACCCTGCAAAAAACCTACTCTAGCTCTTATTATTGTCATTTTATACAGGGGGTCGTGAGCAGTCAGACATGACTGAAATTACTAAACAACAAGGTGAGCACTCATAGGGAGTTATTATTTGTTGAAGTAAACACACACATCTATCTCAGATAATCTAGACTACTGTACATTTTACATTATTAGACTGCTGTCATTTTACAAAGGAGAAAGCTGAGACTCACAGAGGTAAGGTACACACAAAGGACACCTTAAGTGTCCCAGGGAATCCTGTATAACTCTACCTTTAGCCTGGTCTGCACTATACTGCTGCCCTGATGGAAAGCTACAAAGGAAATGACATAGAAGAAAAGAACTCTGAAATCCCACATCCAAAGGACCATCTGTGTTTGTGTGTGATTAATGTTGTAAATAATAGAAACCTACCACATTCACCACTACCCAACCAATTCATTAGCCAGTAAGCCAGCTCCCTTCTTTTTCTTCAATGATTTTCTGTATTTTAAAAGGAAAAAAATAATGAAAAATTACTCACTTTCAAAATAAGCCCTACAATTCAGAAGCATTAGGCTTCATTTTATAGATGAAACAGCAGCACTTTAGCGTGAAGACAGCAGTGTTTTTCCTCAGGACACAATCAAACACCAAGCAAACCAGTCTTTAACATCAGCTTTTGGGTCTGACCCATTTCTTGCTTAAAGGAACAAAGCAATTGACTGATTATGACCAAGGGAAAGGAGCTGATGCTTATAACAGACCACAGGTGCTAAGAGCATGGTTTAGCTGAGAAGGCTGAACCCGGGGGTAGAAGGCTAGATATTGTGTCCCTGCTTTAAGACTTAGCTGGGCAAATTCGGGCAAGCTCTTTAACACCTCCTAACCTAAGTTTTGCTCAGCTGAAAAATTGAAATAAAGTAATATTAACATTACTCACTTCACAGATTTGGTGTGAGGAAATCCGTGTGTAAACCTTAAAGCACTCCTATATGTGTGGGTTAGGAATGTTAATAAGCTCCAGCTCTGTACCTATAAGACTTCCTTCATCTTTTGCTTTATTACCACAACCTTGTGCTTTCATAGGTTTAGTTAGATATTTTAGACACACAAGTTTGTGAGAGCAGAATTTGATTTGGGGGAGTTCCTCCAAGTACCATTTTGCAAAACCACCCCCTAAGTCAACCCTTGTCTACCCACCAAGTCAAAGGAATAATCCACAAATATTTAAATATAAAATGGAATAATTCTCATTCCCAGACACATAAAACCCATCAATTAATAGAGAAAAGACAGATAGACAACTCCTAGACATTCTGCAAGGATTCCTTGAAGATTGTTAACCAATTACATGGTTAATCCATGTACAAACTAGGATCCTAATCCAGGTCTCCTTTCTCTAGGTCTTTTATACTAGAAAGCTTCCCCTTCATTCACAAATTCTACCAATGTCTCAGCTATCAACTCATAGTTGAATAAGAATCCCCCAAGATCATACCATGTAGCCTTTGAAGACATCTGGTGACAGGGTACTCACCACATCTGAAAGCAACCCACACCCATGTTGGATAGCTCTCCTTGGTAGAATGTTTTTCTTTATAGTAAACAGCAATTCATCTCTTTTTAGCTACAGTCCATTATGCCTACTTTTGTCCACTCAGGTCAAGCAGTAGAAGTCAAATCCTTCAAAGTGACAGTCTTTGTAATTCTTGAAGAACACAAACATGCTCCTTCCCTTGATACTTTTCTTTATGCTATATAATTAATTTTTATTGGAAGAAACTCATTACCAATATGCAAAACATTAAATATATAGTCCCATCTGTACTAGTTTCAGGAAAGTTCACCACATTCCTAGTAGCAGCAAAGTATTTTTCCCCACCCAAAAGAAAAAAAAGTTGAACAGACCAACTAGGACAGAAGCAAGTATATTCCAAAGAACTTTCTTCTCCATAGAAGGGTAAAAGTCTAGAAACAACAAAAAGCTGAAGTATTATTAGTTGCTTGTATATTCCAAACATAAATAGTTATGTTCTCTCTGCAAAGGAACTAGGGAAAGATTCCTGTCTTGTCAAATTAATTCCACTAAACTCAACAAAATTTTATCCTTGGTGTTTCTCTTTTCTGCATTCTTTTTCCTGGTGATAGTACCATCTCCCATGAGTACCCTTGTCTTTCCTCCTCTAAACTCCAGTGCCCTTTTCTACACACACACACACACACACACAAACATACACTCAATTAACTCTAGTAGCTCCCTCTTGCCACCAGAATATAAAATCCTATTTTTTCCCTATAAAGTTGTCTACAACCTGGCCACTGCCAACCTTTCCTGTTTCCTTCCACCATATACCCAACCCCACCCTGCATACTTCTCAAACTAGCTTCTTTCAAGTCTCAGGTAAATTTTTACCTTCTCCAAGTAAACTTACCCAGTTCTCCTGAATCTTAGCTCCTTTTCCCTTTGCTTATCACACACACACACACACACACACACACACACACGTGTGTGCATGAGTATGTATACGTGTGCATGTGCACATGCATGTGTACATGCATTGTATCTGTACACGTGTGTGCGTATGTATATGCATATGTCTGGCAGCTGGGTGGCACATTGGATAAAGTACTGGGCCTAGAGTCAGCGAGACCTGGGTTCAAATCTTGCCTTAGGAACTAGAAGTATGACCCTGGGAAAATCACTTAACCCTGTTTGCCTCAGTTTCCTCATCATTAGAATGAGATGGAGAAGGAAATGGTGAACCACTCTAGTATCTCGGCCAAGAAAACCCCAAATGAGGTCATGAAGATTTGGACACAAGTGAAACAACTGAATGACAACAAGAAAAACAATATATTGTGACCATCTTGTTTGCACATAATTGTTAGCATGTTATCTCCCCTATAAGACTGTAAGCATCTTTAGAGCAGGTACTGCGTTTCTTTGTGTCTCCAGAATTCTGTCTGGTTTGTAGTAGGTGATTAATAAGCTAGTTGATTGTCTTTTTGTTGTTGTTGTTAATCTTTGTATCCTGAGCCCTAACTAAAGTGCTTTGAACATAATGGCATAATCGATTATAGAATTTAATGAGTATTTTTTTACTACTATGTACTCAGCCCTTCACTACACTCTGTAACGGAATATTACCTTTCCAAGGGTGAAGAATGTTAAAGTATTCTCCAGATTGTGTTTATTTAACAAAACACAAGACACATAAAAAACAGGGACTATACCAGATTATCTGAGGGCTCAGCCATTCCCTTCAGTTTGCCCATTTGGAAGTCTGATTGAGAGAAGTCAATGATCTTTGAATGGCCTTACATTCTTAGCTTAATAGAGCAGAAGATGTATATTATTGACATTTGGGAAACAGGTTTGTTTTCCAATAACATTGACTTTGTTCCACTCAACAAATAGATTATTTTGCTTTGTTCCCCTCCAATTTTGGTTAATCTGACTGTGTTATCTGAACTAAAAGGTTAAAAATGGCTGCCAGTCTATTGTTCAAATCCCTGCCACTTTTAGAGTTATAGCCTTCATTCTGACATCCATTGATGATTTAATTTAAACAAACTGGCCTTGCTAATTCAGTAATTAGTGACTTAGCAAAGTACCAATTATAGTGGGAAGTGAAGAAATAACCTCAAATTTGCATATACAATGAAATTTCAACACTAAAAAGCTGTTTCAAAAAGTGATGATATCTTAGGAAACATTGAAATATCTTATCAAAACCAACACATAATCCAATTTAAAAATAACAGACTCAATAATCATCTCAGAATTTCTGAACCTCTTATACTAAGTAAAAATGACAAATAGTCTTTCCACATTTCTGCTTGGAAAATCCCCTTTTGCCAAATTTACTTTCATTTTGATTTGAGAGGACAATATTTTTCTCCTTTCATTTAGGGCAGGAGTTCTTAATGTTTCTTAATTTGTGTGTGTGTGTGTGTGTGTGTGTGTGTGTCTGTGTGTCTGTGTGTTATAGGTCCCTTTAGCAGTTTGGTGAGGTCTATAGACCCCTTCTCAGAATAATGGGTTTGAATGTAGAAAATAAACTTCATAGGATTAAAAAGGAAGTAAAAGGTTAATAAAAGTAATGCTGTAATGATTTTATTTCACCCCATGCAAGTTCCCAAATGCATTTGTGGGCTCTCGTTAAATATTCTTGATTTTGTTGGTTTTTTTTTTTTAGTCATGTCTTACTCTTCGTCACCCCAGTTGGAGTTTTCTTGGCAAAGATGTTGGAATAATTTGCCATTTCCTTCTTCAGCTCAGATTTTTCCTTTCCTTCAAATGAGTAAAATGTGGTAAATAGGGTTAAGTGACTTGCCTAGGGTCACATAGCTGGTAATTGTCTGAGACTAGATTTGAACTTAGGAAGATGAGTCTTCCTGATTCCAGGCCCTGCACTCTAACCACTGTGCCACCTAGCTCCACCTTGTACAACATAGTTGTACAACATAGCCTATACCTAAATGATTTTCCCTCACTATCACTGAATTTTATAAAAGTCCTTCACACCCTTCAAGGTCTTACTTTAGAATCCCCTTGTGATACTTCTATCCTTAGCCAGAAAAATGAGATGCTCTCATTAATGGCAAACATGGGAAAGGTTTCAGAAGTTTAATTTCAGAAGTTTAATGCTACATAATCCAGGAAAGAGCCTAGTAGTGCATGATAAGCAATAAATTTGGAGTCAAAGGATATGGGTTCAAGTTCTGACTTTACTGCTAACAATGTAACTGGTGAGTTTTAGTTCCCTCAACAGCAAAATTAAACAGTTCAAATCTAACCCCCAAAATGGAAATTGGTTGAGTGAGGAGCCAACAAAACAGTAATGTACCTTTAAGACATCCTTCCTTTCTCCCTTTCTCTCCCTCTCCCTATCTTCTTTCCCTCTTCCTATCCTATCTTCTCTCTCTCTCTCTCTCTTCTCTCCTCTCCTCCTCTTCTCTCCTCTTACACACACAGATACACACACAAACAGACACACACACACACACACACACACACACACACACACACACACACACACACACCAGGAAAGGAAAAGAGACCAAGTAGCAAATAATGGAAGACAGTAGGTTCAACTTCATTCTTGGCTCACTTTAGATCCAAACTCATTAATTACCTAAGAAATTTTCTCATCATAGAAGACATAAGCTAGCATTAAGATAATCAGAAACATTTCTGAACTCTGCTGGCTCTGCCATAGCTAAGCAGTTGTTCCTGTATGAGACAGAGCGATAGCTCCATCAATTGCTGAAAAGTGATTGAAAGAAATGGAAGCCTTAAAGGAATCACCTAGCCCAACCTCCAAGGTCACATAGCTGATTATTGGCAGAGTCACAGGTTTTGAATACAAATTTTCTGAAGTCTGGTTCTATTATTTTTTCCACTACATGTTTTGGCCTATGGAAACATGTGAGGACATTGCATCCTGACTGGTGATTCCTTTAGTCTGTTTGACTCAGGACTAAAGCTAATTTCTAGTTGTTCTCAAGAATCTCTGTCCCTGCAGCAGGACTTCCTCACTTTGTCCACCACCACCATTGTCAAGCCAGAATCTCTAAATTGGAAAGAACCTCAGTAGCTATCTAGTTCAATCTTTTCCTAAACAAAATCTCCTCAACAGCATTCCCCAAAAGTTAGCATCAAGAATCTGGAAGACCTCTAATAAGGAGGAAGCCATCACTTCCCAAGGCAGCCTGCTTTGTTTTTATATAGCTCTAATTGCTAAGAAGTGATTCCTTACATCAAGCCAAAATATGCCTATTTGCAGCTCATATGCATTGCTCCTAGTTCTATCTTAAGAATCTCTTTTAAGACCTCTTTCACGCATGAGCTCCTTAAATATTTGGAAATAGTCCTAATCTCCCTTCCCCATTTTGTCTTTTCTAATCATAAGATTTCCATTTTTTTCAGCCAACCCTCTTTTACTATAAACTTAAAACATTTCAGTATCTCAGTTGTCCTCTATGAAACCTCTTTAATCCATTAACACTCATTCTAAGGTGTGAAAGCCAGTAATGAACACCAGACTTCAGATATGAAATGACCATGATAATAATGGTTGCTATCACTTCTGTAGTCCTAGAAGCTCTGCTTCTCTCTCAGAGTTACATTAGCTTTGTAGGCTATCATTTCATACTGGTGACTCATGTTATTCTTACAGTCCTCTAAGATAAGCAGATCTTTTCCAGACAAGCTACTATCTAATCATGCTTGGGTTCAAATGTTGGATCTGTCACTTATTGCATAGGCTGCCTTGTAGAAGTCTGAGAATAGTTCCACAGACTTCACCAAATTTCAAAAGGGGGGTAGGGGTGGGTCTGTAATACACACAAAAAACTCAAAAACCCCTGGACTTGAGGATCTCTAAGTTTCCTTGTTCTAAATCCATAGTCCCCTGTTGTAATACAACTTCATACCTCTTATATGTCATCTACTATAGACTTCAAATGGATGAGAAAATCTCTATGAAATTGTCAGCTCCTCCATTTAGAGGAGTTCCTTTTTGGAAATGACATTATGTTGACTGTACCAAGCCTCAGAACTTTCTATAACTATTTATATGAGAACAATAACCATGCATGATGTTGGCCTATAGAAAGGAAAATCTAAGCTTATTGTCTAGGCTACAATATGAACCCATGAAATTATTCCAGCAGAATCAGAATATGTCACACACACATACACACACACACACACACACACACACACACACGCACACACACACCAAAAAGGCTGCAACATTTTAATATATCTGTTGTGTTCATATCTGCAAATGCACATATGTGAATGCATGTGCTTATAGAGAGTTATAATGCCACTTATATAAAGATATGAGAGTGTGTGTGTGTATGCGTGTGTGTGTGTGTGTGTGTGTGTGTGTGTGTGTGTGTGTGTGTGTATGGCAGGCACTTCAAATGAATAATGAGATTACATAAGGATTGAACAGGAGGAGAGAGGGCCTTTGGGAAAAGGTAAAGTTCTTTCAAACCCCTAAACTTCTTAAAACAAATGCCCATCTTTCTAATACTACTATTCTTGATGTGGTATGGCTACAAGTCCTAGAATATGACAATCTCTGAAGAACTGAAGATGAGAATCACCTATGGGGCAAAGAGAAGCACATGATGTGTAAGAAGTCTGTAAGTTATTATAAACCAGGAATTGTGCTGGAGAAGGGACATAATACCTTTAAGGATATATGTGACCAAAAAAAAAGATGGTGGGTAACAAATTGAGAATGATAAATAAGCAATGAACAGTGCAAGGGGCCCACTGTTATTCATGTAAAGGAAGAAGGCCCCAGAACATTGGGCAGAAGCCTGCCTACTCCCAGTGGAAAATTTATAGGAATATATGGAATGAATAGCTACATTGTAGGAGAAAATATACCCTTTTTAATAATATCATGGATATATTAGCTTTGGAATTGGAATAAATTTCATCTCATTAGATTCAGCCTGGTGTTCTGGTCTGTCAAGAGTCAGGGTTGGGGAACCTGCAGCCTTGAGGCCATCTTGGGCCTCAGTTGTGGCCTTTTGACTGAGTCCAAGTTTTACAGAACAAATCCTTTTATTAAGGGGATTTGTTGTGTGACGTTTGGATTTGGTCAAAGGGCTGCACTTTAGGACCTGGGGGCCACATGTGGCCTCAAGGCCACAGGTTCCTCATCCCTGGTCAATATATTTCATGGATCTGAACTGTGTCATCTAAACTGTTAACTATCATTCCCAATTTGTCAGTCATCTGAAAATTAGATAAGGATATCTTGTTATATATGCCATTTTTTTCATCACTTTAAAGTTATTGCTTCCTCTTTAGATTCAACGAGGCATTCTGTTTGTAATTCACCCGCATCAACAAGCGTAGCTCCTTACACATATGAGATAGAGAAAGTAATATTTATTAAATTGAGCTGAATTAAATAAGCTTTTCAAGAAGAAAAAAATTGTCATTAATATTTTGGCTCAGCAGCTTCATTACTATCATTAGAGGTATCAGGATATTGTTGGGGTTTATTGGGATTCTTTGAAAGATGTTCTTCAACCTTCTGCTTGACAGATAGTCCTGCTTGGCACAGGACTCTAGGCTATCCATGCAGAAAATGATTTGCGGGGAAAAAGCCATTCATTTAAAAAGATAACAGCAGGTTTGAGACCATGCTTTAAACACCAAACACACACCTACCACCAGGAAATGTTAGCCATCTGAGGGAAGGGAAGCAGGTGGCCACACAGTATGAACTGCATTGTGCAGCCAACCTGATACATTATGGGTGTCAGTGTTGCTGGTCAGATTTTCTCAAGGCAATTCTGTATCTAGGGAAACTGGTTCCCATTCAAGATTGACCTACCTCCTGAAGAAAAATATCAACAGACCCATACCATTATTATCCATGGAGGTCTTCAACTGCTGTTTACAGAACAAGCGCCTCCATTTAGCTACAAAAAGACATTTTTTTAAATTGAATTTCTCTCAAAATGCACCTGGGTTTTGTCACTGGAAAGGGAAAGTCATTTTCTAAAGAAAATAGAAACTCCCTAGAGAAAATTTCCAGAGTATTCAAGCTTAACAACAAAAGAAAACAGTTGAACAATATTTTTCTCTCTTCTGCTCCACTCCTCATGATCTTTGTCCGAGACTGAAGGAAAAGGTCCTTCTGTATGTAGCTCCCTCCTATCTTGGCAATGGTTTTATAAGGGGTTTTCTATAGTTCTAAGTCTAAGACATACCTGGTTTCCTCATTAAATTATTATATACAGGATCAAGAGCTATATTTAAGTAGAAGACCCAACATTGGAGCCAGACACAGTTTTAAATAATCCATAATATATATTCTTACATTTTCATTTGTTTCTTAGACCTCATTGTTGTATGTTTTCTAATGAAGAGGCTGAGGAAAGGGAGGTAGAAGATGCTTCCCTTTGGGCAACAAATGACTCAAAAAGAATAGGAAAAAGGGGCAAAAGGTCCCTAAAGGCAACAGACTTAAATAGAACCCAGGGGATAACTGAAAGATGAGGGTCAGAATAAAGCAGGGACTAGGTATTGAGTGCTCCAGCTGTGAAAGAAAAGATTTAAATGGATTTCAGAGGCCTTTCTACCACCTAAACTGTGACCAAAGAACTCTAAGCTAGAGGAAATGCCCCTTCAGGAATCAGTGAACTGCAAAAGAGACAACCAGTTTCCTTCAGAATGTCAGGCAAACCAGGGGTCCTTACCAGGACCTGACACTGCATTAGCATTTAATCATAACTTGTTGGTTGATTGTTAGAATTACTATAAGGAATTTTCTGAAAAATGACACAACTCACTCCAACCACCCCACATTCACTATCTCCAATTCTGCGAGCTCTTTTAGAAAGTACAAACAGATTTCCAAAAGGTGATGCTCCCTGACCCTATAGGATAAATTCTCCAACTCACCATACTTCCCACCAAAATTATTTTAAACAGACTTCATCAGGACAGAAGTCAGTGTATTCCAAAGAACATGCCTTATCCTATAAAGAGTATAAGGATAGAAATATTTAAGTGCCATCTTATTATTTGTTTGTGCATAACTAAACAGTTATGTTCCCTCACTGAAAAAAATCTAATGTCTCAGGGCTATAAATTTTCATTTAATGTATACTCCCAAGACCCAATAGAATGATTTTTATATTATAAAAATTGTCACTTTCATTATGACAGTTTCAAAGAGAAATTTTAGAGCCTAGAGGCTTCGGGGATAATATCACAACACAGAACCACCTACAGATGATGTGCAGGTCCTGGCTGAATTTAGGTAGTGGTTATTCTTGGACAAAGGAGTCCAAAGCCAGAATCCTGAGGAAGTTTGTCTGTCAATATGATAAACATGGTGCCATGGACAAAATGCTGGCTCTGAAGTTGGATTGCAAATATTTCCCCTGACTCTTACTATCTGTGTAACCTTGAGTAAGTCATTAAACCTCCATGGACCTCAGTTTCTTCATTTGTAAAAGACAACAAGGGAGGAGGCTAGATAACCTTTGAAGTTCCAATAAGATTTGGACCTATTATTTCTTTTTTTCCTCATTAATAACTTCTGAACTATATTTTTCACTCTTATCACCTCCAACAAGCTTTCATACATTTCATGGAGACATTTGCTGAAACTAAAGCCATAGTTTTGTTTTAGGAAAACACAAGGGTTGCTCACGGCACCTGACTGGGAAAGTTTAGCTCACTACAATTCATAGAAAATGGCCTCTTTGGTATGCACATTGTTTCTGGAGTTCAATAGCAAAAGACTCAGGGTGAAGTAGGGATGTTGGATTCCATTTTATACGGTCACCTACACAAAATGTCCTGTTCTCAGCACTCTGTGCTGCCTCAGCCTAAGGCTGGAATTAAGGAGAAAGGTAATAGTCCCACATCATTCTGTCATGGTCTGTGCTGTTTGTCCTTTGTTCTCAAAGAGGACTGTGGCATCAGAAAGGTGATACCATGACATATAGGTGAATTGGATTTAAGTGAAGGAGTGCTATGTAAAATCATCACCTCACTTTCTCCTCCAGAGCCATCTGGGTCCAGTGGCAAGATAGAAATCAGGACAATTAGAGATAGCCTTGGATGCAGTGGGAGATCTTGGCCTTTGGTGTGATGGAGGCAATGCCCAGTCAGTGATTAAGGCTAGGTGAGAAATGAGGCAAGGAATGGCCCCTTTTACCTAGTCAAAAAATCAATCTGGGAAGGGAAGAACTTCAGGGTTTCTGGGCAAAATAGAAATAATTGCTATTTCTCTTCAGTCTGATCATATCTGGAACATTATACTCAGATACAGCTACCATTGTTTTAGAAAGAACATTGAGAACCTGGAGCATCTCCAGAGAATGAAGACGAGGACACTGAAGGGTCTCAAAATTATAACCCATGAAGATAAATGAGAAGGAAGGGAAGAAATTTAGTTTGAAGAAGAGATGACTTAGAAAAAACACACTATTTCTCTTTAATACATGAAAAACTGTCATGTGAAAGATGAAGCTTGCTTTGCCAGACTCCATATAGCAGAATCAAGATCAGCAGTTTGAACTTGCAAAGGCATTAATGACTTCCTTATAAAGAAAACTTTATTTTTCAAAAAATTAAAGGGATTATCTTGATGGGTAGGGAGTTTCCCAACACCATGGAACCTCAACATTGATGTCTATTTATGAAGAATATCATTGAGGGAATTCTAGCTCAAATATCGAAGTGTAATTGGACTCCAAAAGAGGAATGACATTGCTTGGGCTGGAAATATTGGAGGCTTCATGGAGGGGCTGGGATTAAGAATCAAAGACCATTAAGTTGAATGATAAATAATTTATTTCAACTCCCTGGTTCTGTGGTTGAGAAAACTAGTCATCAGAAGGTTGATGGTAGAGGCCAGACTAGAATAGAGGTCTTCATATTCCCAGTCCAGTATTCATAGGATTTAGACAAAGCAGATGGAATGAGGAATTGTATTCTAAGTTTTAAGTTCCCTTCAAACTTTGAAATTTCATGGTTCTTGATTTTGGAAACCCTAGGTTTAGGTCTTTGAAAATTGACCTCCCTGAAGTATTCCCTTCATTATGTTGATTCTCTGCTCAAAAACATGAAATGGCTTCCTCTTACTTATTGTTCAAATTCATTGCCTTTATTCTCACAGCCCTCTCTTTCCAACATATATCCTACTACATGTTCCTCCATCCTCCCCAAAGGATCACTCTCCTAGCTATTCCCTGAACATATACTTATTACCCTGCCTTTCATCCTATCCAGAATAACATCTCTTATTCTCCCTACTTTATCTAAATCCTGTAAACATTAGGATGGAAGTCAGAAGACCTTTGTTCTGAACTCTATTGCTAATTACCTCATGGCCTTGTACAATTGTTTTCTCAACCACAAAATCAGGGGGTCAAAATATATAATTTCTCATCCAAGTTATATTCCATGGTCCAAAGCCCTAACTCTGCCATGAAGCCTTCTCCAATTATTCCAGTCCATAGTCATTGGATCCAATTAAACTCCAATTTAATTCAATAGGCATTTATTAAACAGCTAATGTATGTATGGTACTGTACTAGACCCTGGATATATAAAAACAGATACAAAAATAGTCTCTTCCTCCAAGGAACCTATATTCAATGGGAATAAAACCTATATATAGATAAATAAATGCAAGACAATTTTAGGAGAACCAGAACGTGAATTACTGGCAAGATCAGAAAAGAGTTCTGCGGGGGGGGGGGGAGGGAGGGATGTACTTGAATTGATTCTTGAAGAAAGTTAAGAATTCTAAGAGGTGGGGCGGCTAGGTGGCTCAGTGAATAGAGCACCGGCCCTGGAGTCAGGAGCACCTAAGTTCAAATCTGGCCTCAGACACTTGACACATTTACTAGCCATGTGACTATGGGCAAGTCACAATCCCAATTGCCCTCCAAAAAGAAAAAAAAAAATTCTAAGAGGTGGTGGAGAGTAGCATCTCAAGTGTAATAAGACAGACTTAGCAAAGACTTTGAGGGAGGAGATGGAGGATCAAGTTCAAAAACACAGCAGATAAATCAATTTGACTAGAATGGATAATTTGTGAAAGGGAATAATGATGAAAAGGTGTGGAAAAGTAGGATCAATACAGGCTATTGAAGGCCTTTGAATGGCAAGATGACTAGTTTGTATTTTATCCTAGAAATAATATGGATCTGCTAAAGTTTATAGGATTGTAGATCTAGAGTTATAAGGACCCTTAGAGGAAGATCCCTTCATTTTACAGATAAGGAAACTGAGGTCCAGTAAGGTCAGAAGTGACATGCCCAGGGTCACAGAGATGTGAAGTGTCTGACACAAAATACGAACCCAGGTCTTCCTGACTCTTAGTCCAGTACTCTATATTCTATGACAAGTTATTTTACTGTCCAATAGCAATAGTCTAACAAGAGGTCATGAGTGGTCACGTGAGCATAGAGAAGGGTTCAGACATCAGCAATTTATTGTTCTCTGTTACATGAATGATGGTTTTTGTTGTTGTTGCTTCTGCTTACTTGTTTGATTTTTCTTTACCCAGCCAAATTCTATGGTTAAGGGTAGGGACCATGTCTCCTACTTGAAAAATACTATGGAATAGTTTTTTAAAATCTGACTTTCAATTCAGAAGACCTGGGTTCTTCCATTTCTAGCTTGATGCTTTCTTAATGTAGGACCTTGTCAAGGTCACAGAACTACTCAAGGACTCAGATATTTCATTAGCAAAACATTAATGAAAATATTCTGATTACCTCCTCCATGGAGTTATTGTGAGGGAGCATTTTGCGAACCCTAATTAAGGTATTTTATGTCCAGTGTGAGCTGTCATCTTCTCAACCAATAGAGATTTCTTGAGCTCCTTCTTTGTGCTGGGCACTGCACTAGACCCTGGAGAAATGAAAAGAAAAAAAAAATCCCTCCCCATAATGAGGTTACATTCTCAGGAAAAATACATTTAAATATTTACATATAGGTAAATAGAAAAAACCTCATAGGAGGTAGGAGAGGACAAAATAGCAGTTGGCAGGATCAGGAAAGAACTTTGTGTAGAAGGTAAGCTTGGAGCAAAGTTTAAAGGAAATTCAAGATTCTACGAGGCAGAGACAAAAAAGGAATCAGTCCCAGGTATGGCCAATCATGGCTCACGGGCATGGCGACACAAGCTAGAAGACAAGCCGAGGTGGAGAACGAGCCTTGATTGAGCTCCTATGTACCAGGCATCACACTAAGCACTTTACGTATATTATTTGATGTCCAGCAAGAAGGTCAATTTGACTGGATAGTAGAGCATGTGAAAGGAAGCAATGAATAATAAAGTTAAAAAGGTAAATAGGTATTAGGCTAGATAGGGTAGAAAAAGCATTAAAGGCCAAATAAACAAGTCTGCAGCTAGGTGACCTAGCAGACAGAAGAAAGGACTTTGAACCAGGAAGACTTAAGTTTAACTCTAGCCTCAGACACTTAACAGCTCTACCATCCTAGGCAAAGTCACAACCACCAACTGCCTCAGTTTCACAGGTGTTCTGATGGTAAAATGAGCTAATATATGCAGCATTTCACTCTCCTTAAAATGTTATAATATTGCTTAGAGTACCTAGCACAATTCTGAGTCCAGAGTGTAGGATCTACTGTCAGAAAGTCCTGAGTTTGACTCCTGCATGACCTTTCTCAAGTCATTTAACTCCTCAACCACAGTTTTCTTATCTGTAAAATGGGTATAATAATAGCACCTACCTTATAGTAATGGCATAAGGATCAAATGAGAAAAAAAAGTGTAAAGTAACTTAACTTGGAATATTACATAAACACCATCTATTCTTCTTCTTTTTTTTTTTTTTGGAGACACAGGGTTCAGTGACTTGCCCATGGTCACAGATCTAATAAATATCTGAGACGACATTTGAACTCAGCTCCTCCTGACTCCAGGATCAGTGTTCTATCCACTGCACCACCTAGCTGTCCCCCATCACTGTCTCTTAATGTGTTATCTACACATATGCTATATTGCACAGCAAGGAGAAGAACATCTATAAAAGCCTGCCTCAAAACATGACTGAGGTAGTCTCCTCTAAAAATGATTGCCATTCAATGTATCTTAGTGTCATTTCCCTACACAAGACTCTTGCGTTGCTTTATTTTCTGATCCTTGGAAATTTCTTCCTATTCATTCCTGGGTTCTTTGCAATTCCTTACATAAAACATTCTCTGTCCCACCTCCGGGCATTTTCATTAGCTATCCCCCAATGTCTGGGATATTCTCATTGTGTGGGTGAGAAACCTCACTTACCCAAATCAAAGGAATGTAGAAGAGAACTTCGAACAGACAGGAGTTTTATTCTTAAAAAAAATACATACCCTGGGGCGGGGAGAAACCTCTCCCCGCCACATGTCTGAAGAAGAAGGAGAGAGCAAGAGAGAGAGCACATCCCGGTGCCCTTTTTTAAAAACGCTGAGAGTCATAAAAAGTCATAAAAAGTACATTATTTTAAGTTCTATTGGAAGAGAGAGAGAGTATGGATTCCACTCAGGTAAAGTCAGAGCGTCTCTGACTTCTCATTGGAGGAGGGGCGGAGTCCCATTTCAGCGGGAATTTAAACAAAGAAAGATTTCCCCCACCTGTCCCACTCACCTTTTGCTTAGGCAAAAGGTGCCGGCGCACAGTCTTTAAGTAGACAAGCAACTCTTGTGGGATTCCTGTCCCCACCCCGAGCCCACAGCAAAAAGCTCCCATCAGGTCTACCTCCAGCCTACCCTAAACAAAAGCTCTGATTTGCATTCTAATACTGCCTTTGGAGAATCTCAACTTTAAAGGCTTCCCATTCATCATCTCTGTCCCTTAACTTCCCCAGCTTCCTTCCAGTCTCAGCTAAGGTCCCACCTTGTATGAGAAGCCTTTCCCAGTCCTCCTTGACCTTAGTGCCTCCCCTCTGAGATCATCCCCATTTTATTCTGTTCATCTTGTTTGTGGGTAGTTCTTTGCGTATTGTCCCTCTCATTAGACTGAGAAGTTCTTCAAAGCAGGGACTTTTGCCTTTCTTTGTATCCCCCAATACTTCGCACAGTGTCTAGCACATAGTAGACTCTTAATAAATGCTTATTTACTGACTGACATTCCATTTTTGACTGCCCAGAGTTGGATGATATATGCATTGATTAGAGAAATCACCAGACCTCAGAAGGAAACCTCTTATGGGAAAAGAGAGAAGTGATGCAAGCCTAGATCCAATAAAAGTAGAAATTCGAAACCAGGCCAGATCAGAAATTAGTGTCTTGGGAATGCCAAGTCTAAGGCAAGAGATAATACTGGGAATGGAAGATACTGTGCAGGATTTCAGTCAGGGAATTTCTATATGGAATGAAGACACTAGCAACAGCACCCTGAAATTACAGCTAGTCTGATATAAAGGTTCTACTCAAACTTTCACCTTTCTACAGAGACTATATGCATTCCCTTCCCTCCCCCCTCTTTATTTTGTTTTCCTAGTGAAGTTATAGGATCTTCAAAGTTCTAGGAATACCACTGGCCCTTTATCTATTCTTGCCCTAAATTTACCTTCCTGCCACCCTATGCTAGTTATTTTCAGAAATTAAAAATAGGACACCCTCCCCAAAGGTGAAAAGATACTCTGTTCAAGGACTTATTCTACAAAATAATAAGAATAATTTGTTGTTGTTTAGTCTTAGAATTGAAGTGGAAGAGGTAAACTGAGGTAAGGCTCCAGAATCAGAGTGCATCATTTGAGTCTGCTGCTCTGTCCTACAACCATCACAGTCTCTCTGTCCATCTGTGCCTCTGGGGTGGGTGGCCATCACCTCTGAAATCAGCGATTTTCCTCCCAGAGATAAAATAAAACATTTTCACACTGAGATTCCCCAGAGTTCACCATCTTCTCAGCTGACACAAGTGTAGCAGATGGAGCAAAATACCTGGCATAGATTTGCTGGATCAGTGTGCAGAAATAATAAGAGAAAAAAGCACATTGCCAGATTCCTTAGTGTCATACCCCATGACACTTGCAGCTTATGGAAGACAAGCTAATGCTTAGAGATAATTGAGATGGGAAGCAAAACAGAAGCAGTAACCAGACTGTTGGAAGACAAAGGTGAGAAAAAATGCACCTGCAAGTTATCTTTGCTGCCTTGGATATGGCAGGAATTCACTTATTTAGTCAACAAATACTTATTGAGCACTGACCACATGCATGGCTTCTCATTCAAGTGGTCCTTTGTATATCTCATGCTTTTATTACAGCATATTACATTCTGCAACAGTTATCACAAATTGTAGAAAATCAAACATGTATGTTTATGTCATATGTCTATTAACACCACCTTGCTAGATTATAAATTCATTGAAGATAAGGACTAATCTATTTTTCTTTGTTTTTCTCCCTAATCTCTTGAGCACTACTCTGTTCACTTTAGGAACTTGATGAATTGAGACAAGAATTAATTAATTAATAGCATAGTGCTAGACCCCATAATGGTTTACTGCTAAATATTCAACAACAGGTACTTATTAAGGTCTTCCTATCTGTCAGGTGCTGTGTTCAGGTGCTCTAAGAATAAAAAGAAAGGTAAAAATCAATTGTTACCCTCAAGAAACTTGAAGTCTTTGCACTGCTGTCCCAATCAAAGGAAGAGGAATGACAGGAGTAGCCTGTGGGACGCTGGTCTTCTCTTAGGTATTCATTCTGGTATACAGAGTTCTTTCCTTGAAGATCTGGGATTCAGCTATCTCTTTGACCAGTTGTGTGACTGGGAATTACGACATTCATTCCAAAACAGCTTATTATCTCTACAGTCACACTGTAAACATAGCCATTCTATATCACAGCATCCTGTGACATTAGCACAATGTCACAATTGAGTTCCAACGTGGTCCAGATCAGTCCCTTCCCAGTTTTCACTTTTATGGTTTTGAAAGTCATGGACCTATACCATGCTGGGTGTCACATATTATATAATATATGACAAGCTGCAGGGAGACTTTGACCTGTCTGTGACTGTCAATAGCTCTCCATACCAACAGGATTTTTTTTCAAGAGATGCTGGGCCTAAATTGCTAGAAATAGAAAGGACATGAAGGTCATTTGCCTACTTCTGCATTGGATCATCATGTTCTTGGCAACCAAGCACCTCAACTATTTAGTTTAACAAATGTTCACTAAGTGCCTCTAACATACACTGGCAAGTACAAGAAAAATATTGAAAGGTTCTCAAGGAGCTTACATTCTACCTGGGGGAAACAACACAGCCAACAATGAATAAATGAAAAATAGCCACAAAGTAAAAACAAAATAATTTCAGGGCAGAATGCTAAGAATCAAGCAGATCAATAAAAGACCTTGTATAGGAGATGGCCCGTGATCTGAATCCTGAAGGAAGATAGGAATTCCAAAAAGTACAGATGAAATGTGGAGACCCTTCAAGCATGAGAAGCAGTCCATGAGGGAGTGAGGAAATGGCATGTACAAGTAACACCAAAAAGGCTAATTTGGCTAAAATATTGAATTTGAAAAGGGGATTAGAGTTTGTGGAATTAGAATACTGGAAAGATAAGTTAAAGTCAGATTTTACACAAAATACATTAGAGAACCATGGAAGCTTCCTGAGCATTATAGTGACGTGGTCTGGCCTGCACTTTAGAAAGTCCTATTTGGGAAGTTATAAGTCTAGTGGACTGGAAACATGAGAAATTGAAGACTGGGAAACCCATGAGGACACTACTGTTAACATCCAAGTGAGAGATGGTGAGGTGTCCAACTATGGTGAGGGTTTAAAATATATGTTATACAATACTTTAAGGAGATGTGTGGGAAGACATCAACTCAAAGGAATGATGATATAGCATTACAATGCAGTGCCCAATAACCATTCTTATAGGTAAATGATTCAATTCAATGATTTTCACTTCTCTCTTTCATCAACTGCCATTCTAATTCTGCATATTTACTAAAGATTCTCATCCCCTTTCTCTCTGTGGCCCATTGAGAATAGCTTCTCCTCTTTTATAGGTCTCAATTTTCCCTTCATCTTAGTTTCCTATGAATGAAAATGCCTTCATCATGCTTATTTGTTAGCAGATGTCTCATACGTTTTATATAAAACAAAGATATACGAACTAAATGATTATTCTTTTCTTGGATGACTTTGCCACAACTAAAGACTCCCTCTACCACCTCTAACAAACTAAAACCACTATCACTGACAGAACACTAAGCAGCAAGAAATATGCACATTGTTCTCACTACCTAGTGTTTACACACTCTTTATGGAGTAGGGGATTTGATATTAACATAGGGAAGAATCCCAAGATTATAATTTAAGTGGGTGAGGAGATAGCTCAAATTTCTGCATTAGATAAATTTTCTTTCCTCTCCTCACCTTTGAATGAAATGTGTAGGCATAATTTCCTGAAAGTTTTCCTTCATTCACTTGTTTATAATAAAACATCAATTAATTTGAATTCTCAGGGTTGGTATATATTACTCCTGTTTCCAGCCTTGGTTAGGAGAAAATATAACTTCATTATTCTTTGGTGATCATCTTGCAATGCCTCAGAGAGGTAACTCTGAACACAAATTTTCTTTAGACCAGACTGGGGAAGGTAGAGGACAATGCCCTGCCCTCCTCTAAACCCACTGTGATAAATAGGGGAAAAGGTTGGATTTGGAGTCAATAATATATAGTCTGCCTCAGACATTGCTGGGTGACCCTAGACAAGTCACTCATTTTCTTTGAACCTTATTTTGAATCTCATTTTCCTCATCTATAAAACAGAAATATTGTCAACCCCTCATGGAGATGTCGTGAGAGTCAAAGAAAAATGTATCCAGTCCTAGTTTCCCTTGATTTAAAAGATTCATGCCACAAACCGCCTTCCTAGTAAGACATCACAAACTGGCATCTCAAGTTCAACTCATCCCAAATAGAATTCATTATCTTCTTCTCCACTGACCCCACACCCAGGCCTCCTCCAAACTTACTTATCACTCTCAAAGATACTGCCACCTTTACAATGACCCAGGTTTGAAAATGCATTGTTCTCCTTAACTCCTCACTCACCCTTGTCCCACATATGCAATAAATTGCCAGAATCTTTCACTTTTATCTCTACCAAAATCTCCTACAGATACTCCTTCATCTATTGACTATAAAGCTGATAATGCTTGTTCAGGTCCTCATCATTTCTCAGATGGATAATTATAATAAGTTCCTGTTTAGTCTCTCCACCTCAAGCCTCTCCTTTCTCATATTTATACTTGACAAAGGCTACAAAGAAATTTTCCCATAGAGCGGGTCTGAGTATTCCTGCTCAATAAACCTCAATGGCTCACTATTACTTCTAGAATCAAATATAAACTCCTCTGTTTGGCATTTACAATTCATCACAGTCTGACCCCTTGTTTACTCATCTGGTCTCCTTATATTTTCTCCCCTCTATACACTCATTAATCTAGTCATACTGGCTCATTTACTGTTCCATACACATGATACTTCATCTCCTGACCTCATTCCATCGCACCAGCTAGCCTCCATACCTGGAATTAATTTCCTCTTTACCTGCAGCTCTTGTAATCTATCATTTTCTTCAAGATTCAGCTCAAAAGCTACCCTTCTAAAGGTATCCTCTCCTGACCCTCCAACTCCTTTGCTAGTAGAACATTCTCTTCCAGAATTACCTTGTATTCATTTTGAATATAGGGATAATGAAAGTGGGAATGGTTGTGTGATTTCATTTTGTAGGGAACTCCCCAATACTGTTTGTTTCACACCTGCTTGTTTTTGTCTTGCATTCTTTATTTCAAGCGTTTTCTTCTTTTCTTTCCAACAGAGATTCCCAAATTTATTTGGCCTACCAACCCCTTAAAATTTACTCAACACCCTGATGGGGTTAAGTTAACCCTTATTTTTATTCAACACCCCCTAATTGCACCTGAGGTTACTACCAATAGCTCCATTGTTGCAGCACCCCTCAGGGGAGTGGTACCACCCAGAACTTATCAGTGAGCTCCCTGAGGACAAGAACTGTGTCTTCTTTTGCATGTACAACTGTAACTAGGCACAGAGTAGGACCTCTATAAATACCTGCTGATTTGAATTTATCATATTGTGAACTCATAGATTCTCATCACCACCAGCTCCTCAGTCCTCTCAAATCCCAGGGAAGGTATTTTGCCACCATCACCTGTATCCACTTTCCTTCTTGAAGGCAATATTTTTCTTAAGTTTTTCTTCAAGTCATATCACCTGGTTAATAACCTTAACTGAAGATGACTAGCTTAGGGTAGAGAAGATCTATTGGAGAAATTGTTAAATATAAGCCATGCCTCAAAACCTGGAAGGGAAGCTTCTGACAGATATAGATAGATAGACAGACAGACAGACAGAAAGAAAGAAAGAAAGAAAGAAAAAGAAAGAAAGAAAGAAAGAAAGAAAGA
This sequence comes from Pseudochirops cupreus, assembly GCA_028627135.1. NCBI lineage: Eukaryota > Metazoa > Chordata > Mammalia > Diprotodontia > Pseudocheiridae > Pseudochirops > Pseudochirops cupreus. Next base: position 524,881,718 of record CM053582.1, on the reverse strand, counting down.
AAGAAAGGAAGGAAGGAAGGAAGAAAGAAAGAAGGAAAGAAAGCAACAAAGAAACAAAGAAAGAAAGATATATACACAGGTATTCCCTAGGTGGGGGTTACCTTCCTACTGATAGTATGTTTCTTTGTAGGATAGTGCAGTGTAATATGACCCAGGTATAGGGGGTAAATATTCTATTACTCTTTTTGTTTCCCCATTCCATTAAAAAACATAGCTTTGAACTAATTATATGATCTGACTGATGAAGGGCTCGTGAGCCATTACTTGAATAGATATAAATCTACATCACCCCTTGCACACGAGGTAGCATTTCTATGACCGCAAATATGAAAGGGTGTGGGTGCCCCAGGTGTTACACAAACACTCAAAGAGCTATTATGTACAGGAAGGATTGGCCTCCTTCTCTTCCACTTCAGAGAGCAGCACTGGGAGCAATGAGTCATTGACCCAGAGAGGAAGAGTTAGTCTTCACATAAAGAAAGACTTCCTAACACGGGAAGCCATCAATAGGTAGAACAGGCTGCCCTGGAGGAAATCTTGCTCATCTCTCTAAAGGTCTCTGGGTAATCATTTGTAACGTTTGGGATTTTTTTTTCAAATATATATTGGGATCAATGGCTTCTAAGGACCATTCCAACTCTGAGAGTCTGTAATTCTGATATACAAAATAGTTTCCTGTTAGGATTACTTAAAAGAGCAAAGAAGCAAAGAAACAACTTCATTATTTTGTCCTACAGTATGGGACTATGGACTCTAGGGGCCCCTATCACTGGGGTTCAAATACTATGTATTTGGATACCATTCCTCCAACCTAGAGCTTGTCTAAGGGCAAACTGTGCAAACTGCAGGAACGTTTGGTTCTCTCTTTTGTGTTTATGGCTTAGTGTTCTGATATGTGCCTACTTAGTAGAAATATACTATCTCTAGTCTGGAAAAGATACAGGAAAGGGATAACTCCAAGAACAATACTCTAGAGCTATACACTGCAATTTGCACTCACTGCCATGCACCAAAGTTTTCTTGGAGAACGGATTGCTAAAGGGGAGTCCTACAACATTCAATTCAGGGACATTCAGAGCTCAGAAACTCAGAAGAGCTTCCCTAAACAGACAATATAAGCATCATCCTTTTTTTTCCTTCTACCTCAGAACCCTTATCCATCTGTATCTTATGCCTCTCAGGAAACTAATCAGATTTAAATAAGAATTATTGTTGATAGCAGGAAACATCTCATAAGAAAATTCACTTCCTAAGGAAGGGCGCATTTTAAAAAATATTTATGGTAAAAAGAAAAACATTCTAAATTATGTACATTTCCAGTTTATTAGACCCAAAAGGAGGAAATATTTTTAGAAGCATAATTCAAAAGTGGCATTGTCTCAATAGGAAAGGTAATTTTGTAAAACTGAGTCTACCATTCTTCATGGTCCTCTGTCATCCACACTATTCTTGGGATTGAGAGGAAGTTTGCCCCTTCCTTCTATGTCAGTATCCTACCAGAAAGAAAACACAGCCCCTCTAGAAATTGATGTCCTTTAACAAAGTCCTGGATGCCCCATGACAGTTATGGAAAGAGACAGGGTTTTCAAGATATACTTTGTCTGTATCCTTTTCTATTATCTTCTCTGTGGTATACTCATGCCTGGAGACTTTCTGTATGAAAAGTTATAAAGGAAACTCATAGAATTTTGTTCTTATAAAACTTGTTCTCACCTTCCATCATGCTATTTCTTTCCCTACATTGTAAAACACCTATTCTGACAAGTTCTTTGTGACAAGGAAGCCTGCCAGGGTTTCCATGGGCTATATACCACTTTTTATTCTCATTTAGTGCATGTTGGAGCTTAAAAGACTTTCAAATACTTTATACTCATTTGATAAAATTTCTATATCCAGTGAATGTTATATAACCTCTCACATTGTAGTTGAAATAAAACTTAGCAAAATACATTTTATACCTTAACTCTAAAATCAGAGTTCTTAGATTCCAGAGACAGTATTAGCCTGTCTATAAAGTGACAGGATCAGTCAGTCAACATTTGTTAAGTACCATATGCCATGCATTGTACTAAGTGCTAGGAATACAAAAAGAAGCAAAAGACAGTCCCTACCTTAAAAAAAGCTTACAGTCTAATGGAGAAGACAGTGTGCAAATACATATCTACAGAGAAAGCTATAGACAGGAGGTAATGGCCTTTTCTCATTTTCTTTGACCTCTTGATAGCCTTTGACATGGTTGATCACTCTTCTCTCTAGGTTCTTGAAATACTGCTCTCTCCAGATTCTCCTCCTACCCATCTGACTTCTCTTTTTCTCTCTCCTTTGCTGGATCTTCATTAGGATCATTTCCTCTAACTGTAGATGTCCCTTCCTCAGGGTTTTGTCCTAGGCCCTCTTCTCTTCTTCTTCTATATCATTTCTATACTTCTTCTATATCACCATTGGTGATCTCATCAGCTGTCATGGATTTACATGTCATTTCTATGCTCATGATTCTCTAAGCTAGCTATCCTGCCTCTAATTCATCCCCAATTTCACATCTCCAACTGCCTTTCAGATATCTCAAATAGGATTTCCAGGAGACATCTTAAACTCAGTATGTCCCAAAGGGAACTTTTTTTTCATTTTTCACCCTAATATCTCTCCCTCCTCCCTATCTTCCTTATTACTGAAAGGCACAACACCATCCTCCCAGTAAATCTCAGGTTTACCACTTAGGAGTTATAATGGGTTCCTCATCATATTTCACCCCCTATGTCCAATCTGTTACCAATGTTTATTGATTTTACCATTGTAACATCTCTCTCAAATACACGTGCCCTTTTCCCTTCTGACACAACCATCACTCATCTTTTTTTGGGGGGTGAGGCAGGGAGATAAGTGATTTGCCCAGGATAACACGGCTAGTTAAGTGTCAAATGTCTGAAGCCAAATTTAACTCAGGTCCTCCTGACTTCAGGGCTGGTGTTCTATTCACTGTAGCACCTAGCTGCCTCTGGATTATTATAATAACCTACTGGTGAGTTTGCCTACTTTATAGTTTTCATATGGTTATTATGGCAACCCAATGCTAAATGTATACTTAGAAATATATAAAGCCCCAATTTGCTAGTTCTATGATCTTGGACAGATCACTTGACTTCATTAAATCTGAGTTTCCTTTGTATATAAGTAGGTTGAAATAGGTCATCCCTAAGAAGTCTTCCAGGTCCAAATTCTATTATTATTATTATTATTTATTATTATTATTTTTATTATCTCCTCTTTTTTAGCATCATTTAGAGAGAAACTGGCCAGAGCCAAGTAACTATCCCAATATCATTATTTTATATTTAATGTTCTGGTGACTGTTGAATAACTAGATAAAATAACTGGGTTTTTTTGTAATTGAATACAAGTAGTACGATGCAAACTCATTATCTTTAAGCTCACCTAAAGCACCTTTTGTACAATTCCTATAGCAAACAAGATGACAGGGATGATACATGTCTTATCCTTTTCTCACATAATTTTGAATTCTTCTGCTAGATTTCTGTATTTCCACAGCTTTTCATTTCCATAACTTGGAGCTTATCAGTGTTTAGTATGGTGACATCTATTACAAATGCTCTTAAATTTTTATATATCAAAGTTATTTCCAGGCTATTGTGGGCAATAGTGCTGTCTCAGAGGAGAGTACGGTTTCAGAACAATTTAAGCTCTATTTCTCTCTCTCTCTCTCTCAATATACATATATAGATATATACATATACACATATATATACACACACATATACATATACATATACATATACATATACATATACATATACATATACATGTGTAGTATGGGGCTATATACCATCTGATAGTTTCAGGTAGTGAAATGCTGATTTCTAATTCTAGCCAGAAGGTAATGTCTTCCTAGGCAATCAGTACGTCCTAAATTTTTACAACCTTAAAATGATGGCTGCAGTTTCTACCATTTCCTTCATAATATCCATTGATCATTAAATCTGTGCTCTTTAAGGATAATCAGTCTGTACTTTTTGATGGAGATGACCTGGTTCCGAATTACTATCCATACTGTCATTACTCTTTACAAATCTTAATGACTAAGCTATTTGTTTGAAGCTTCTTTATCTGCATATTTTTGGTTCAGTTTATATGAATATAGCACATTATGAGGCTTTTGATTCCATCTTTGGATCTTGGCCATTTCCTACGCTCCATCTGGAGGTAAGCCACTTCCACTTTCATTCTACAAATTCAATGGCATGTACCTATTGTCAGTCTTTGCTATTACTCATTGAAATGATGTCTACATGTGCCAGAACCATTTCTTTTAAGTGTTTAATCTGCTTAATATGTCAGCTAGTCAATAAACAATTATTAAGCATCTCCCATGTGCCAGGCACTGGTTGGAATGGAAATATGAAACAGAAAAATAATCCATTACCTAAAGGAGCTTACAATCTAATAGGGAAAGACAAAGAGAAAAGAAGCTGAAAAGGAGTGAGGAAAAGAAACTACCTAGCACTCCAGAAGAGTACAATCTGATGGGAAATGAGATGGCTTGAAGGTTTTTTCCTTAAATAGAGATTCTGGGAAAAGTTCTCTCCAACCTCCAATCAAAAGGGCTCTAGGGCAAAGGGTATTATGTATAGATGTGAATTCCTGGGCTGATGTGATCTTGCAGGATAAATATGTTATTGAGGCTTGATGGAGAAGTCCAGAGGAAGGCAGACAGATAGGTGTAATTTCAAGAGTCTATCAACTCCTTTCTTTTAAGCAAAGAAGTGTTAATCTTTCCATAACTGCCTTAAGACAGAGAGTTCTATGTTTTGTTAGTATTGCACAGATTAGTGTTAGGGTACTTTCAAAATCTGTTAACAATTCTGAAAATGTATTGGTATTGCAAAGGTGTTAATTACTTCAAATGTGTTCCTGTTGAATTTTAATTTCAGGATGCCAAAAATCTCTTTATTTACGGTCAAAACCTTTCATAACTTTATGTTCAATGTGTCTTTCCTGGAGGAGACCAAGGCACTTGTCCATTATTTTCCTCTTTTTCTCCTTCTTCCTATTAATAATGAGTTCAATAGAGTTCAAGTTCACATTTTCCTGAAATAATTTACCAGCTTGAGATCATTCTTTGACATTTAATGTTCTATGTTCTATTACACTGATGGATGAAATACCTTCTTTTTAAATTAAATAAAAAATTAGATATAAGTTCACCTCCTGTCCACTCACTGAAAACAACCTTGATTCAAACACAGTAACAGGCAAGATGACAAGGATGACATGTACCTACATGATTTTGATGTCTTCTGGGTTTCTATATTGGATATTATGAGTATTTGGCATGGTGACCTCCATTTAAAACCTTATTCTAAAAATTTTATAAACTAATCCAAGCAATTGTCAAAAAGAGGTTGATCTGTGATAATGTTCTGGTTCTAATACTGTTTATTGTTTGAGTTTTCAAAAATGTTTTAAGTTGTGCTGCCTATAGAAGGATCTATTATCTGTCAATCCATAGAAGAAAGTGAGCTTCTTGTATAATACATACATAAATGCATTTTATTTATGTACTATTCTAACCAAAAGGTCATATCTTCTTAGACGTTTGGTAGGTGTTAAATTTTGGAAGCCTGTAGTCATGCAATTTACAGTTCTTAACATTTCTTTGCACTATCAAAAATGATTACTAAGTTCTTATTACTTAAGGATAACTCATCTGTGATTTCTGATGTTGAAGACCTGGCTTTGTATAGCCACCACAAGCCCTTCAATTCCATAAATAAATCCATATGACTCAGTTCTTTATCCATTGCTTCTTGGCTAATGAATTGTTGGCTGAATTCATGTGGATAGCCTCTCTTGAGGGTTCTCTCAGGGAAGCTACTATTCTCTGACATAGCACTTTCAAAAGTACATTGGAATAGCTATAACTGTTACCAAGTTTTCCCTCATAGTAGGATAAATTTTCTTCTTTTCAATTTCCAAACATTGTTTCTAGTTTTTCCCTTTGGGTCAAGCAAAACAATTTTAATCCTCCTTCTATGCAACAACCTTTATAATACTTGAAGGTAACAATAATGCCCACTTTCTTTCTTTCCCCAAAGACTGTTTTCTTTACCGTTTTGGTTGCCCCCTTCTAGATATACTTCAGCAAATACATATCCTTCCAAAATGTGGTACTCAAAATTCAATACAATATTCTAGATATGAACTGACCAGTGTAGTGTATGATGTGACAACAACTGCCATATTGCTGGAATCTGTGCCTTCTTAAATGAAGCCAAAGATTAGATTAGTTTTCTCTTCTACCACAGCATACTATTGACTCATATTGAATTTAGAATCTACTAAAATATCAAGATATTTTGCAGAAAGGCTCCCAATGAAATGATTACTATAGAGGAGCATTTATTATTATTAAAGACATACTTATCTTTACTAAATTATATCTTATCAGAATCAGAATACACAATGTATTAGCCTGTTAAAATCTTTTTGAATTCCGACTTAGTGACTCCGTTTGCTAGGTATTTTTCCCAGATTCATGGCAACTTGAGATTTTATATGTATGGCATCAGTCATCCCTAGTCATTAGTTCAAATGTTAAACAACCCAAGGTCAAGCTCAGATTTCTGGAACACTTTTCTGTAAATCTTCTCCCAGGTTGAAATTGATCTATTAATGAGACTACTCTTTGGGTCCAGCCATTTCATCATTTAAGAATCTCACTAACTGTACTATATTCAAATGTACCTTAAAAAATTTTTTTCCATAAAAGTAACATAAAAGTTGTTACTACTATATATGTAGTTAAAATATAGATAAACTGTAACTGCAGGATTCCCCTTAGCCATCCACTTAATAATCATGTAAAATGAAAACAAAACAAAATAATGTTAGTTTAGCATGACATCTTTTTGATGAAGCCATCCATTCCATCTCTTTTTTTATGGATCCATTCCTTTGATAATTGCATTCTAGAATTTTGACAGAAATTGAAGTCAGTCATACTGGTCTATATTTTGCAGATCCCATTCTCTTTGGGGAAAGTCAGTCCAACATTTGCCCTGGTCTTATCCTGTATCACTTCTCTACTCTCAACATTTTTTTCAAAGACCATTGAGAGAAGCTTAGGGATCACATACATGCATCTGTTCTTTCAAAATTGAAGGGTTTAGTTCATCTAAACCAGATTAATGGAATTGATCAGAGGTACCTAATTCTTCTCTCCTTGTTTCTTTGTGTGTCTTGGTTATCAGTCACCTAGTTAATCATTCTGTTCTATCTTCATTCTAAAGATTATTCTTCCAGGTAGGAAAAACAGGATAAACACAAGAATGGATTAGCCTTACCTTCTCTATATTGTCAAGTACTATCAACTTTGAGCTATATATTTAGCTTGTCTTTGATACTCTATTTTTTCCCTTACTGCAACTTATCATGGGGCTCTACTTCTGATTCTCTGGACTCTTCCACTTCTATACCAGCAGACTTCACCCCTTGTAGATACCTCTATGCCTGCAGGCTCCTTCTCTATTTAATTTTTGAGTTACTAGCCTGGGCCCATTTCAGGAAGTGCCTATGGCATCCTAACTCACTTCTCTCTGGGTCAGCTCCCACCTCTCTGGACTTTTCTATCTTGCCTCAACATGGATGCCCTTCCCTCAATCTCCCTACTTCCTATTTCCCTTTTGTGTGTTGTCTTCCCTCACAAGAACGTAAAGTCCTTGAAGGTAGAGTTTGTCTTTCATTATGCTTATATTTATATTTCTAGCAATTAGTGCAGTGCCTGGAACACACTTTAAAAATGTTTGATCTAGTTCCCTCCCTCTTCAATTAAAAATTAAAATAAATAAATAAAACTGTTTGGTTTTCTTCAACTTTGTTCACCAAAACTAGTTTAAGTTTTAGAATTTTCAAAATTTCTCTTACAGGCGTGTACTATTACTCATCACCTGCCATTGCTTCAGTCTTTTGTATGTCTTTTAAAAATCTAGGTTTATGAGTTTCTTATGCAGCTATATTGCACTGTTTAAAAAATCCTCCCATTACCTTATCAGTATAATTATTTCTCTTTATGTCTTCAGAATTCCATTTTGACCCTTTCTTCATGGGATAATTTTCATTGTGTGTGTGTGAGTGTGTGTGTGTGTACACCTACCCCTTTTTCCTCTGAATCTTTTAAATCTTCTCTCCCAATATCTACAATAGATATCCAGATATCCAACTATTCCTGGATTTCCTCTCCTCTAATTCAAACTTAAAATTGTCATTTTTTGCTAAGGTTTGCATCTTTTCCTTCCCAACAGCAAATTATTCTCTCTTGGTGAAAATCAGATCCAGACGATGACATATTCTTTCTTTTTCCTCTAACTTTTAAAATATGAAATTATCACTAAAGTCCAGAAATTATTAGCTTCTGTACTTTAGGCACAGAGAGAATGCCAATGGTGTTCTTTCCCCCAGAAGCTCTCTTATGATTCTGCATGTTAGTGCTACCTGGTTCTGCTAAAACTGTCATATCATCCACTCCCATTAAGTATCATAGATTCTCTCATTGACACTGTCATTCAAATCAATATTTCTGCCTCCACCCCAGCTGACTCTTCTATAACAGAAAGCACTTGTTATCTCTTCCAAAAGGACCAGTTTTCAGTCAGCCCATAGAGAAACTTCTGGAACTTTAGCTAATGGTACTATAATAAATAAATGCTTATTGATTGACTATTAGAGCTCTTTATGGACTGCAACCAGAGTGATTTCAGTCTTTTGATAGCTTTTGTTGTTTTATACACAAGTTCTACAATCCTATTTTCCATACAAAGAATCCCTTCAGGTCACTTTTGGTATAAACATTTTCTCCTTGTACTGCTCCAATATGTTTGTTTTACACCAAAACTCTCTTAATCCCATTTAACTCTGGTGCCTTCCAGGACCTCTGACTGAGTTTTGGGGTTTGGATTATTCCAGTAAACTCTATTTCCAGGTTACCCTGAGTTTCTATCTCCTATCTTCTGCAGGTAGCAGGGTTGGCTTATGCTGTTACACTAAACTACAACTTTGGAAGAGGTTATAGAGAAAACTAGTACCTCTAAACAGCTATTTCCACCATAAGTCATGATTTTATTATGCAAAGGAAGAAAGACAGCTCTTCCCAAAAGATTTAAATGCATATGCTTTATGCACTTACAGACATCATCTCCTTTCTGAGATATGCAAGGTGCTAAGTTTATCCTAAATTTCCATTAGCATTCATAGAAATTACTTCCATAAAGTCCCCCAAATAAGAGTACTAAGGAAAAACCTGCTCAAGACACAAATAGGAGAGATATGCTCCCTTAAAGTTCATTTGTCCATATTGTCTCTAGCATGTTATCTTTCTGTATGATCTCATACATCATCCCTTCCCTTTGGTCTACATGAAAAAAAAAATTGTTATAGCCCACAGGTGCCATCAAAGAAACATTTCTTGCCAGAGTGAACAAACCTATAGGGAGAAAAAGTGGAAGTCTGGAGTGAAAAGGCTGATCCTCTAAATTACCATATGTGAATTTGCTCTGATTTTTGTATTCTCTGTAAAAACAATTTGAATTCTAATGCTGCTCGCCTCACACAGTGTAAAATCTGCATCGCTCAAACTAAATTACTTCACTCCCAATAAATAACTGGAGTAGTTTAAAAGACTTAATGCATCACTGATGCCATCTATGTTTCTGGTTAGGCTTCTCAAGTCCAGATTGCAATTTCTTTTAATAGACAGGTTTCAATTAAAAAGGGTGGGGGCCAAATTCCTGCCTTGAATAACACCATTAAACTATGAGATTCCAATGCAAATGCCAACCTGTAGCAATAGAACAGTGACCAGGTTTTTAAAGATTTTTAATTGAGCTACTCATTTAGACATTTAATTTCCATGCATTTTTAAGTCAGTTTGACAGGGGATTTCAAGACTTCCTGTCAAATTGAGCGGAAAAAAATTCCTTCTTACCTCTGAGCTTGTTTAGCTTCCATTTCTGTAGAAGATGAATATTTAGACCCCAGGTCATTTTTTAAGTAAATCAGACTCTGATTTAGACTAAGGAATTAATTTCCAAGAGAGGAGTTTGAAGACTGAAACAACTACAATCCAATGGGATTCAAAGGTTTGACTTCCTGAGTATATCACAAGTTACAATGTGAGAGGTTTTCTCCAGTGAAAGTAATTTTAAATGAACTCTTATGATGGGGAATTTTTCAGGGTCAGCCTAATATAAACATTTTGATAATATAGTAGGGTTGTTTGGGTTTTTTTTTTTTTTGCTTTGCAAAACTCCCAAAGATGAGATTCACCTGGTAATTGCAATGAAACTTACCCCCAAATAGCTCAGTTTTCATCCTTTAGCACCCAAGACAGTGCTCCCTTAAGAAATGGATGTTGAACAAATGAATGAGGGGCCATGTTGAATCATTGTTCCTCAAAAGGGGATTTTTCAGGGAAGCAAGAAGTTTCATTTTATAACATAGAAATATTCCTGCAAAGTTATAAAAGAAAATAACATTTTGCAAATCAAATCATATCTTAAAGGTACTATGTGGAAGTGACTGCAATTTAATGGAATACTTTTTTCCCTACATGTTTTGGTAAAGATGATTAATTGATCTTTTAAAATTGGCATTTCATATATATGCATAAATAGTCATATATGTGTTTATAGAAATGAAATTAATCATAAATTAATTGTTTGGCCTAAATCATTTACTTATGAAATGTTTATGTGTACATGTATTCACATAGCTATAATTACCCTCCCAGTCTCAATTTTCTCTCTTCTCCAATCTATCCTCCACATACTTATCAAAGTGATTTTTCTAAAAATCATGGTCTGACTATTTCACTTCCCTTCTCAGTAAACCCTACTGGCTCACTACTGACATGAATCCAGTTGTATCTCATCTTTAAAAATTATATTTTTGAATAAGTTTTATTAAGTTCATCATTAATAATATCATACTACATCTATATGCATATGTGTATATGTATATACATATATATATGCATGTGTATGTGCTTAAAGTACAAATGCATATATTGGGAATGTTTGCATCTTTTTTTATATACTACTGAGCTATGTGGTCAAAAAGACTTGTATACTGCTTCTCTAAAAGATGTCCAAATCTTTGGGATCACACATCCTTCACAGGTTTGAGCACTGAGTAACTCTCATCTCTGAAACTAGATTATAAATGAGATCTCTTTCTCAGGTTTGATCCTAAGGAAACATAGAATCTCAGACTTGGAAGAGATCTCAGAGGTCATTCAATCTAATTCATACATGTATGGAAAACCCCTCCAAAATATCCATGACATACAGATATACAGGTGTATAGATACGCATGTGTAACCATATGTTTATGTCTACATACATATATGGAGGTATATATACATATACATATATCAAAGATACACATGATAAACACACACGTTCATTTATGTTGTAGTGTATGGACACAAGCACAGATATGGGTTAGACTCAGTGATGTCAAGCTGAAAGAATATCATAGAGAGTTTCCAAACTTTTTTGGTCACATACCCTATAAGTTAGAAGAAAGAAAGAGAAAAAAAAAGTTGTTCATATGACAATATGTGTATAATTGCTTATTTTTCAAATAAATTTGGTGTCCTAAATGTCTTGGTGTAGTTTTAAGCTTTAAAGTTTCAATAGCTTAAAACCACATTAAGACATTTGGGATACCTTTTAAACATGTACCCTTGTAGTAATATTAATGCACACTACAAAACTTATGCAAAAATAGAAATTTTTAAAAAGGATGAACCAAAGATTAAATCAAATGTCTTCCTACAGCCAACAGTGAGGATCTAGAGTCTACCAGGTAGAGGGAGGGATAAAGTCAGGTCAGTATTTGAAGAAAACCACTTTGTCATTTTTGTGATGGATAAATCAGAGAGTGTAGAAGTTGGTCCACAGTGAGGCCAATTAGGAGGACATCGTAATAATCTAGGCAAGAGGTCTTGGATCCCTGAACTAGTATAGTACAGTATAGTATGGTGAGGAAAAGACAAGATTTGGCAACTGATTAGATTTTTGATGTAAGAAGAATTTACATCAAGTTTGTGAAACAAGGTGACTAGAAGGTTAACAGGATCCTCAAGAAAAATAAGAGAGCTTGAAAGAATAGTGGGTTTAGGGAAAAAAATTTCCAGGGAAGATTATAATCTGTTCATGCCTGCGTATCTTATGTAACTACCTCTTCCTTACCCAAGAGAAATTCATCATATCCAAAGATCCCACCCCCTAAGGAGTACCTGATAAAGCCAAAAGGTGATCCAGAAAGCAGTCAGTTGATATGCTGGATAGAGGGAGATCTCCAATGGCTCTTGCTATGGGTCCTTAGGTAGTGTGTAAATTATAACTTCCATGAGAGGCCATCATGGGCAAGGTTGGAAGCTTAAATAAGAGAAGAGGAAATAGGAGAATGTTGCAGGATATGGATACATGTAACTTTCTTTTTAAAAAAAAATCCCCAAAATTGGCTTTCATGGAGGTTATAATATAATCCCTCTTCCTACCCCACAAATGATTAGTCACACATCCTTTAATTATTTTTTTATTTATTTTTAGTTTACAACAATTATTTCTACAAGATTTTGAGTTACAAATTTTCACCCCATCTTTCCCCTAGCCATTACCCCAAAACAGCAATCCCACTGAAAACCCCCTCCCCCAATCTGCTCTCTCCTATATTCTTCCCCAACCCCCTCCAACTTTCCAGTAGGGCAAGATGGATATCCATACCCCAGTGCCTGTATATCTTATTTCTGAGTTGCGTGTAATATAGTAATCATAATAACAATTTTTTTTAAACATTTGATTTTAAAACTTTGAATTCGAGATTCTTTCCCTTCTTCCTATGTCACCCACCCTTACTGGGAAGATAAGCAATTCAATATAGGTTGTACATGTGTAGTTACACAAAACATTTCCATAGTGGATATATTGTGAAAAATTGGCCATATTTCCCTCCATCCTATCCTGCTCCACACTCATTTTATTTTCTACTTTGACCCTGTCCTTTTTCAAAAGTGTGTGCTTCTAACTACCCTCCCCCCCATCTGCCCTCACATCTATCATGGCCCCTCTTATCCCCTTCCCCCCACTTTCCTGTAGGGTAAGATACCCAATTTAGTGTGTATGTTCTTCCCTCCTTAAGACAAATTCAATGAGAGTAAGGTTGACTCCTTCCTTTTGGTCTTCCGGTTCTTCCCCTCCATTTTAACAGTTTTCTCTTGCCTCTTTTATGAGATAATATACCCTATTCTCTCTCTCCCTATCTCCTCTCACTATATTCCTCTCTCACCTCTTAATTTTATTTTTTAGATATCATCCTTCCCTATTCATTGGATCCTGTGCCCTCTATGTCTACATGTACACATATATATATACACACACTCATATATGTATTTAGATGCACATATACCCTCCTAAATAAACATATCTATGTATATGTTTATGTTCCCTTCAACTATCTTTATACTGAGAAAAGTTTCATAAGTTATAATTATCATTTTTCCAGGAAGGAATGTAAATAATTTAACTTTAATAAGTTCCTTATGATTTCTTTTCCCTGTTTACCTTCTCATTCTTTTTTTGCTTCTTGTATTTGAATGTCAAATTTTCTATCCAATTCTAGTTATTTCATCAAGAATGCTTGAAAGTCTCCTTTTCATTGAATAACCATATTTTCTCCTGAAACATTGTACTCAATTTTGCTGCGTAGGTGATTCTTGGTTTTAATCCTAGCTCCTTTGTCTACCAGAATATCATATTCCAAGCCCTTTGATCCCTTAATGTAGAAGCTGCTAGATCCTGTGTTATCCTGATTGTGTTTCTACAATATTCAAATTGTTTCTTCTTGGCTGATTGTAATATTTTCTCCTTCATCTGGAAACTCTGGAATTTGGCTATAATATTCCTAGGAGTTTTCTTTTTGGGATCTTTTTCAAGAGGCAAGTGGTGAATTCTTTCCATTTCTATTTTGCCATCTGGTCCTAAAATATAAGGGCAATTGTCCTTGAGAATTTTTTGAAGGATGATTTCTAGGTTTGTTTGTTTTTTATCATGGCTTTCAGGTGGTCCAGTAATTTTTAAATTATCTCTCCTAGATCTACTTTCTAGGTCCGTGGTTTTTCCAAAGAGGTATTTCACATTGCCTTCTATTTTTTTTTCACTTTTTTTTGGATCTGTTTTATGGTATCTTGACTTCTCATAAAGTCATTAGCTTCCATTTGCTCCAATCTAATTCTGAAGGAATCATTCTCTTCAGTGAGCTTTTGAAATTCTTTTTCCACCTGGGCAATTTGGGTTTTAAGGCATTTTTCTCCTCATTGGCTTTTTGGACCTCTTTTGTCATTTGAGTTAGTCTACTTTTTAAGGTGTTATTTTCTTCAGTATTTTTTTTTGGGGGGGGGTCTCCTTTAGCAGGATGTTGACTTGCTTTTCATCATTTTCTTGCATCATTCTCATTTCTCTTCCCAATTTTTCTTCTACTTTTCTTACTTTATTTTCAAAATCCTTCTTGAGCTCCTCCATGACCTGTAACCAATTCATATTTTTCTTGGAAGCTTTTGATGCAGAAGTTCTGTGTCGTCTTCCTCCCATTCCATGCTTTGATCCTTTTTGTCCCCCAAAAAGGAATATAATGTTTGATTGCTGTGTTTGCTTTGCTTCCTCTACTTGCCCATGTTGCCACTCAATTACTTGACTTTTGAGCTCTTGTAGAACTCTGCTTCCAGAGAGGGGAGCTTTGTCTCAAATTGTTGGGGGTTTTTCAGCTGCTAGAACTACTAGTTGGGTGCCCTCTCTGAAGACCCCACAAGCTCTGGCCTACTGGCCACACACTCCAGGACTTCCACCCAAGACAGCGATTTAGATCCAAGCAGGTTAAAGCAAGAGTGATTACCCTCTCAATGGTTGCTTAGTCCCCCTAAGATCTGTAGGCCAGGAACTCTGGAAGCAGTTATGTGGAAACAGCCACCATGCCTCTGCAGCTTCTCACCCTGGGGGGCAGGGGCTGGACCTAGCTCCTCTGTCCCCCTCAGTTCCAACACATTGACATTTTACTTTGTCTTTCGCATTTATGGGTTGATAAGTCTGGAAACCACCACTTCACTTTCCTGAAGTCTGCTCTGGCCACAGCTGGTCAGGGCTGCCCTAAGGCTAACACCATGGCTCTTGAGGGGCTGGGCTCTGCTCCCAGCACGCTGTGATAGACCTTTCCTGTAGGCCTGCCAGGCTGCCTTCAGTGGGAGATTTGTTTCTCTCTGTCACTTTGTGGATTCTGTAGCTCTAAAGTTTGTTTAGAGTCATATTTTATAGGTATTTGAGGTAGTTGTTGGGGAAGCTCACTGAATTTTCCTGTTTCTATGCCACCATCTTGGCTTCACCCTCTAATTACACATCCTTTACAGTCAAGTCATGTCTCCCTGTGGGAGACCACTGATCTAGAGAGCTGAAAAGGGTAGAGATCAAGAAATCTTCATGGTCAGAAATTGTTAAGGCCTAAAGTAGTCACTTCAGTTTCTTATTTTATTAGTGTAACTTCAGTAATACAAATTAGCATGACCCAAGCCATCACACTCCCCACCAAAAAATGAAATAAATTATACCTGGCTAAAATATATTAGGCTAGGATCAAATTTAAATTTTAATAAAGAAAATTAAATTATTTATTAAACACTCTTAGAGTACATAGAACTCATTGGATGCTAAAGGAGAACTAGAAAAGTTTTTCCTCAGGTTGTTTATAGATAAATAGATGGAATAAGAACAGTTTAAAGGCATGGAACATGGAAAAGCAGTGTCTATGTATGTGAATATTTCAGAAGATCTGTGATTTCATCAATTTAGTTCATCCCTCCAACAATCCAGATTCCAACGTAGCTATGCTTTTGCTCAAATTATATGTCTTCTCTGTGTTCTCCATCTTCTTTATGTTCACCCAAAAATTACCCATGGAATTACCCCGTGTCCTAAGGGGCTTCCTCCAGATCTTTTATCTTTGCAGGAGTATCTGTACAGCAGATAGGAATATCATTTATTATCCTTTAATCCTTCTATATAACTGATCCAGCTCCTTTTCTGGTCTTACATCTCATATATTCTATGACACTTATTGCATACAAGTGATTCATTATGTATTATAAGCTATTTCCACAAAATCTCTGTCTCCACTATCTTTGGGGGCCTCTTAAATTCTGATTCATCAGAGATTGTATTATATGTATACATATGCCCACAAACAAGGTATTGGGGTAGACAGCATGACATGGTAGTAAATGTATTGAGCTTTCAGTAAAGCAAAATGTGTTCCAATCAGAACTCTGTTACTTAGAGCAGTGCATGATTTAGAGTCAGTGTCAGATCTATGCTGCTTTTCCACTTGCTACATGTGTGACATTAGACAAGTCACTTAATTTCCCTGGGCCTCAGCTTCCTATCTGTAAAATGAAGGCACTGGGCAAGATGAAAGGTCCCTTTCAACTTAAAATCTATAATCCTGGGTGCCAAGGGGCCATCCCTTGGCTCACTTCTTAAACAGTGCTAATCACTGAATGGGCATTGCTTCAGTCAAAGTGACTCAGAAAGACTGTAATTTAAAAGGCCATGATCTCCCACTGCATCCTAGGCCACCTCCAGTTGTCCTGATTAATATCTGGCCACTGGACCCAGATGGCTCTGCAGGAGAAAAATGAGACTGATGACTTTGCACAGCCATTCCTCACTTAAAACCAATTCACTCACATCTTTCTGATATCATGGCCCTCTTTGAGAATGATCACATATATAACCCTACTAGCTGTGATACAGGGTAAGTCATCTAATTTCAATCTGACTGACATAATTACCTGCAACTTATCCACTGCGAGTCAGGTGAATGCAGATGGTAGAGTAAGCTGGATCTCAGCATAACCCCAAAGTCTACAATTTCAAATGAACAACTAATGCATTATATGATTAATAAAAAATATGGGAAGAGGAAAAGAGGATATGAAGGACCACCACACACGTTAGAGCCTTTTGATATGAAATAACAGTGATGAATGAATGAGTGAAGAACTCATTCTACCAGATGCATATTTTGTCTAATACCTTCTCCCATACTATATACAACTGACAATACCAGCTTCCCTTTGTGGTTTTACCTGAGATGTCATCTAATACACCTCCACTGACATCAAGCCAATGTGACTCCCTACACAGGATGTGAGAATGGAGACCCGAATATTTACCTAAATCCACTGAAAAGAAGGAAAATCTCTGTGGAGCAAGAAGCTACAACAGCCTATATCTCTAAATTTTTTGGCATGGAATGAAAGTGGTGGGAGGAGGGGTTGAAACATAGTTGCAGGTAACCACACAAACACACACACACACACACACACACACACACACACAAGAATATCCATGTTGTATACAACAAGATTCTCTGAAGAACTTCCAATATGAGGAGAGCTCTGAATTTTCTCAGACCTCTTAGCCTGGATAAAAGAATTCCTAGAGTTTATCAATAGGTGAGGAAGAAAACAGTAAATACACATGTGTAGTTAACACCTAATACAAAACTACATCATCAGAAGACAAGGATTTAGGAGGCTAGAGGATCATCAGAGATAGCTAAAGTATAGGTTATGCTCCCCACTATTGAAGCTCATCACTTCTAATCCCATCACCTTGCTGCTAACCCAAGCATTGATGGAGTCCACTTCCCTCAGCCTTCTCTCCCTTCTGATTAAAGGGCTGGAGGGTGGAGTATTAAACTCCTCCCATTGCCTCCCTTTATAGACTCTCAGAGACATAATGGGGAAAAAAAGCACAAGATTAAAGTACCATGAAAAATTGTCCTATAATGTAAAATTAACTATGAACTGCTAGTGAGAAAAAAAAGTAAAACAACAAATTTCATATAAATTTAAAGAAATAATGTATCATGGAAAAGAAATTTAGGAATGAAAGAGAAATATGAAAAGAGAAATATGAAAAATTAAAAAGGAAATAATGATGGAAACTAGGACTGAAATTAGGTCAAAAATAAAATTGCTCAAAGAACACAATAAGTGGAAAAGAAAAGGCAATTTAGAATGTTGTATATAAACAAATGAATTTAAGAACTCAAAATACAAATATTAAGGAGAAATTAGAAAAACAGAGTCAAGTACCTGCAGCATTGGAAAAACATAAGTTCTTTACAAACCAGCATTATTAACCTTCAAGTTAAGGTCAATTGAGATTATTAAGGATCACAAGTCTTATACACACACACATTCACACACATGCACATGCATGCGCACACACACACACACACACACACACAATGAAGTAAAAAAAGATTGAATTCAACATTATAGCAAACAATTTAAGAAAATTCCCCAGAATTATTGAAAGCAAAGAGCATAATTCTGATGAATAGAATCCATATATCATCAAAGGAGAGGAAACTAAATTTTCAATCACCAAGGAAGGTCATGATTAAACTTTATTTGTTTTTCATTCTTAAATAGTCATTCTTATAAAAAGTCAAGTTTTAGACTCTCTTTACACTACAACATGAGTTACTCTCAGAACCAGTTTATGTCACTTGAGAAAATAAACTTCCTTGTTTATAATAGCTCCCACTACATAACACTTTACTCAAATGAACTCTAAGAGGTAGATTATAAAGTGAAAAATGAACAAATACACAGAATATTGCACCATATGTGTGAGAAGAGGAGAAAGAAAAGGGAGGAGAGAAAAAGAGAGGGGGGGGGCAAAGGAAATGGACAGTGATTATACCCAGGCTTCACTAGGGTGGATAATGACATCATCTATAGAGCATACAGGACAGCTGGGACCAGATCATAAGGCAAGATTCTATTGTTGATGCATGGTCCCCTGACTAAAGATTCAGAAGGCAATTGTGTCATTTTCTTCTCTTTTTTCTCAAGAGGATAGATGTTTAGATCCAGAGTGTTCTTTTCTTCAGTTGTTTACTTGCTGCTTCAATTAGTATCAAAGCAAGCACATTATAGATAATGGATAAATCTTAGCTATATTTTAAAACATGTTTATTTAACTATAAATAGAATATCATGTCTCAACAAGGATAACCAGACCACATGACATCTCACCACCATGCTGACTGACCCAGGTTTTGATGCTCAGAAGCTTCTTAACTCCCTCAGTGTCCTCTCCCCTCTTATTGGAGGGCTGGCAGATGTAGTTATAAACCTCTCTCAAAGCCTTCGTTTATAGAGGGCTCAGACCAGAACTTTCTAGGTAGCTCTCGACTATCCATCAGTAGCTCTACTTGGTTTCAATTCCACAGAACTTTGTGTCCCTGTGCTGGGTATCCCCTGCTGGCTCATTTCTCACTTTTCAGCTTCCTTTTGTGTGTTGTCTTCCCCACCCTGATTTTAAATTGTAATCTCCTTGAAGTCAAAAACTGTCTTTCTTTTTCTTATTTGTGTCCCCAGTGCTTAGCACAGTGCTGGTATTTAGTATCAAATGCCTGATAAATGTTTATTAAATAGAAAGTACTGAGGTATAAATTTTCATTCTAAAGTCCCTGATTCACTCCTGATGGGGCCTAAAAAAATTGAGAGAGATTCTTATGGTTCTAATATAATAATTGTTTTGATAAGCTTGCCTAAAGGGCAGAGCTAAATTGTGTGTGTGTGTATTTCTGCCTTCAGACTAAAGTAATTCAGAGCTATATTTAATATCTGAGACAAGTTATGATTCCTTCCTTAGTCCTTTCCCCTTCATTCTCCACAAAAGTATAGTTGAGTGTGGTAGCTAAGGAGAAGGGGCATTTCTGCCCAAAGAGAAAGGGATATCTGTGCCTGGCCACTAATGCCCACAATTTGAGGATGAGGACCAAAGGAAGGAGGGAATACATTTCCTTCATCCCTCCACTTAGGCATACAACGCAATATAGGTTATACTTACATTTTAAAGTTAATTCACTGAGGCTCAAAAAAGTCTTTTGATTTACTATAAAGTCACACAGTTAAAACTCAAGCCCTAGTTTTGCAAATCCACTTCTGTCACTCTTTATAATTATACCTCATCTGAGTTAAAATGATACAACTATGATTGATTGTACATCATCAATTCAGTATGGCTTTCATTTCTTAATTTCCTCTCTAAGAACAAAGTCTTACCACCATTCAGGTTACCAGAAAAAAGTCGTGACAGAAATGAATAACCAAAAAACAAAAGATGAGCCAGGCACATGGGGAGAATGAGAGATAATAGATGGATGACCCACATACTCTATTTGATATATTTAATAACAATATCTAGCCTTTATATATTGCTTGCTAGGTGCTGTACTAGGGGCTTTACAATTATTATTTCATTTGATCCTCACAACAACCCTAGGAAGTAAGTGGTATTATTATCCCTATTTTACAGATGAGAAAACTGAGCTTGGTGGAGGTTAAGTGGCTTGCTCAGGGTCACATGGCTATTAAGTGTGTGAGAACAAATTGGAACTCAGGTCTTCTTATCTTGAGGCCTAACACTCATCTTCTGCTTCACTCAGCTGCTGCTTGACTTTGGATGTCAAGAAAATGCACAGAAGATTCCTAGCAGACTCCCTGTTGTGAAATTTTTGAATAATCAGGTAAGAACAACCCAGGATGGACATAGAGCAATGGGTTGGGATTTGTATTGTCAGAGGGAATCCCCATATTTATATCTCAGATCCCTTGGAGTATTGAAGCTAGGATTTTTGTTCATTAGCTTTTGACAAAGAGCAGGTGAAAGGATTAATTATGAGTTTGGCATTTGGTGGTTAAGAGATGCAAAACAAACTTCTTTAGCCTGTCATGTTTTGAAGCTCTCTCCTGTCATATAAGCTTGACCATGTCTAATAAATACAAACTCGTTTCGCTCTCACTGGCAATCAGGAAATCTCCGGACCTGTCCATCTCCCGCAAGGTATTGCAGTGGCAAAATGACAATTTGTACAGCTTTAATTAATGGAAATGATCAGTTCGGAGAAAAATTAGCTTCCCAAATGCCACTCCAACTTCTTTTTTTTTTGTTTTCTGAGCTTTCCATTCAAAGCTTCCTGTGAGGGTGGCAGGCATGGAGCTTTGAAGGAAGGTAACATTTTACAAAGGCTCTACCTAATGAGGACTTATGTGGCTCAGGGCCCAGCAGTGGCCATTTTCAATTAGAAAGAGCACCTGGGACCCCGATGCATATTTTCAAGTAGGCTGTGAACAAAACTGGATCAAGAAAAATCTGGGAGGGATTTTTACAAAAGGATTTTTAACCCTGCCCAATAAACAAACACAACAAATAACCATTACCCTTTAAATTCATGGTGTTTCATTACAGGGACAGAAACAGCTTGCCAGCACCTATTTCCCCCCTAATCCAATGGGAACCAACCTTTTCCATTCTTCAGCTTAAGCTGCATATTGTTTGTTGCCTGAAAGAGAAACGCTTCTCAAGATTTGATATTTTAAGGCAAATGGAAGTGGAAGAGGATGTTAAAAAATACCATTTAGCCACCTACTTTGGAGAAATTATATTAATTTTCTGTACAAATACTCAGACAATATGCTTATTTAGAACACTTGTTTTTGAGGCCAATAATATATATTTGTGGGGATTTCTTTGGGAGTCTGGATCAGACTACATTTTGGTGCAAATTCCTCTTTATGCTGCTTAATCTGGACAGATACAAATTATTACTTGGAATGGAAATGTATTCCAACAGTTCCATCTGTTTATTTGTACAAAAAGAGATAGCCTTCTCTTCTTGTACTGCATGTTCTGAATGATGCTATACAATGGTATCATTCTTTGTCCAAAGAGCACCTAGAGTAGTCCCATATGTTCTTGAGGTCCTTTGAACAAGTGTCAACTGAATTAAACACATTCTTCAATTTCTTTCTTCTCTACTTTTACAAAAGTGTGCTCTATATCAGTGTTATAATATTCAAATAAAGGTGTGTAGAATTCTTTGCCCTCCTCAAATGGGGGTCCCCAGGAAGTAGAGACCATGTGGTACAATGAAAATAGCACTGGTTCCAGCTTCAAGAATCAGAGGGCCTAGATTCAAATTTCTCCTGTGAGTATCATTCACTTTCTATTCAACAAGTCCCTCACCATCTGTTTCAATATCTATAAAATGAGAAGGTTAGACTAGATGGCTTCTGAAGTTCCTTCCAACTTGGTCAACAGTCCTATGGAGAAATAGGTCAGCACTCACTCAAAACCTTAACTCATAATCTTCTATCAAGTATGGTTAACTGAGAGAAATTATTATCAATAATCAATGATTTGGAGAGATCCAGAGTCCCTCCTCCCTTTTTTTCTAAATTCCTGATTTTAAAAATTCATTCTCTTGAAGGATATTGCTGATAGTGATACTGGTCTTTCTTGTTCAGACCCTACCCAGTTAGGGCAGCTGATATTCTGCTTAGGCTTGGGTGGGACATACATTCTTTGAAAAGATTGCTCTAGGCTGGGGTTTACTTAAGAAGTAAATGACTTAATCAAATTTCTGTGCAGCCCCTCATTGTAATATTCATTGTCTCAATTGTTATCCAATCAGAGTTGATTGCCATCCTCTTCCAAAAAAACATTTAAGGCATGAGTCCACAGCCATGATTATCTTTTGGTCTGAGAGAGACAGCCAAAAGACCATCCTTTTATTAAAATACTGGCATTATTAATAAAATTATTAAATTACCTAGAAATTATATCTCTTGAATCTTTTTAAATGCCACTTTACTTTTCCCAAGCTTATCAGAAAGGACACAATAGTACAAAACAAAATAGATTAAATGAAATAGCACAGAAAATTCAGTAATAAGACAAGATTCCTCCTTGTGCCACCTCCTTGTACAGGGATATAGTCTCTTGGAGGCTACCATACCAGCAGCATGGAAAGATAACAGGACATGTCCTGGGTCACAGAATGGCCAATGTCTCCTGAAGATGTCTCTACTGGATGCTGTTTTTCTGCTGCTCTCTAGAGCCATTTTCCCTAAGCTTCCCTCTGATACCATCTCATAGTTTGTTGGTCTTTAGTCTTTTGGGGCTATCTGCTTTCCCCTGCTACCATCAGTTGAGATGCAGGAGCTAGTAAACCCCTCCCTTTTTGGAAGTGATACCAAGTTAGGCACCTAGTAAAATATAACAAAAGCCTTCTGGAAAGGGTTAAATCTATTCTTTTCACTGTTCATGCCCTTCAGGTACTCAGAGTTTCAAGACCTAACCAGTTGTCTGAATTAGGTCATAAAATGCCTTTTAATTTCTATAAAATCCCAGATTGTCAGACTGTATTCCCTCAAAACAAACAGGTGTGTAGCTCAGTCAGTCAGCCTACTCTCAGCCCTTAATAATGTCCCTGGCTGACATGCAAATGAACCTAAGAACATTTTTTTTTAATTTCTTCTTTACATCCTTCGCTCTATCTTCCTGCCTTAATTAGTCCTGTCTGCTTAGCCATACTAGCATCTCTATAAGCACAAATTGTTTGGCCTTTCTCCACTTCTAAATCAGAATAAACATAGATCACTTGATTCCCTATTATTAGGAATTATGTAAGGGATTGAGGGCACAAGGAATATTAAGATATGGTCTTAGTCCTCAATCAAGTTGCAATTCATTTAGGGGAATGTAAGAATTTTTAAATGGCAGTATAACAGTATAATAGTAAGGGAATTTGAAGATCTTCCCTGCCCTTTAACAGGCCTAGGGAATTTGAAGATCTTCCCTGACCCTAATGGGCCTCACTTGGAGCCCAACAAGAGAAGCTTGCATAGGGGAGGTTTGTCTTTCAGGATGGTCCACCTTTTGTAACTTTATAATTAGGCAGTGGGTCACAAAGATTGTGATGTCCTTTGACCCTGGAAAAGGCTATATATATATATATGCTCCCTGAGGTGAGGTTTTGCTTTAGGGTTCACTTATGGGAAGAATTGTATGATTTGGCCAGATCAGACTCTGGATAGCCATTGAGCCTCCCAGCTTTGAAAACCCAGATGTTGGTGCTTCTCTCTCTGGTAACTAACTATGTAAATACGCGAACATCAAATAGTTGGAAACCCTGTCTGTTGGTCTATTGGATTGTATGATTTTCTCTGTCTGTATTTTTTGTCTGCCTGTAATTTCTGTTTGTATATTCTGAAGTTCAGGGTGCTGACTTTTTCCCCTGAACTAAGTGAATGATATATCTTTGATCAAAGTAAGCTGGTTTACCCCTTTTGAGTTGCTTTCCTTTAGAAAACCAAATCAAAGAACCTGTGCTAGCCGTCATCCTGGGTATGCTAGGGTACTTGCTGCTACAAATAGCTGAAATGCCATATACTGATTAAGTGCTAAATAAGTGAATAAATGAATCAAAAGCATTTAAGTGGTTCCTATCTTCCAAGTACATTGCAAAGTGCTGGAAATACAAATACATACACATATGTATGTATGTGCATGTGTATGTATATACACACATACACAACACTATGTATACATGTATGTATGCATATATATACATGTATACACACATACACATATGCATATATGCGTACATATATACACATGCATATATACACATGTATATATACATATATACACATATCCCTCTGTATGTGTGTATATGTGTATGTGTGTATGTATGTGTTCCCTGCCTTCAAATAATTTATTTTCTAATGGAAGCAGCAACATATAATGGGTAATGATGACCAAGGCAGGGAATGATAGTATGGGAATTTACAAATATGGTTAAACAACAGAGTAGACATGTCCTTTCAAGAGGCAAGGATATTGTTGATTGGATTGCAATTCTCAGAAGACAAAGGTAAAAAGAAAAGGCCAAGGTCTCTCACTACATCTTGGGCCATCTCCATTCATCCTGATATCTGTCTTGACACTAGATCCATATGGCTTCAGAGGACAAAGTGAGGCAGGTGACTTTGCACAGCCCTCCTTTACTTAAATCCAGTTCACTTGCAATTCACGGCATCACCTTCCTGATGTCATGGTCCTCTTCAAGAATGAGTGACAACAACCTGTGAATAGTCCAAGGCAGTGTCTTGTGGGAGAACATGACTTTTGGCAGCAGAGAAGATTGCTAACTGAGCTATGGGAGAACTAGCTATAAATATCAAAAGTCAAACTGTTAAGAGAAATAGGCATTGAGTGTGCCCAAGTGAACAACATACTCAACAAGAGTTTCTACATCTAGGGAGAGAGCTCCGTGAGGAAAGAACATCAAACGTCCTTATTGCTGTACCAAAGGAACAAGTTGGCTTGGATACATGTATTCCCTGTATATAGGCCTCATAATGTTTATCCTTTGTACCTAATCTTCCCCAAAGTTCTGGGCGTATTTGTATGTGCCTCAGGTTTATGGGATAAAATGCTTTGTGGCTAATGTTCTTACTATTTCATCTTAGTAAATAACTACATTTTGAGCTAATTATTTCTACCGTCTGACTGTTAGAGGGAAATATAATAGTGGGAACCTATTGTAGTAGTGGGAACTCACAGGGTAGCCCCACTAGAACATGAGAATACATCCACTCTGCATATCCAACCTGTGAGAATGAATGCAAGTGGAAAAGCAGATGGACCTAGAGGGGTTGTTATATTTGTTTCTCCTAAAAGCAGAGATCAGAAAAATGATACCTTATCAAAAATTCTATAGAGTTAGGCTCTCATTAATTGAAGTTTTATCTGTACTTCAATTCTGAGATACTCACCCCCATACAAAAGAGATCATTTATTTTTTTAATGGGAGAAATTAATTTTTGCTAATGCTACAGTTGACTGAAAGTAGGGTGAGGGATATTGTAACCCAAAGAAGGGGTTCAGGAACAGCAAGATTAATAGGAGGAAAGTTTAGAATTCGTAAGCATTGGGTTTTACTAGTGGTTGTGAAAAGTAGAGAAACTGATTGAAACTAGATTTGGGAGACATAAATTCCTTTCCCAGATGAGGTGAAAGAGAAAGCTGAAGGTAGGAACTTCAGTTTTGAGTGACTGCTATAAATAAGCAGATTCTCAAACATGGCCTCCAATGCTGGAGAGCAAACAAGTATGATTATGAAGAATGGGGAAAGAGAAGAGAACAACTAGGGAGTAACCTGATGATCCCAAAGAAGCAGAAAGGAGAAAAATCCTATAGAAGTTAGAGAGAAGGAAGAAAAATAAGGAGGAAAAAAGATCTGGAGGGAGAGTGTACCTTTTGATGCCTATAAAAGCCTGTAGATTCTATATCTTCTTGACTTTAAAAGACTTTCCAGCCAGTTCCTGCTCCCCATGAAGACATGACCACAAATTGAGATCAAATCCAAAAGATGCAATATATTGTTGTACTGCCATTTAAACTCCACAGTTTAAACTCCAGCTTAAACAGTTTAAACTCCACTCATTTTTAAAGTTTCTCTGAGTATCTCAGTTGTTCTAGGCTATATACTCAAGTCAGTCAATGCTTTATAATTTAGATTTTATATTAAAACAAAGTGAGACATCCCCAGGTTAATCAACAGTTAACAAAGGAGATTTAGGTAGCCATTATAGGGAAAGGATATTCAACAAGAATAGGCATTGAGGATGCCATAAGTTGAAACAGCCAAGTAAAATTGCTTTGCTAGTTACCTGTTGTGAATCTGAGAACCAGGCTCAAATCCTCTTAGCTCTTTTCTGGAAATGACAAAAACCTCCAAACTTTGTTCCCCTGGTCCAATGAAGTCTTGAGAATAGTGTCAGTCAGTAAACATTTGTTAAGCACCTACTATGTGCCAGATACTCTGCTAAGCACTGGGGGTGCAAAGATCGTTGTTGTTTTTCCTTTGTTCTCCAAGAGGACCATGACATCAGGAAGGTGATGACAGGACCTCCAAGTAAATTGCATTTAAGTGAGTGAGGGCTGTGCAAAATCACCTGCCTCACTTTTTTGTGTACATCACCTATTAACTGTTAAATTGTATTCCCCTTGAGGGGAATCACAACTTCTCAGATTCCTTGACATCTAGCACAATATCTTGCACATAGTAGGTGCTTAACCAGTATTTGTTTAATTGAATGCATGAAACAACATATTAAATACCCAAAATACAAAGGATTTATCCAACTAAATTTCCTAATGCTTTTCTCCTTAAAAATCTAAAAATGGATATAATGATTATTCACATTTAAAAGATAAGCCTAAGACCCTGAAAGATTGACCACCATCAAAAAAAGGTGAAATTTTGTTCCAAAGTTACCACTAAGTTAGTAAGTTGATACAATAATCTTTTGGGGAAAAAAAGAGTTCATCAAAAGTTAAAGCAAAAAAAAATAGTATTGATTTCATCTGCAATTTCAGTTAGACAGATCAACCTGGTCTTAGAATCCTAGTTAATTAATAAAAATCAATTGATTCTATTTCTGGTCCTTTAGCATTGTAGAAGCAAAAAATAACCTTCTAGTGTACAGCTTCAAATGATGGAAGCTAGCCTCCCTAACTCATCACAAGTTGAAAATAACAGTATGAGTTAGTTCTCACTGTTTTATACTGGAGTCAATTAGTAGTGTCCATTCCATCATTCTGCATTAGAAGGAGGTTAATTGAACAAAAACAGAAGTGGAATATTGATGCTCATGTTGTCCTCTTTTTAAAGAAAGCAAAATTAAAGGGGAGAGAGGTTACAATGACTTGCTCAAGGGTCATACAATTAGTAAGTATCTGAGGTGAGATTTGTACTTAAGTCTTCCTGACCTAAAGTCCACTACCCTATGTAGTCTGTAGATGATAAGAAATAACGAAGTTGTTTTTCTTTTTGTGTTTTAATTTCCCTTCCTAAGTCAGGGGTGATAGAGCTATGATGACAACTTAATTCAATCCACTTTAAGAAATATTCATTCAGGGATGGCTAGGTGGCACAGTGAATAGAGCAGCTGCCCTGGAGTCAGGAGGATCTGAGTTCAAATCTGACCTCAGACACGGAACACTTACTAGCTGTGTGACCTTGGGCAAGTCACTTAACCCCAATTGCCCAGCCTTTCCCCCTCCAAAAAGCAAAAAAAAAAAAAAAGAGGAAAAACCTTCAGAAAGATTAATTGACTTCTCCAAAGTCACATAATTAGTACATGTCACTGCTGGACCACATGCCTAAGTCTTCCAACCTCAAGTCTTCTGGAGAACACCATGCTGCTTCCCCAAGGAAGAAGTCATCAGAACTAATCCATGATTTTAAACATTTTGTTTGCATGTTGCCCTAAAGACAAATTATGTTCACCCCTTGTCTTATTGTTTATTCTAATAGCATCACTGGGTGTTTTACAGGTACTCAGAAGGTCACATCATTACTATCTGATGCAAGAGCAAACAGGAACACAGTATAATGACTTAGACCAGTGCTACACAACCATTCAGCTGAATTTGTGACTCCTGTGAAATTCCCTCCCAATCCAACAGGAAGGTTATTTGTTGGCATACATATTACAACAGCTCACATCTCCATAAAGTTGAAGGCATTTTGTTGTTCTGTGTCTTCTTTCTAATTAACAATCAACTTTCCCTACCCAGGATGAGCTGGTTCCAGCACTCCCCACTCCACCCACTCTTGATACCCCTCTTCCATTTCAAGCTAATTCATCAGATAGCTAACAAGCACACCATTTTCTGCACCTGGGAAGGAAGGCTAACTTGGCATTCATAAGGAATCAGCTTGAAAAAGCAGAAAAGATTTTTTTTTAATGAGTTATCTGCATTTGCCAAAGATAACTGAGCACTTTTCAGGTTAATTCTAGAAGATATCCCATTCAAATGAAGGCACTATCTCTGTCACCACCTTTCACTAACCTTTAGTGCTAAAAAGGAGAAATAGTACAGGAGCTCTTTGTCATTAGCCTAATTTCCAGACCCAAACTTCTTGACCCTCAAACCACAAAGCAAGCTTACTGTTATGTTAACTAGCTGAAACTGATGGAATTAGAACTCTTTCTTCATATGTCCCACATTAGACTTTTAAATTTTGGGGCAAGATTGAGTGAAATATGCAGGCATCTACCCTTATAAAATGTTTGCAGTCCTGTTCAGCTGTCAGTTGGCCTACATACTCACTGTTTCAGGCAGCCTCAGCAAACTGACAGAAGGAAGGGCCATTTCTTCTCTTGGTCTGAAATAATGGGGGCAGTGGTAAGAGATGGGGTATACATTCCAAAGCAGCTGAGTAAATCTTTAAGTTTAGATCTATTTGTATATCCCCAGTTGAACTCTTTTCCCAAGAGGCATAGATTAACATTTTCAAAAATGTCTCTGAGTGCCTCCCCACCCTTTCAGTCTCATGTGTTTCTTGGAAGTGGGAAGATATTTTGCATACAAGCCCTTGTAGCACCTTTAATTTTTCTCTTCTTCCTATTTCATCATGAAAATTCATATGTGCTATTCTGACATGATTTTTTAGAGATAATTCATTCTCCTGTGAGCTTCCTACAGCATTTCAATGGTTTCCTAAATTTGTTATAATCTCCTCAAGCCTTAAATGATCTCATTCTTAACAAATGACCTCAACTCACGCTCCAAAGACTAGAATCTATTTATTAAGGGGATTCATTCTGTGAAGTTTGGATTCACTCAAGGACCTAGAGGGCCACATGTGGCTTTGAAGCCACAGGTTCTCCACTCTTGATCAAGACTGGTGAAAACTCCCTCATTTACTTTACACATTTATACTTGAGGGAAATTCTGGCACTCTCCAGTAGTATGCTGGCAAATGCTTAAACAACTGGCTCTCAAAAAAAAAAAGTACCAATTTTAAGTTTCAACCGCTTTGTTCACATTTTGCCCATCACTTTTTTAAGTCTAGACAATCAACCAAACAATAAAACAATGTCTAATTTGTAGACTCTTCCAATTTTCTAGGGATAAATGCTCACACTGAAAACTTAATCACCTTTTCCTAGTCTATATGAGCTAACTCCAGCAAAACCTACTCTGCCTACCATATTATCCTTCTGCCTGTTTCAAAGAAGGTGGTCTCCCTCTTCCATTTCAAGCTAGCCCATCAATTAGATAGCTAGTAGGCTTTTCTCTAAACCTGTGGTACCGTGGCTAATTTGGCATTCATGAGGAATCATGCCAGTGTGGGATTGAGCAAGTCTCTGAAGCTTCTTCAGTCCCAGCTCACAAATATATAAAATAAGGAGATTGGACTTGGTGACCTCTGAGGTTCTTTCCAGATCTAGTCCTATTATCCTGTTGTTTCTCCACTTTCCCATCCCAGGTGTCTTTGATATGTGATTTGCTGAGAGAAAGAATACTCAAAGAATTTATTATCGGGGATAAAGCTTTTGTTGGTCCTATGCAAAGAAATAATCACAGATAATTTTCTGATGGTTTAATGGGTGCCCAGACCTAGAAAGCAACATGATGTAGTAAAAAGAGCACTAGATTCACAGTAAGGGGAACTATATCCCACACTTTGTTCTTTTTTTTTTTTGTCATCTGTGTGACCACAGGATAATAATGTACTCTCTCTGGGTCTCAGTTTCCTCATTTATACAATGATGTAAACTACAAAGTCTAAATCATATGACTATGGATATAATCATGAGAAATACATTTAATTTGCTCAGGGAACACACACTGTACATACTCTCTTGGTTTCCTTTCCTGGAGGGGAATCTGGAAAGGAAACCAACAGGGTGTGTACAGTGTGTGTTCCCTGAGCAAATTAAATGTATGCTTCTCTTTACATTTTTGGAAACCTGGTCAGATAGTACAAAGGTTACAACACATTTCCTTCACTCCCCTTGTTTCTGTGACTGTGTGTCTTCTTTGTAATGAAAATTGATCTGTATATCAAAGGTTTAACATTAGCTACATTGGCAGGCACAGTAAACAGTGCAAGAGTCATACCAGCTCCCTTGACTCTTTAAGGTCCAGCTATACACACACACACTTTGGATCATTTTCATTTATCATTTTAATTTTGGGTCCATTAAATTTTAAGAAATTATATTATATGTATATATATATATATATATATGTATATGTATGTATATGTATAAATAACATATAATGTAACATATACAAATTATAACTATTTCAATGTAATTGTTTTCCTTTATAATGTTAAGAATTTAGAATTGTATATTCTGACTATTAAATTGAGAAACCAAGATCTTGCCCTTCTTCAGAGCGGAAATGCCCCATTTGTCCATGGCTCACTAGTTTTGGAATAGACTCAGAGCTTCACCCAAAAGCAGGCTCTTTGTGCTGCCTTAGGCAAATTAGCCTCTCTATTTTGCAGGCCTAGTTCTGACTCAAATCTGCATGCAAACCAGTAGTACCAATACCCACTTTTTAGCCAGGACAATTAAAACCTGACCACAGCCCTCAATCCTA
>CM053582.1:524837634-524849821 GCA_028627135.1 Pseudochirops cupreus | reverse complement strand
TATTCTCTTCAGCAAGCTTTTGAAATTCTTTTTCCATCTGGCAAACTCAGCTTCTTAAGGCATTCTTCTCCTCATTGGCTTTTTGGGCCTCTTTTGCCATTTGAATTAATCTATTTTTTAAGGTATTATTTTCTTCAGTCAGGTTGTTGACTCTCTTTTCATGATTTTCTTGCATCATTCTTATTTCTCTTCCCAATTTTTCCTCCACTTCTCTTATTTGGTTTTCAAAATCCTTCTTAAGCTCCTCTATAGCCTGTAAGCAGTTTATATTTTTCTTGGAAGCTTTTTTTTATGGGAGTTCTGACTGTGTTGTCTTCCTCCCATTCCATGCTTTGATCCTTTTTGTCCCCCAAAAAGGAATCTAAAGTTGGATGGCTGTGCTTCCTTTGCTTCCTTTGCCTACTCATGTTGCCGGTCAATAAACTTGACTTTTAAGCTCTTTGCCACAGTAGAACTCTGCTTTGAGAAGGGAAAGCTTTGTCCCAAATTGCTGGTGTTTTTGCAACTGCCAGAGCTATCAGGAGGCCACCATCTCTGCAGCCCACTGTAGCTTTGGCTCACTGGTCCCACACCCCAGGACCACCGCCCAAGACTGCAATCCCAATCCAGGCAGGTTAAGTCAAGAACACTTAGCTTCTGAATGGTCACTTGGCCCTGCTGCTATCTGCAGGCTGGAAGCTCTGAAGCAGCTATGTGGAGGTGGCTGCAGGGGCTGCTTCCTCTGCTTTCTTATTCTGGGAGTAGATGGCTGGACCCACTCCTTTCCCCCAATTTATCTGAGTTCCACTGACCTTTCACTTTGTCCTTGGCTCCTATGGGTTGATAATTCTGGAAACTGCCACAGCTGCTGGCAATCCACTCTCCTGAATGCTCTACCTGTGGCTTGTCCTGGCCACCCGAGGCTACAGTTGTGGTTTCAGGCCGTGTTGGGCTCGGCTCCCAATGTGCTGTGATGAACCCTTCCTGTCTGCCTGCCAGGCTGCCTTCAGCAGGAGCCTTTTTTCTCTGTCATTTTGTGGGTTCTGGAGCTCCAAAATTTGTTTAGAGTCATGTTTTATACATATTTGAGGTAGTTATGGGGGGAGTTCATGGAGTTCTCCTGCTTCTTCATCGCCATCTTGACTCTGCCCCCCACAGGAGTCTGGTTTTGAATCCATTCTGTTATTCCCTTCCAATTAATGGGTGTGTTCATCTACTGCACATTTAGAGTTATGATAACTAAGTGTATATTTCCCTCCATGCTAATTTTTGCTTGTTCATTCCCCTCTCTTTCTTACCCCAACCCTTTCTATCCTCCCAACTGTTTCACTTCTGATTACTACCTTCCCCAATCTACTCTCTCCTTTATTAGTTCCCACTCTCCCTTTTATTATTCCTATCCGTTTTTTACTTTCTTATAGGATAAAATAGATTTCTATATCCAACTTTGTATGTATGTCATTTCCTCTTTGAACCAATTTTGATGAGAGTAAGGCTTAAGCTTTGCCCACTACCCCCACTATCTTCCTCTTCATTATAAATGCTCTTTTATGTGGGATGATTTTCCCTTTTTTTTTAAGTAATGGATTTCCGGTAGTTCAATAATTCTTCTGTTATTTCTCCTGGATCTCTTTTCTAGGTCATTTGTTTTTCTAACAAAAAATTTCACATTTTTGTCTTTTTAAAATTTTTTTGATTTGGTTTTATTGTCTCTTGATGTCTCACAGAGTTGTCAGCTTTCACTTGCTCAGTTCTAATTTTTAAAGAATTGTTTTCTGGAATGTCTAGGTGGCACAGTGAATAGAGCACCAACCCTGGGGTCAGGAGGACCTGAGTTCAAACCTGGCCTCAGACACTTAACACTTACTAGCTGTGTGACCTTGGGCACTAATTGCCTTGCCTTCCCCCCTCCAAAAAGCAAAAAAAAAAAAAAAAAGGAATTGTTTTCTTCACTGAGCTTTGTACCTCTTCTTCCATTTGACCAATTTTATTCTTTAGAGAGTTATTTTCTTCAGTAAATTTTTGTATATCATTTCCCATGCTATTGATTCTTTTTTTCATGATTCTCTTGCATTACTCTAATTTTTTTCCCCAATTTTTCTGTTTCTCTTATTTGTGTTTAAAAATCCTTTTAAAGATCTTCTAGACATGCTTCTTGGGCCTGAGACCAAAACACGTTTTTCTTTGAGGCTTCGCATGTAGCCATTTTGACACTATTGTCCTCTTCTACGTTTTTTTGTCTTGATCTTCCTGGTCCCTGCATTCTTTTTTTTTTGGGAGGGGGCTAATTTTTTTCTGCCTTTTTTGTGAGTTAGTGTTTTTATGTGAGAATTGGGTTCTGCTCCTACACTGTCCCAAGTTTTTTGTGCTGGGGTTCAGTTTCTTACTGTTGGCTTTTCACTGGGCTTCAGGGCTTAACTGTTTGCTTTCACTGGACGGCCAGCTTCCCTTCTGGCTTGTTTTTGGAGATGAGACCTTTTTATTGGCCTTCCCCAGGAATGGGGCCTTTCTGCTGTCTTGCTATTGCAACAGAGTCTTTCTGGTGGCTGGCCCTGGAGGGGGGATCTTGTTGCTGGTCTGCCCCAGGGGTGGGGCCCTGCTGCACAAAGTATTTCTCTGCTGGTATGCCCCAAGGTTGGGATCTCACCTTTTGGTGACCTCATGGTCACCTCTTGGGTGTGCCTTCACTACTGGTCAGCACTGGGGTCAAGGCTTTGCTGGTGACTTGGGGGTGGGGTCACTGGGATAGAGCCTTGCTATGCTACACAGACTTCTTACTTGCCTAAGGGGCTACTAGAGCATGGTGGGGTCTCACTGGTGCATTGCTCCAGGCCTGGAGCCATGCTGCAGGGCCCCCTGCTGTGAAGTGGACTCCTGTAGCTCTTGGCCCTTTTTCTCCTCACACCATGTGAATCAGATCTTTCCTAATGTGCTGGTAAGTTGCTTCCATGCTCCCAGATCAATTCTGAAGCAGTTTTTTAGTTGTTTGGAGGTGAATTTGAGAGGACTTCAGATACTTCTTTCTTTACTCTGCCATCTTGGCCCTGGAAATCTGATTTAATTCTTTAATGGTAGCTATATTTAATATTCTGTAATGACAGACGGTCTTTTGAACTAGCCATAGCCCCTCGTCTTTGCTCATGCAATGTAAGTTATTGATTGAAATGTGGTGAGCTCCTTAAAAGGTATACACTCAGGAATGGGCAAGCTAGGGACCTCTACACATACACTGTCCTTCTCCTCCTCCTCCTATCTGCTCATGTGAATCAGCAGGCTTGCTTAGAATCTGCCTATTGTGGCTGTTCTACTTCTCAGAAGAGTAGGATTCTCATGCAGGGAACCTGCCTCTTGGTGGGTAACTGGATCAAATGGGCCTCAGTTGCTTAGTTTATCAAAAGAAGTCACCACTGATGAGAGTCAGCCTCAAAACATGTGAATTTACTTCTTGTTTGATACTGTAGTCTTATCTTTGCTTATTCTGTATAGTACATATGTAAGAATCAAATGCTCTCTCATTATTATTATACAAATAATCCTGCTAATTTGATATTTACTAAGAATGGGGGAGTATGAAATTACCCCTCTCTTCTTTTGGTAAGCATTAAGGGTTTTTCTTATGTGCGTGTTTTATTTCTACTTTTCATGTAACCAATTTGGCATTTGCTTTAAATACACTCAGAATACTCCTGATTCCAGGGATTATGGAGAAGAGAAAGAGGAATGCTTGGGGTGATATCTATTCACTCTTATGAATTGGGATAAATACGTTTTTTTTCCAACAAACTCCTCTTTGTAATCTTCTCTTCTTAGAAATAAATGCACAGGATATCAGACCTTCATATACACCAAAAAGTTTCAATCTATTAAATCTCCCTGAATAGCTTACATCCTTGAAATGTTAATTAGAAGGTGTTCTATTTATTTTTGTAACTCAGCTGGGGATGTTTTTTTTTTTAAACCCTACTTCAGAAAACACAACAAATTCCTTTGATATTGATTTTAATCTTTTCAGCACCTTAAGCTTCCCTATTCCCTCTGGAAATTGGATATATTACATCTAAATTTATTTTTAATTTGGGATAAAGTCACCCTTTATTTTTAATAGGCTAGGATTTGATTGTGGGAATACCCTATAATGGGATCATCTTCGAATAGCTATAGAAGTTACCAACTATTGGAAGTATGCCAGTATTCTCATTGGTGCAGGTACCATTTTGCTGTGAATTTCTACTTGGTTTTGGTAGATTAATTTCACTTGCCATATTAGCTTGCTAGTAAAACCCATTAGAAACTAGATTACTGTGATTTCAACAGGAGTAGGATTGCCCTCAAGGGCTAAGAATCTTAAAAAAAAAACTACTTTCCCATCCTTTCTTCCAGAAGCACACAGAAGGTATGGCTTTTTAATTTGAGCGGAGTCTGGCTAAATGCATATACATGGTTGATTCACAGTTGAAAAAAGAGAATAGTTGCTAAGATTCTAGAAATAACTTCATATTTCAGTTTTGAAAAGTGAATTATTTTGGCCTCCCTTATCATCACTGCCCCATCATGGGTATTTTGGTTTTTAATTAAATCCTGATTTTTCTTTGTGGGGCATTTTTGCTAGCATAACTGATCTGGTCAGTGCAGTAGAAAATTCTATGCCCACATGTCTAAGGATAAAGAGGAGAGTTGACCCAAGGGAAAAATTGTGAAGTAAGCAAAATTTGGTCAGTTCTTCATCTTCTTTTTATTGCTCATATCATTCTTTTTTAAAAATATAATTTTATTTATGTTTTTGTTATATTTTAAGTTCCAAAATATCTCATCCCTCTCTGAACTAGAGAAGCCCATCATTTGACACAGATTTATAAATAAATGTAAAACCAGATTAAGCATACTTCTATTTTATCAGTTCTTTCTCTCAAGGTGGAGAGCATCTTCTTTCATAGGTCTTTGGTAGGTGATTTAGATACCAGGCCTAAGGCGGACATAAGTTTATGTGTTACACATATGGAATATGTTGTGAATGTATCTCATCTCTGATGTCTTGGGAAGTAGCTAAGCTCATATGTGTTACTGATTCTGGCATGCAGAGACCTAAACTTCTGTCTCAAATTCTATGTTGTTTTTGTTGTTCAGTCATTTTAGTCATGTCCAGCTCTTTGTGATCCCCATTTGGGGCTTTCTTGGTGAAGATACTAGATACTTGGTGAAGATACTTCCCATTTCTGTCTTCAGCTCATTTTTACAGATGAGGAAACTGAGTCAAATACAGTTAAGTACCTTGCCCTTGGTCAGACAGCTAATAAGTGCTTGAGGCCAGATTTGAATTCTGGTATTCTTGCCTGCAGATCTGACACTCTATCCACTGTATCACCTAGCATCACTTAGCTGCCAAAATTCTACCCCTCCCCTAATGCCATGGCCAACACTTTCACATAATCTGTTCTCCAGTTTCTGCAATTCTAGCCACTTTCTCTCAAGGCAAAATACTCTCTTTCCTTACTAATCCTTTCCCTCTTTTTTCATTAATCCATACCATGCCATTCCATTCCTTTAAATAGGACAAAGATTTATTAAGTCATGTACAAAACTATAAAGTAAAAAAAAATATTTCAAGAAGTTTATGATTTTCTGGGGGTGGGAGAATAAACTGTAAA
Organism: Pseudochirops cupreus; assembly: GCA_028627135.1. Taxonomy (NCBI): domain Eukaryota; kingdom Metazoa; phylum Chordata; class Mammalia; order Diprotodontia; family Pseudocheiridae; genus Pseudochirops; species Pseudochirops cupreus. Next base: position 524,844,197 of record CM053582.1, on the reverse strand, counting down.
TAAATAAATATGCACATAACAGTTTAAGAAAGAAGAAATGATTAACAAGCAGAGACCTCCTACTTTATCTCTAAAATATATCTCAGATCTGACCCGTTTCTCTTCTATATACTTACATAGGTATCGCCCTAGTTCAAGTCCTCATAACCTCTCACTTAGACTATTCCACCAACTACTCAATTGGATCCCTAATTCCAAACTCTCCCCTTTCAATTCATCTTCCACCTAGATACCACAGTCATCTTCTGAAAGCACAATTCAGAATATATTGTATCTGTGGTTCCTATAATCTATAGCATATAGTACAAGTTCCTCAGCTTGACATTTAAAGCTTCTGGCAATGTGAATTATTTCACATTATACCCCTTCATACCCTCTATGATCTGGTCATATTGGTTCTCCTATATCAATAATAAACTTTACTTCATTCTGTATTTCTTCTTTCCATATTTTGTGCTGCCAGAGACGCTTGGCTCTCTAGACAGCACTGCATTCCAGAGACACTCCCTAGTACCAATTATTCCTCTTCCATTGGGTCAAGAGCAGGAGTTGGCATGGTAATTGCTCCCTACTGACACTTCTACTGTCCCAAACAAAGTGAGGTTGTCCTTAATCCCTGTCAGAATTCCAGAATGTATCATTAAAGGGATGGCTAAGGAATATCTAAAAGAGGAAGAAGTGATCACAAAGAGCCCGAATGGCTTACCTCAGAACAAGTTGTGCCAGACTACCCTCTTTTCCTTTTGTGAAAGTGTCATTAAACTGGAAAATCAGGGAATGCTGCATGGAACATTTACCTAGATTTTAGTAATGTATGTGACAGTGCCAGGCACGTCATTTGGCAAAGATGGAAAGATGATAGCTAAATTGTCATGGGTCTTGGTCATGGTTAAACAACTCAACCCAACATTTCATCAATAATCTTTAAACATCAGTTTTAATTGAGGTGTCTAAAGGAATGTACCAGTAATCCATGATTGACCTTGTATCATTTAGCATCATTATCAGTGACTTGGATATAAAGGTATAGATGGCATACTTATCAAATTTACATATGATGGAAATCTGGGAAGCTACTGCCTATTGGATGACATATTTAGCACAAAAAAAAATCTTGACGTATCAGACCACTAGGCTAAATCTAATTAGATGAACTTTAGTAGAGATGTGTAAGATCTTAAACTTGGCTTTAAAACTCATTTGCAGAAGAGAAGGATTGGAGAAATGGAAGAAAAAGATTTGTGCATTTTGTTGGATTGAAAGCTCATTATCAGTCAGTAAGTGTGATATGGAAGCCCCAAAAGCTAATATATTGTTATACTGCCTTAAAAGAGTGAGAACATCCTGTACTAGGGAGCTGATAGCTTTCTTGTTGAATTACACATGGAATATTGTGTTTGGTTCTGAGCACCATCTTTTAGGAAGGACATTGTTACAGCACCATGGCATCTGGAAGAAGATGACTCAGGTGATGGGGTGCTTTGAGATCCTTTCATGTGAGGATCAGTTGAATAAACTGGGGAGGTTTACTCTGGAGCAAAGACTTTGAAGAAGACATGCTGCCTGTTTTTGAAGTATTTAAAAGGCTAAAATCTTGGAAAGGGATTAAATTTGGTTTGTTTAGCCCTAAAGGTCACCAGAGAAACAGACAGAACTTGCCGAGGTGGCAAATTAAGGATTGATGTGAAGAAAAACAGTTTTTTTTAAATAATTACAGCAATACTCAAATGGAATGGTTTTCTTTAGGGGGTGCTTATTTTCCTCCCACTAGAGGTTTTCAATCAGAGATTGGAAGACCACCTTTTGCTATGTTGTAGAGGCATTGTTCAGATGTGGGTTAGAGTATATGCCCCTGTGATGTCTTCCAACTCTGAAATTCAGTGATTTAGGGATTCTATTAGATGTTAAAATATCTTGTGCTGAGCTTTGTTCAGTACCCTGGGGTGTGGTCACTCTACATTCCTGCTTCTGAGGTGCTTGCAGAGTTGGTGGACATGTATCATTATTCCCATTTGATAGATGTGAAAATTGAGGTATAGAGGCTTTAAATTACTAGGCCAAATTCATACACAAAATTGAGGGAAATAAGGAGATCTAAAACTAAACTTTTTCATTTTGCCTCCAAGATGACTGGAAATATGTTTACTTATGTGTGCTATGGGTCCCTTTTTTACTCCCAGAGCTACTGGAATGAGAATTATTTGCTATTTGTTTATTGGTAATTTTGATATGGTGAAGGAATGGACGAAGGCCTGAAATTTTTAGATTTAAAAGACATTGATGATAAATTTAGCAATGGAAAATATTCAGGAATCTGAGTCCACAGACTTGGCGTATCTTCTTTTCTCTTACAAAAGAACAATCACAAAAATCCCTGGGTATATGAAATTCCATTCATGTTATTGGCTTAGAGAAAGGGTAGCATTCATCCTCAATGGCTCATTTCAGCCAAAAAGACAAAGGAAAATGACTGCGGAGGCCAAGGTGATCCCTTAAGTATACATCCCTCCTCCCTCTCTTTCCCAACCAATCTGTAGCTTTTTTTTTTTCTGGTTTAAATGCTTCAGCAACAAAACCAGCTCTGAGGTGTCTAAATCAGAAAGCATTCCAGGAGTCTCAGGGTTCAGATCATGCTAAATTTAGAGGCCATTTACTCCAAAACCTTCATTTTAGAGATGAGGAAAATGATATACAAACATAATTGCTGAAGTTTATACAGGTGTACCTGAACCCAATCCCACTAATACTAAATTCAAAGCTCTTTTTACTGCACCCCACTGTAGTTGTTTCTACTAATACCTTTTAAAAAAATATTCATTCTCAGGTTTCATATAGCACTTTGTTCTGTATCCTTTGAATGCCCTTAAAAACAACAATAATAAAAATAATAGATAGTATTAACATACTGCTTTAAGGCTTGCAAAATGCTTTACAAATATTATCTCCTTTGTTCCTCACAAAAACCATAGAAGGTAGGTATTTTATTACTTCACAAGGTAGTATAAACTTCACAGTTTGAATTCAAAGGGCTGCACTTGAGGACCTAGAGAGCTCTATGTGGCCTCAAGGCTGCAGGTCCCCTACCCCTGTGGAGGGCTAGGGTCAATATCATATACTATGAATTTCAAGCTTTTGTGTTTTTTTTTTCCTGAGGTTCAGTGTCTGTGTTGTTCCTTTTAAAGGATAAGCCAGTTTTGAACAAGGAGGTCCAACTGTCTCAACAATAGAAAGTTATTGTTCCCGTTCAGTCACATGACTCATTGTTAGATACTTTTTGGGGACCTATTGTTTTGACTTGAGTGACATGGGAAATGGATAACTCATTAATTTCCTACTCAACTATAGTTAGGTAACAAGATGCCAATTGATCATTATGATGTTAACAAGGAGGGTTAAGCAGGTAGAAGCTTAATAAAGAGAACACAGAAAAATAAGGTAACCTTTTTAGAAAGAGAAAAGGCTCCATGGAGCTTGTAGCATTTGGATCCATGTGTCTTTGGGTAAGTTGATTAAATTCCTTCATCTGCACAATGAACACATTTACTGGATGGCCTCCAAAGAGCTCCCATCTCTAAATCCTATTGCCCTTCTTCAGTGTGGTAGGATGGCTGTGTGAAAGATTTGACTAATTTTCTGTGTCCAATCTACAGAGACAAATGACTGGCAGGGAATGGACTTAAGAGAAGCCTGTATCTCTGAGATCTCTGTTTTGCCCTCCCTGTGTTGTAGACTGAGGGAGATTGAGGCTGCTGGTCTTTCCACCAATTCACGTGGACCAGATTTTCCGTAATATCTCCCCAAACAAGGTTAACATGTATATTTTAGGTCCAGGGAGCATTTTACTCTTTAAAAAACAGTATAGATTATTGTTATTAATGATTAGGATAACAAGGACAGAATTCAAAGGAAAATCACCACACTCACAATGATAAACAGACCAAATTTAAGTTTGCAAAATGCTTTCCTCGCAACAGTTGAAGGCTATCATGCAAATACTGTTATCGTTTCTTTACGAATGCAGAAAATAAAGGCTATGATGTTTAAGTGACTGGCTCATGGTCACAAATCTAGTAAATCAGAATGTGAACAGGAATCCTAGTGTTTCCTGACTACAAGTTTCAGGATTCTTCCCTCCATATTTTCCTCTTTGCCTTCCATACCATGTTGTCTCAGTTTGTTGCACCCAGAGATAAAGAGAATGGCACCCCTGGTGGAAACACCTTCCTTTTAGCACTATTTTAAATCTCAGAAGAACAATTTTTAAAGTAATAGTGAAAGCAATGGGAAAGGTAAAGACATTGTTTCTCTTTTTACAAACAAAGGCAGGGATAGGGTCCTCAGTGAACATTGCTCTTTCCTTCCTGATTATTTTAAAATCTGCTTTTATGTTTACCTGTGGCTTCATGAGTGTTTTGTGAGCAGAGCAGATATTTTGGGCACCTGCCAATCTCATAATGCATTTTTTTCAGTCTGTGAATGAAATTTTAAATTGCCCTGAAGGCAGTCCTCAGACCCTGGCAGTCTGTTCTATTATCTTTCTGTGAAAGGATCTTCTTACATCCCCAAAATAGGGGGAGAAGAAGCTTTCCCATCTCAGAGAGACATGAGTTGGCTGCAAATATGAAAATTCTGTTTATGGAAGATATTTCTCATGGGGAAAAATAATTCTCACATACATGACTCAATGCTTATTTCTAGAAGAAGAAGGAGTTCAGGAAGCAAATCTATTTCTAAATCTAAATGAAAGCTTTATTTAAAGAGTGTAATTGGAATAAATCTCTAGTGAGAAAGTGGTTAAAGTGCACAGCTGCTGAAACTGACTTCACACTTTTTTTTTTCTGCTATAAAATCGAGGTTAGAGAAGTGCAGCCTGCATGTATGAACAAAATGTCCAATGTCAAGGCATGTTGAGGTGTTATCTTCCCCTGGCACTGTAATCATTAAAACCCATTGTGTAAAACAAATGGATTTATTAAAAAAAAATTGCTGCTTCTTAGAAGGAGAGGGTTACCTAGTTTAGGTGGCACTGATGTTACTGCTATTGAGCCAAAGGGAGCTAAAGGAAGCAAATAGAAGTTGATTATTTAAATGGACCCCACATCTGCATAAAGACTAAGCAATCACTTCCTCTGGGAGGTGCATTTAGGGATACTCTTCTGATCAGAGTTGTTAAAGAATAGTGTCTATTGAAATTCTCTTCTGGCCTTGGCAATCTCCCCAAATGTTTCCTTATTTATTCTCATTTGGCCAGCCTTCCCCTTCTTCATCTCCCCTTCTCTCCTTCCCTTTTCTACCCCCTGTTCATTACTACTTTTTCTTTCTTCCTCTTCTTTCATTTTTCTGCCCTCTTTTTTCATCTTTCTCAATTTCTTTTTTCTCCATTCCTTCCCTCCCACTCCTCTTCTCTTTTCCCATTTCTTTTTCCCCTGTCTCCTACACTTCTGATCTCTTGCTTCATGATAGAATCAGTTATTAATTAAAAATCAAAACCGTATGATTCTCTCATGATTTACTCAAAGCCCCCAAGCTAAGATAAAAATGCTACCTAACTACTTAGCCTGAGGTTCAGACCTCTGTCCTCTTTATTTTTGTGTACTGCATGCTATTCATTGGCCTCTTCTGCATGTAATTAATAGCAGACATGAAGCACATAGGCAGCTAGGTGGCACAGCGGATAGAGTGCCAGACCTGGAGCCAGGAAGTCCTGACTTCAAATTTGGTCTCAGACACTGTAACCCTGCTAAGTCACTTAACCTCTTTGCCTCAGTTTATTCAGCTGAAAAATGGGCACAATAGTGGCCCCTACCTCCCAAGGATTATCGTGAAGACTCAATGATATAATAATTATAAAATACTTAGAACAGTTCCTGGCACACAATAAATGATATATAATTGCTAGTTATTTTACTATTATTTAGCATCTATGGCCACTCATTTTTATATCAGAAATCAAGAATTAACGGTAACTTAAAGAAATAGAGACATTTAGAAGTAAGTTTTTGCCATCTGCACACAGCAGTTGGGGAAAGGACCTGGATGGATTATTTCCTGGTCATTTCTACACTATACCACATCTACTTGGGCCATCATCCTCATCACTACTACATTAAAACCTCAAACTTCATCCCTTTACTCTGATAGATGCGCTTTCACCTTACTTTTATCAGAATGAGACCACTAACACATTTCCCAACCATCTCTGTTTGGGATGAAAAACCCCATCCAAAATTTAATTAAAAATGCAGAGATCTCTTAGGATAAAAACAGGAGTTTATTCTCTTCCCTGGGAGAAGAGGGTGGTCTTCCCCATGACTGATCATGGGGATGTGTAAAGGCAATATGGAGGGAGCAGGGTTTTAAACGCTAACACAGTCAAGCCCCTTTCCCTGACTGTCCCCTCTCCCATCGACTGAGAGGTGGACTCAACTCTAGGCACCAAAATCTTCCCCAATAGCAAGTCACAGGGAAGCCCACCACTATCTCTCAGTGGCTGGGAAATAGGTTTACAAAGAACAAGGATGCTGATTGACAGCAAGGGAAAGGGGGAAGTGTTTGGGATGAAA
>CM053582.1:524808432-524837534 GCA_028627135.1 Pseudochirops cupreus | reverse complement strand
CAGTCCCTCTCCCAACTCACCTTTTTTGTGTTATTTTTCCCCATTATAATGTAAACTCCTCGAAGGCAGGTTTTGTCCTTGGTAGTCTCCCCAAATGTTTTTTCTCTGTATTGGTATCCCTGACATTTAGCCAAGTGCCTGGAACATAACACTTTACAAATGCTTTATCTCGATATTTATCTATTAGATCTATGTTGTCCTTTCCTTTATCTCAACTCTAGTCTGTTTTAGCCATGTACTCCCTTTTTATAGGTTTGAAAAGGTGTGTGTGTGTGGGGGGGGCAGTGGAGAGCTATGGATGCGTCAACATATGAGTTTTAAGTTCCATCCCAAGGTCCTATATTTCTGTCTTCCCTCTTCTTTGTGTTGCTACTGCCATGCCTGGTTCTCCTAAATCCCACCTTCCACAATCCTGCTGCCCATTTTCATGATTGTTCCAGCCATTTTATTCTGATCAGGGAAAATTCCCTCCACCAATTTTTCCTTGTCCTGGAGGCACTTCGTTACAAATAGGGTACGCTCAAGATACTGCCCAGATTTTGCACCAATAATTATCCCTCTAATGTGAATTGATAAAGGACTTAACAAAATGAAATGAAGACTGTGGGAGTAAGAGATTAAGCAGCTTGCTTATGGTCCCACTGCTAGTAGGAGGCAACATGGTAGAATGAAAAATGGGAAAACCATGGGACTTGGGTTTAAAATCCCGCTCTACCATTTATGACCTGTGTATGCTTGGATAATTGACAACCTCTCTGGACCTCATTAACTCATCTGTAAAAGCAATCACTTAATATTAATTTATTAAGTACCTATTATGTGCTAGGCACTGTTTTAAGTTCTGAGGAAACAGACAAAAAAGAAATAGTCCTTGTACTCAAAGAAGTTACATTCTATTAGGAGAAACAACATTTTCACAATAATTATATATCCACATATATTTATCTATCATTATATACATATGCACACATATTCATAAATATATAGAAGATAAAATACACATAAGGTGAAGACAAAGAATTAGAGGGCAGAAATGACAATTGGATGTGGTCTATTTTAGGAAACATCACTAGTCCTGGGTTTTGAAGGAAGCTGAGGATTTTAAGAGAGAGAATGAAGGAGGGAGTTTGTTCCAGACACAGGAAAAAAAATGACAAGTTTGGTAAAGTCAGTGGTTCGATTAGATGGCAGACCTAAAATGATGATCCCATGACTGGAACACACTCCATGGTGGCCACTCTTTAGCCATGTGCTGAGCTACTTTTCTAAGAGCTATCATCTCAAAATCTAGTTCTCCTCTTCCCCTCGTATCTGGTGTACTCTGTAGCATAGATAGACTCAGTCTCTTTTTGACCCTCTTCTTTTCCCGCTTGTGGTCCTCCTTGCTTGTAAAGTAAGACAAGTAACATTTTTGTTACCACCTCTCTTGTCTTCTTTTATTATACTCAGTGCTTTTGCTAAGATGCTTCATTTGAGAATTCCTCCCTTCCTCCTCTCCCCTCCACTTCAAATACTCTATGTCTTCCTCATTTGACAATTCTATTGGTTTTCAAGTCTCTGAATGCTTAGAAGGTGAGAGAAAGTCATTTGAGCCTTTCCTTTGTACTGTATTCTTTTCTTTAGCATTAGAACAATCTCCTTTGCTCTCCTAACATGTCCTTTCTTGTGCCCTTTGGTGAAAATTTCTTCATCAGCCGGTGTTGCTGCATTAATCTCTTCTCTGCTTATTCTATGGGGAGACCAGGTGCTGGAGTGTCAAAAAATTAAAGATTGCATTTGGTGGCAGGCATGGTAGATTTGTAATGTGAAATATCTCCACTAGTTTCAGAGCTTTTAGTTATGGGATCTCGTAGTCACTGTATTGAAAGTAGAGATTCTTTATCATCTATTTCATCGTTCTGTTCTTTTGATTTACACTCAGTGCCTAGGAACTACAGGATGATATGAGAGCAGTAAAGTTACTTTCTTGTTGTTGTCTAGTAAAAGAAGGTGACAACTGAATGATAGAATCACAGCCCAACTGTCTCCAGATGGGATCTGAGTCTAAAAACAATACATTCCTGAATGTTGAGGGATAGAGAAAATGCTACCCCCTCAATCTAGGTCTTGCTTTGGAAGCCTTCCTTGGAATTATATAAAATGAAAACAGTCCTTTTTCCAGAATGAGGAATGAAAATTATGGTGAATCAAGCCTCCAATAAGGAGTGGGTTACCTTTTTGTAGGACTATGACCAAATGACTGCCGGACAACTGGGACTACAGATTGATTTTTGAAGGCCCTGGGTGCAAATTACCTTTCAGTTAGGATTTAGAGAGGGTCTCTATCTTAAACTGAACATTGATGGTATGTAGTTTTAGGAAGAAGAGTGTTTACCCAGAAGAGACCAAGGATTAATGCATGATTATGTATGAATCACTCATTAAACTGGGCTCTGTGTCTTCTGAGTCAACCTAAAGTCTCTGCTGAATAGCAAAGACTACAGTTTTCCTAAGATGAAAACATGCTGTGCAAATTCATACCTTTTCATATCCTTGCAAGGGATTGTCCTCGTAGAAATTTGCATTTGGCTCAAGTTTTTAACATTGATTTCTGAAAAGATGGTGCCCCTGTCTAAGTGAATGTATAATGCAAATTACTGAGTGATGGACACGTGGTAGAGTCATATGGATAGAGACTAGAGGGGTCTATAACAACAACAACAGTAACAACAATTGTATAATTTTTTAAGTTTTGCAAAGCACTTTATCTCATTTAAATTCTCCAAACAACCCTACATGTTAAGTACCATCTCCACCTCACAGAAGAATAAATTTTGTCATTCAAGTTGTTTTCATTGTGTCCTACTCTTTAGAACCCCCTTTGGGGTTTTCTTGGCAAAGATAATGGAGTGACTTACCATTTCCTTCTTCAGCTCATTTTACAGATGAGGAAACTGAGGCAGACAGGATTAAGTGTCTGAGGGCAGATTTGAACTCAGGAAGATGAGTCTTCCTCACTCCAGGCCTGACAATTTATCTGTTACATCATTGCCCTTAGTAGTAGCACAGAAAAGTCAGGCGACTTGCCTGTGGTTACACAACTAGTAAGAATAAAGGACAAAGTTGGAGCTCAGATTCCGGTGCTCTGGAGCCCTATGGTAGCATTTCTGAGATGTGAATACCAGCATGGATGTTCATGATTCGGTAGCTATACCCCAGGGGATGCTGAACCCAGCTTGGGTTGACACATGAGAACTTATTATTAAGTTTTCAGTGTATTTTGTACCTTGAAAATCAACAGATACTTGTGATTTATTGCTTCATGGTTTGTCAACTTAAGAACGTGATGGAGAAAATGTTAATAATGAAGATTAAATTTAAAAGTTTGTTGTGCATTTTTTGTGATATCTGGTTCCTAAACATTTACCAGCATGCAACTGCCAGTCATATAGTAAGAACACCCCTGAGAACAACTTCAGATGTATAGCAAATGCTAACTATAGAAATGGACTTCGATTTTATGGATATCAGCTTTTTTTGTTAAAGTTTATTCTTTTTAGGATATTTCTTCTTTTCTGTTTTGGTCTAAAAATCAAGACTTTTGTTCAGTTACTTTCAGTATTGTCTGACTCTTTGTGACCTCATTTGGGGTTTCTTGACAAGGGTTTGCCATTTCCTTCTCCAGCTCATTTTATAGATGAGGAAACTGAGGCAAGCAGGGTTAAGTGACTTGCCCAGGGTCACACAGGTAGTGTCTGGGGCCAGACTTGAACTCAAGAAGATAAATCTTCCTGATTTCAGGTTTGACATTCTATCCACTGTACCAACTGCCCCTCAAATCAAGGCATTTTTAGTTTATATTTCTTCCTGTATATTCCAAGGGTAGTGTAACTTCCGTTATCATGTTAGTAAAGTAGTATTCAAAGTTGATCTTTAGAGAAATGAGTGTTGTTTATCAAGGTCTCTGATGTTCCATTCAGACTCAGACTTTGTCATTCTGTGACTTCTGTGCACCTCTGCCAATACTGTTGATATTCTGAATAACAGTGGGCAGAGGCCATTGATCTAGTTAGATATTACTGAGATTTTGAAGCATTCATTCTTGATTTCCATGGCTATAAAAATATTGGAATAAATTGTATATTTGGAATCAAAATGTTAGAATAAATCATAGCTTCTATTCGCTAAGGGACTCATTGCATCGTGTTTATATTGATCCATGCATGTTCATTGTGTTCTGAGTCTGGTCATGGTACTCTGGCCCTAGAGTTAGGAAACCCTGAGTTTAAATCACACCTCAGACACTTAATAGTTGTGTGACCCTGGGCAAGTCACATATCCTCTGTTTGCCATATTTTCCTCAGCTGCAAAATAGGGATAATAATAGCATTTACCTTCCACAGTTATAGAAAGGATTAAATGAGATACTATTTTTAAAGTGCTTAGATTAGTACTAGGTACATTGTATATGTCATATAAATGCTAGCTCCTCCTGTACTATTACCTTTTCAAGGGATAGTATCTATCAATCTCTTTCCTATAATTGTATGATAGTTTTAATATAATGCTGCTGTTATGAATAGTACTTCATGTATTTCATACATAATGAATAATTTCAAATGGTTATATAACCTTTGTGATGTGGATTCCTGTTATGTAGGTGTTTATGTGAGTGTGTGTATGGGGTGGGGGCGGGGGGGCTAGTTTACTTAACTTGAGGTCTACTGCAATTTTGGACAAGTTAGTCCCAAATCTCCTGTATAATTTTTTTTGAAATTTAATATATTTTCCCAATTATGTGTTAAAGTTTTAGCATTTTTTAAATTTAAAGTTTTGAGTTTCAAATTTTATCCCTCCCTCCCTGACTTACTCCCTCCCTGAGATAGTAAGTAATCAGATAAAGGTTATACATATGCAATCACATATATTTCATATTAGTCATTTTGTACAAGAAGACTCAAATAAGAGAAAAAGAAAGAAAATTAAAAATATCATGCTTTAGTCTTATTCAAACAATATCAGTTCTTTCTCTAGAAGCAGATGGTATGCTTCATCATTAGTCTTTCAGGATTGTCTTGGATCATTGTATTGCTGAGAAAAACTAGATCATTTATCATTCTTCATTGTATAGTATTGCTGTTACTGCTCACTTTACTTTGCATCAGTTCATGTAAGTCTTTCTAGGTTTTCCTGAAATCATCCTGCTTGTCATTTCTTATAGCATGATAACATAAGGTTTGCAAAATGCTTTATGTCGTTTATCCCCAAATAACCTTAAAAGGCAAACACAAATCTTTACTATCTCTACTTCACAGATGAGGATATAGTAACGCAGAAAAGTTAAGTGACTTTTCCGTGGCCATATAGGTAGCAAGAATCAGAGACAGGACTGGAATCCAGGCTCATTGCTATCTTGCTGGCCTCACTGTCCCTTTGATAACAACCTAGGTTCACTATGGCTTTAGGGGGTCACGGGAAAGAGGTTGGTGCCATTTGATATGGCAAGAAAACCTATTTTATTATGATCTAAATTAAAAATCAACAAAAAAGTTTATTCCATATAATTCATTACAATTCTTGGGAGAGATAAGCCAGTTGATACATAGGTATTCATGTCCCCATGGGGAACAGGAGCCATTTTCCACAAGTACTCATAATACATAGAAAACACAGTCGTTCTGGTTCATACTTGGTCAGGTACAGGTTCATTGTGTCAGTTTGTTGTGTTTCAGGTGAGAGGAAATAGACCTTCTTATCTGCTAGTCTGGCTTTAGACATCTGAGACAGTAAAGACTCTTGTATCTTTTGGATGTCCTTGCATGTGAACTGGGGTTAAATAAAAGCAAAATATAAGGATTAGATGTGACTGTTTCTTTAGAATTGAAATCGATGCTTATTCTAAAAACGGCTTGACTAATGTCAAGAAAGTGAAAATGTGGTGACTTTCTTTCAGTGCCTCACACCTTCAACAAATCCTTTCTTTAGCAATGCCACATGTAAGATGGATTAGTCTTATTCTGTTTGGCTCTAAGGAAAGGAACTAGGAGCAATGTTCAAAAGTTGAAGAGAAGGATATATGGGCTTGATGATGAGAAAGAAAAAAAAATCATTCTGATAATGAGGGCTCTCCAGCAACATAATGGACTTTCTCAGGAGGACTGTGGTACAGTGGAATGAACACTAGCTCTGGAATCAAGAAGCATCTGAGGACAAATGCTCTCTCTGATGCTTATTATTGTGTGCCCTTGAAAAAGTAACTCAGCCTCCATAGGCCTCAAATTTTTCCTATATAAAACTGTGTTGTTAGACTAGATAGCCTCTGACAATCCCTTTGCCTCCAGATCTATAATCTCACAATTCATCGCTTGAGATCCTCAGAGAGAGGTTGGATCACGATTTGTCAGGTGTGCTGTGGGGAGTTTTTTTTTCCAGCATCATTGTCCTGGAAGATCTCTGAGATCCCTCCTATTTATAAAGTTCCCCGATTCTTTCATTTTGGTGGAGATTTATCTGAAGCCATTTTTGTTCTTTTCATAGAAACTCACTTGGGGTCCCCCATTCTGGAGGTACGTAGCTGCTACTCTGCTGATCTGTGCTTCAGTGAATACACTAATTGGGTTATGCTCACCTGGGGAGAGGGGAGAGGGAGTTCTTCCAGTACTACATGTGAAGGCTTAGTGTTCTTTCTGAGGATCACATTTCAACTTTTCAGGGACTTTTGGGTCACCTTGCTTGGTCCTAAATTCATTCCCATGAGTCTTTGGGACACATTATGCAAATTATACATATAGAAACAGAGCTCCAACAACCATCATGAGGAAGAGATAAATGAATGAACTAGTCACTATAATTTTCTTTTCAGTATATCCACTTTTTTTTTCTTATCCTTACTTCTTAATAAGAAAATATTCTTATTTATTTTCTATTTTATCTCCTCAGGGGTCAAATTAACAATTTTACGGCTTTCTTGCTTTTGGATATCACATGAATAATTCAGAGATGGACTATTCACCTTTTTCTCACTTCTCCCACATGACTAAGGATAAATGAGGCAATGTTCTTGTACTGTCTGTTCTCTGGCCCTTCCCAGATTTTTAGGTACAGTTCATCTCCTAGAATAACCTAATATTAAGATCTTCATGTTTCCTGATCACCTGCTGGGTGCCTGTGCCTTGCACTGCATAGTCCCAAGAGGGTAGATATTCCTTTTCCTAATATAATTAATGATTTAGGTGTCAGAGCTCATGTAGCAAGAGTAACATATATGTGCAGATGCAGTGCATTATACAATGTTTAAATATGTAAGTAGGCATATTTGGGGTTAAAGAGGTTTCAATTCAATTTTACAAACACTTATTAGGTATACTGTGCTAAGTATTGGGAGAATGGCTAGAAGAGATAAATACATATTATCCTGAAGAAATCCAGAGAGCTTAGGTTGGTAGTTTACAGCAGCACCAAGATTATGTCTGAATGACTCAGTTTATGCTAATGAAATGCATATTTTTTTCAAAGTGTTTTCACATATAGCAATGTTGTGAAGGAGTCAGGACAAGTGTCATTCTCATTTGACCTGTAGGTCAGTCAGTCTACAAGCTCAGTCCATCTAGGGCTTACTATGTGCCACAAAAACATGATTTCTACCATCAGGGAACTCATGAGAGAACTTGTTGGGAGCAGTCTCATGGGAAATACAACATGTGTGACATTAAATCACAGAAATATTGGGGACTACTCTAGAGTCATATTGCTAGCTTGCAATACTGAAACTTAGCACCTGTGACGTCTAAAAATGTGCAAAAAGAGACACACAGGCTGCCCATACCACAAATATACTTCTCTAATAGACTGGCAAGTTCTGAATCCAACCCACACTTTCCCTTACCAAGTAGGAGCGCAATGTAAGCTAGAATCATAAGGTGACTCTTTTCCACTGGTTATAGAAAGTTTCATGTAATAAATTTGGTCAATCAAGTGATTGTGAAGTTAGCTGATGCTCTTATCTTTTATTAAAATTGTTTTCAGAAGCTCAGCAGCTGGGGAATTCGCCCCAGCTATGAAGCTAAAGCAGACAGAGACTAGGTAGGCTTACCGTGAGCTGTATCTCCTGTCTCTGGTCCTCTAGGGGCCTTCCCCTAGCTGTTGGATTCCAGTAACTCCCTGCCAGGTATGCAGATTACACTTTCTGAATTGGAATGTGAGGCACATCCTCCATAGGAAACACTGGATTTCTCCTGCTGCCTCCTGTACCTTGTCGTTTTCTAACATCAGGCTTGTCAGCAGCCCCTGCTTAGAATAAAGGGCCATAAATCATGGCTAACCTGGTGGAATTAGCTCTCCTCTGAAGGGGTGCACAAGACAGGATTTCATCTGCTTTTCAGTGTGGCAACCTAGGAGGCATGTTGCATCAGCGCTATAAATCAGGGCTGAAGCAGGAGATAGCATGGTGACAGCAGGACAATTATCATCT
Organism: Pseudochirops cupreus; assembly: GCA_028627135.1. Taxonomy (NCBI): domain Eukaryota; kingdom Metazoa; phylum Chordata; class Mammalia; order Diprotodontia; family Pseudocheiridae; genus Pseudochirops; species Pseudochirops cupreus. Next base: position 524,829,085 of record CM053582.1, on the reverse strand, counting down.
CGAAAATAAGAAATGCAAATTTCCTTCCTCTCTGCTGGATGGGAACCAGTGCACTTATTCTATGATGTTGATCAATGACTTTAATCTACACCCTCCAGCAGTTCATAATATTCACGTGCCACCTGTAGGCCTCTCCTGCCTTTTGGGTCAAACTGAGCCATCTTTTATATTTCCCTAGGTAAGGAGTAGAGGGAATTGGTTGAGAGGAAAGCTGTTGTGGATGCTTGGAAGAAAACTCCACTAAGTTAACACTAATGGGCACCAGTAGAAATGTATCAGCTTACAGACATAGTTCCAAGAAATAAACTAATCTCTAGCTGGGCATACTAGACCAGTAAGAGCAAGACTATGTAGCGGCAATTGGGAATGTCATAAGATCATAATTATTGTCTACCACTCTAGGCTCCCTTCTGCCCCCATATCTTATGAGATCTTGAAGTGCCTTATTTCATGGATTGAGCTATATTGGACAGGGGACAGAAACAGTAGAAAAAGCTCTGAATTTGGAATCAGAGAATCTGAGTTCATATTCTAGGTCTGTTTTCCATTATGTGTGTGATTGTGGGTAAGCCACTTTTCCTCTTGGAGCTTCAATTTTCTTCTCTGTAAAATGAGGAAATTTAACCAGACATCTTTTGTCCCAGCCCAGGGAAAGAATGTTGACTGATGTCTGAGGACCTAGTTCAAATTCCACCTTTGGTATTTATTGTTTAAGTCTTCTTGAGCCAATCATTTTACCTCTGAAGTTTTTCATCTGTAAGATTGGGGGTTGGACTAGCTGTTTTCCCAGGTCCCACCTATTCTAAATCTGTGATAATTTGAAGTCCAAGAGAAGCAGACTAATGAGTATGACAGAGAGGTGAATGACCACAAAACAAGGAAAAGTGCTTGGGGCTGGAATGACCAATGGCCTACTTGAAGGTTTTGTAATGTAAATGTTCAAAGACCTTTGGAGGCAAGCCTCCATTATGTGGTGCCATTGTGTGACTTCCTATAGAAGATTTACAAGAAGATAGTAATTGTACACATGCATGCGCGCGCGCACACACACACACACACACACACATCTCTTTCAGAATACTTTGAAATACATTGCCTCTAATTCTTATAACTCCCCTATGAGATAGGCAGGCAATATTGTGTAGAGAAAGAAAGCACAGGATCTAGGTTTCAAACCTCTCTCTGTGATCTACTTAGTAACTGTGTGACCTTGAAAAAATGACTTAACCTCTTACTTAATTACTTGACATTAAATTACTTACCCTTCCTTACCCTCTCTGACACTGTTTCCTTACCTGGAAAATGGAGGTAGTGACTTCAAGGGGTTCTTGTGAAGATCAAGTGAAATAATGGAACTGCAGCATTTTGTAAACCAAAGCAATATGCAGATATAGGCTTACCTATCAGAGGAAACAAGGTGGTACTGTGCATAGAACCCTGGGCCTGGATTCTGCACAACTTGAGTTCAACTCTGTCCTCAGACACTCAGGAGCTATGTGATCCTAGACAAGTCACTTGGTTTCTGTTTGCCTTGGTTTTGTCGATGAAGATTGTAATAGCACCTACCTCCCATACGTGTTATAAAGACCAAATGTCATCGGTCATATTTGTAAAGTACTTTGCACAGTGCCTAAAACATCGTAGGCCCCTAATAAATGTTTATCTCCTTCCCTTATTATCAGGCAGAATGGATGTTTTTGTTTGCATATGACAGATAAAGGAAGCAAAGTCAGAATCTAAAGTGACTTTCATACGGGATGACAAAGCTGGGTCTTATGACTCTTAGTGTCTAAAGCAGTGGTTCTCAACCTTCTTAATGCTGTGATCCTTTAATACTTATATGTGGGTGTATCTGGATGTAGGTAGATCCGCCTGGAGACAGATAGAGGAGTGGTGTCTCGGTTCCTAAGACCATCGGGAATATGTGTTTTTCGATAGTCTTTGGCAACTCCTGTGACCCCCTGTGAAAGGGTCGTTCGGGCCCCAAAGGGGTGGTGACCCACAGGTTGAGAACCATTGGTCTAAAGGGTGGTGGGGGAGGAAGCAGGATCCAAGGATTACAGATTTAGAGACTGAGGGGATTTTAGGAACATTGAGGCCAATCTTTTCATTTTGAAGATGAAGGATTTGACCAAGGAAGAAAAGAAAGGAAGGAAATGAGTATTTGTTACATACTTACTATGTTCCTGGCACTGTGCTGAGCACTTTATAACCATCTCCTCTGATCCTCACAATAATTTTATGAGGTGGGTGCTATTATCCCCATTCTTCAGTTGAGCAAACTATGGCATACAAAAGTAGAATGATTTGCACAGGATCACAAAGCAAGGGTCTGGGGCTAGATTTGAACTCAAGTCTTCCTGAGTCCAGGTCCAATGCTCTATTCACTGTGCTACCTAGGTACCTTGGGGGTCACCCAGGTATTATATAGTGAGCTAGGATTCAATCCTAAATCCTCTCACTTCAAATCCTGCCCTCTTTCTACTGCCTCATGCTGGGAATAGATACGTATTTATGTCACATAGAAGCAGCCATGATTACTTCAAGGATTGACACCTGCCTCTAACAATAGTAACAAAGATGGTTAAGACAGTTGGGATGCAGAATGCAATGTATGCTCACCCTCTGTCACAGAAAACCTTAAATCCTTTCATCAATTTTCTGAGAATTGAAGAAAGGAGGGGCACGTCTTACCCTGGCTGTAAATTACATTAGAAATTTAAAATTTTTTGATTAAAAAGAGCATTTGCTAACCTCCTGCTGACAACTGGCAAACACACTGAGCAGACACATTATTTTGCATGCAGGGGTCTGGGAAGCCTGTATACCTGTACTGGCATCTTCAGTTCACATGACTTAATAACCAACAGGCACTGGGCACAGGACCCAGGGTTTAAAGGCAAAGTGGTCCATGAGGGGATGCCTTACAGGTGTTATATGGACATTCTGACCAGGAGAAGCCTCAGCAATCACCTAGTGTCCCAAATTTCCATGAAGGGCTAAAAATCAGAGAAAAATATATTAGCAAAGTTGGTCTTTAGATCCTTGCCACAGAATCTGAATGTCAGAGAAGACCTCAGTGGCAATCTAATTTAACCTATATGTGAATCGACTTCCTATTTTAACATTGCTGATAAGTGACCTTTTCCCCTGTACTTGAAGAGTTTCTTCAGTGAGAAGGTCACCACCTCCCATGGGAATCCAATCTACTTTTGGATAGCTCTAAAGTTTAGGAATAATTTTCTCTGACATCAAGTTTAAATTTGTCTCTGCAATTTCTACATATTGTTTCTGATTCTATCCAAATAGAATTAAGTCCAATATTTCTTCTAACTCATACTCCTTCAAAGAGTTGAAGCCAGCTGTCATACTTCCTGAGTCTTCTCTTCTCGAATGACCAGGAACTTAAATCTACCTTCATATGATATATGCTCAATTCTTCCCACCATCATGGTTGCCCTCCTTTGGACAATTTCCAGTTTATTATTGTTCTTTGAAAACTATGACCCTGGGCAAGGCACTTAACTTCATTTGCTCAGTTCCTTATCTATAAAATGACTTGGAGAAGGATGTGGCAAATCACTTTGGTATCTTTGCCAAGAAAACCCTGAATGGGGTCCTGAAGAATTGGACATGAACAAAATGACCATACAAACAATAGTAACAACAGAGTACTGTCTAGCCACACAACATTTATTACTTGATTATATGCCTTTTAATGGTTGCTAATAGTTTCTTGTATCTGTCTCTCCTAAACTTGGAAGTGTGAAGGGATCCTGTCTTATCCTCCTAGATCACCTTCAGCATCTAGCATGATGTTGACTATGCAGCAGACACCCAACAGATAAACCTATTCCTTTGACTAGTTGAATTTACCAAATTCTATAAGGTACAAGTTTTAATGACATCCAGGAAAGGGTGGAGAACTGAGAGGAGCCCAGATGAATTCTGGGAGACTGCCTCATGGCCATCGTGAATGACAGGATTTAGAGCTGGGGCAGACTTTAGAGGTCATGCTAGTCCTACTTCCTCATTTGAAACATGAGGAATCCAACACCTTGAGAAGTACAATGATTTGCTTGAGGCAACACAGATAATAAGGGGCAAAATAGGATTTGAATCCAAGTCCTCTTATTTGAGATCATAGATTCTTTCTACCATACTACCTTGCATCCTAATGTGTGGAGTCCTATTGAAATTCAAAGACCACAACACTTATCTACTCATCGGACCCTCAATAAATGTGTTTTGTCCTCAGTCATTTTCTTAGTATTGCAATGGAAACCCAAAATTATGAATAAGACCTGGGTGTCCAGAAAAGGAAGGGAGAATTTTTCAGAGAATGAGTGATGGAAATCACATCATCGTAGAGTTATAGAGGCTGTTTTCTCAGTCTGCTGAAACATTTATTAAGTGGAGTGCTAATACATTTCATCAGAAAGATGCCAATGTGGCAGTAATGGAATTCTTCAAAATCCAGCAGCATCTTGTCCTAATGCAGTCTCTCACCTACCCCTCCTTCCTTCATGAAATACCAGAATCTGATTTGTAATGACATCTCTATATAAGCAAAGCAAACAAAATACTAACAGAGACAAGGAAACTGTATGGTTTATTAGACCTTGAAAGGAAAGAAAGCTATAGGCAAGAATCTTTTCAAAATATGGAAGAATAGGCCTCAATGTGAATACCCCAGTAAAACAAAACTAGTTTTCAAGAAGACTAAGAAGTCTAAGAAGTCAGATTTGTGTAGTGCTGAAAGAATTTCAGAGTGCTTTTCATAGTCTTTTATATTTAGATCTGGAAGAGACCCTAGGGGTCATATGTTCAAACCCCTTCATGTTCCTGATCAGGTCACTGAAGCCCAGTGAGGTTATGTGACTGCCTTGAAGGTACTCAGGTAATAAAAAGGGGAAGGGCCAGTATGTGAACCCAAACCCATACTGTCTTCAAGATACCATCATGACTTCCTGCCTCTATAGCAACCCCAGGAGGTATTAAGGCTCATATAAGTTAAATGACCTGCCCATGGTTACCTAGCTAGTACATAGTGGGGCTTGGATGTAAACCAGATTTGACTTCATCTGATGAACATTCATTATCCATGGAGACATTATATTGTCTTCTCTCACAATATAGATGATAACATATTATATATTGGGAGCAACCTCATTTGTAATGTCTAGAATTGAGCATGGGCTGCCCATCGCCAATAAAAAATAGAAAGTATTGTCTCTTCTAGCTCCTGTTATATTCACTTGTTGATTGTATGATTCTTATTGATACAGATTTATGATATCTATTTTTTTTGTCTTGAGCTGTTATTTAAGATATTTGTTCACATTAAATGTTCTGTGTATTCATTACTTACATGAGGAGCAATTTCAAATAATGGATAAGTGCTGGACCTGAGGTTGAAAGGACTTTGGGTAAGACTGCATCATTCCCACATTCTAGCTGTGTGTGCCTGTGGGTAAATCACTAAACTCTTTCGAGTCTCAGTCATCTAAAACTTACTTAGGGATGGATTGTAGGTTTGTTACCTGTGTAGATGGAAGTGATTTCCACAAGAATGAAATCACAGGTACTTGATTTACATCCTACTTGAATAGTCTTACTATACAGTTCCTGAGGGCAGGGGCTATATTTTATACTCTTTTGTATTTCCTATAATGATATGTGAAATTTCTATATCAATTTCATGGTCATAGTCTGATTATTGGTTTCCCTATCTCAAATTTCTGCTCACTTCATTTTACCTTCCTCTCAGCTTCCAGTCAGTCAGCCAGTTAGAATTTATTAAGTATCTACTATGTTCCAGGCAGCTAGATGACTCAGTGGATGGAGTACTAGGCCTATAGTCAAGAAGACCTGAGTTCAAATTTGACATCAGTCACTTACTAGCTGTGTGACCCTGGGCAAGTCATGTAACCTCTGTTTGCTTAAATCCATTGGAGATAAAAATGGCAAACCACTCCAGTATCTTTGCCAAGAAAACCCCATGGACAGTTGTGATGTGCTATGGTTCATGATGTCATGAAGAGTTGGACATAACTCAACAACAACAACCACCTGTACTAGGCATTGTGCTATGCACTAAGGATACAAAAAAAGGAAAACAAAAAATAAATATCCATAATAGATGTATAATATCCATAATATATCCATAATATATATATATATGTATATATATATATATGTGTGTGTGTGTGTGTGTGTGTGTGTGCATATCTGTAAAAACATATATATGGACAGAGAGAGACAGAGAGACTGATTTCAGGAGCAGTGGGAAAGACGTATTGCAATAGGTGGGATTGTATTTGAGACTTGAAGGAAACCATGGAAGTTAGGAGTCAGAGATGAGGAAGAAGAGAGTTTTAGGCATGGGTGACAGCTAGTGAAAGTACATGGAGTCAGGATATGGAGTGTTATATTACAGGAGCAGTAAGGAGATAAATGTCACTGGATCCAAAGTGGTCTTGCTTAAGTGCATGTCTGGCACTGTCACTCATTTATGCAATAAACTTCAGTGGCTACCAATTATGCCAGGATGAAATGTAAAGTAAACTGTAAAAATCTTCTATTTGGCATTTAAAGCTTTTTATGATATGACTCCTTCCTATATTTACAATCTTCTTATGCTTCATTCTACTTCACATATTCTATGGTCCAGTGACAATAGGTCCCTTAGACTCTTACAAATTGACATCTGACCAGCAAGCACAGAATCTTGGACCTTGCTATCCACCTTTTAGCTACACATTCCTGATTTGCTGCTTCTCCTAATTAGAATGAATGCTCCTGGAGAGTAGGTATTGTGATTTTCAATCTGCATCCAAAGCACTTAGGACAATGCTTGGCATATAGTAAGCATTTAATGAATGCTTTCTTTTTTCATTCTTTCATTTTGAGTAAGGAAGGAGGAGGGTACTGCAGACTACAAATAAAGCATGCTTTCCAGAATATATGTGTGAATTTAGGCAAGTTGGTTGATTTCTCTGAGACTCTTTCCTCCTCTATACCATGAGAGTGTTGGATAAGATCATCTCTATGGTCTCTTTCTGCTCTCAAACCCTATGAATCCATGGTTATAAACAGAATTCATGAGAGCATAGCTAGGTTCTTAAGAGGCTTGCTGGAGACCATTTTAGATATGGAGTCCAGAATGAGCATGGTATGTGTGTGGTCATGGAACAGTGAGGAGCCACGTCTGAGTGGAGTTAGGAAGGGGAGTGGAGAAAGTTTCCACTTTGTGAATTAATGATGGGTTAGGTTGGATATATAGGGTGGCACAGAGTGTGGTGGATATTAAAAACTGTTGAAAGAGTTTTGGAATTGATTCCATAGGAAATAAAATGTAGCTTAGTGTATAACTTAGAAAAGCTCAGTTTATAATAGGAAAGATCAATAGAAAAGCTCAAAAGAGACAAGAATGAGAGTTATATTCTCATAAGTTCCTTTCTTTTTGAACACTCATCATCTACCACCTTATAAGTCAAATCTAATCTACCAATTCTTGGTTATTGTAAAATTACATCAGAAGAACTTTCAGGTCTCTCCTTCTTCACCTCTGCTCCCCTAGTTTCCTTTGTTATTGTTCTTATTCAGTTGTTTTCAGTCATGTTGGATTCTTTGTGACCCCATTTGGGATTTTCTTGGCAAAGATCCTGGAGTGTTTTGCCATTTTTCCTTCTTCAGCTCATTTTATAGATGAAGAAACTGAGGCAAACAGGGTTAAGTGACTTGCCCAGGATCCAACACCTAATAAGCTCCTGAGGTAAAATTTGAACTCAAGAATTCCTTTCCCCAGGGCCAAGTTCTCTATCCAGTACACCAACTAGCTACATGTAGCTTCTTTGGTTTCCCTCAAATCTAAGCTAGCAAGAAGCCTTGCCAAATCTCCTTAATGCTAGTGCTTTCCCTCTGATGTTATTTCCACTTTATCTTGTTTGTCCATAGATGTTTGTATGCCATCTTCCCTGTTAGATTGTAAGCTCCTTGAGAGGAGAGATTGTTTATTATTGTTTTATACATTAGAGCTTCCCAAAAGTGCTTAGTGTATAAAAGGTGCTTGTGGAGACAACTTGACTTGGTCTCAACAAATATTAGGACCAGGAGTGAAGATCTAGAGTTGTGTGGGACCTGAATGGATATCTATTTCAACTCCTTCACTTTACAGGTAAGGAAATTGAAGCCCAGAAAGTTTAAGTGAATTTCCCAAGTTCACACATGTAGAATGTGGTAGAATCAGGCAAATCCATTTCTTCTGATTCTAGATCCAATAGTCTTTCTACTGTTTTTGGGCTCACTTCTGTGATACAGATAAATGGTTGTTATCAGTGAGAGGAAACTACTTTTGCTGGGGTTAACTTGCATAGTTGCTCCCAGAGTTGTGACTTCTTTTAGAAGTAGGGCAGGTAGAGCTAATGAAGTTTTCTTGCATATACATCCTTTCGTTTGTCTGAATCTTTATATTTTCTTCTTTTTTTTTTTTTTGCTACATTTCACCCTCTTTTCCCACAATTCACTGTCACCTGCTTTAGGGAGCACAATATTTGAGGACAGGAATTTGCTATTACAGAGCCAAGCTCAGTGCTGTGAGAACATAAAGTAAATATTTTTTGTTGAAGATGAAGGGTATGGTTAGTGCATATGGAATCCACTCCCATGCATCAGATAATATCTTCTCCCACTTAAGCCCTGGTTCTTGTGCTCCCATTGGGACCATTGCCTAGGTATATCAATACTATCTTAGGCAAGTAAAATCATAGCCTTCACCCAGAGAAACAGCAGAGATACATTGATACAGACAGTCAGAATGATTAATGTGTCTCCTACTGTGAGGGAATTTTACTAACCTCTGTATTTAGCCTTATCTGACATACTCATAATTATTCAAAGATAGCTCAGTCTTGCTTACCCTATAATAGAGCATCTTAAATCCCTTTGTCTACCTCAGGTAAATTCTCATAGCCTTCAAAGATGTGTAGAACGTGTGGTGGTCAGTCTATTATTTGGAGAGGGACAACTTCCTGGCATTAGTTATGAATGTGAATTCATTTTCTTGGACCAGATACAGGTAGGGGGTCAGTAAATGACAGTGAAGCAGTTGTACATCTTCCTGTATCCTTTCTGTATGAGTAAATATTTCCACATGGTTGGTCTATTATTTAGTAACTCTGTAACTAGAATAAAGTGTGTTTTTGATTATATCCATTTAAGTTCCAAATTCAATACTGGCTTTTATGGGAATAATAAGAAACACTAATGTCAGCCTTCAGTCCTAGATAAGAGACTTTCTATTTAGAGATTAGTGATCCATTGATATTATAGCACATAAATATTTTGTTCATTTTCTCAGGGGCATGGCTGGAGGATGTTTGTTTCCATACTCATGTTGGGAATGGAATAATCTGTCCTTAACCACAGTTTTGAGGGACCACTTTCTATTTATTTATCTCTGTAATCTGGTGGAGCAAGCTATATTGCAAGTGTAGCCTAGAGTCCAGGAAAAAAAAAATATCAGTTTTCACTCCTTGGAAACTTGTACTACTTTTTACCAGAGGGAAAACTATAATTTTCATAGGGAATGGAAATGGTGATAACAATAATAAAATAATGATGAAAGAAAAGAAATATTGATAGAGACAATAAAAATAATAATTAAAATGAAAAAAAGCCTGAATAATTTAGAGACACATAAGAAATAATTCAAATGAGAAGAAAAAAAGTAGGGCATTATCTAAAGAAGAATTAAAGAGACAGATGTGGGTACACAGGGAATTCACCAATCAAATCGGATTTTAAAAAATAAAAGTAAAGAAGATGGAGAGAACTATTCTAACCAAAAGAGGGATAGAAATATCAAAAGTGAAAAAAATTCACTAATGAGGCTGGACTGGTAAGGAAAAGTAAGCACAAGGTTCCCTCCCTCCTCCCGTGCCAATATGGGGGAAGAGGGAAAAATCAAAGAAGGGACTGGATTATTATTCTGGGTGAGTAGGATGATGGTATAATTAATAAAACAGAGAAGGTAGAGTTGCATAGTTTTTATTTTGCTTCAAGTTTTTCTACCAAAGAGAATGACCTTTGGACTGGAAGGGATAGAACAGAAGGAGGAAAGAGGGTTGATATATACTGTAAGTAGGTAAGAAGACAGTAAGAGAGCATCAACTTCTCTTGATGAGTTAAAGTCATTAGACACAGACAATCTGTATTCTGAAGTACACCAATAAAAATATTGGTGGATATGAAAGATGAGTATAAGTGGTCTTTGGAAGCTTGTGCAAGAAAAAGTCTTGGAGAAATACACGTTTTGTCTTTCAAAAAAGGGAAGAGAATGGAAATTGTAAATTATAGGATGAAAAGTTTGACTTTGATTTCTGATGAAAGTCTGAAACATATTATGAGACAATGAATAAACACCTAAAAAAGGAAGAGATAATAAAGAAGTTTCCTTAGAACACGTGTTGTCAGATCAATATTATTTCCTTTTTTGAGAGGCTGTGTGAATCCCCTAACTTCTCAGAGTTCCAGGCAACTCTTGAAAATTACATATTGTAGAGAATGTGCTGACCCACATTGGCCAAAAAGGAAAGAGTTCTCTGTCAGCCTCTATCCCAATCCCTACACTAAGCTGGTAGATTTGGTACTGTTATAGATAGAATTTACTGGGATTTTACTGAAAGATTTAATGCCTTACCATTCTTATAGACAATATAGAAATATGTAGGTAGCAGTTACATAGATTTGTAGCTGTTATAAGGATTTGTAGCTGTTAGAATGGTTGTACCCAACCAATGGTCATCAATAGTTTGATGAAGATGGTCCCCAGTAGGGTTCCTAAAGAATTTGTGCTTGTCCTTGTGCTGTTTCATATTTTCATGTATGACTTGACATTCCCTTCAAATCTGAAGTTACCTCAAAGTTGGAAGGTTGGTTACTATTACTCCACGTGACAGAATCAGAATTTACATAAAAGATCTTTATAAGCCAGAACATTGGACTGCCTCTAATAAGATGAAATTTAATAATGGTCACTGTAAAATCTTCCACCTGGGTTCAAGAAGTTAATTTCACAAGTATGGGATGGAATTGTTAGAAGTTCATCTGAAAAAAAGATCTGGGTCTTTTGGTGAATTGCAATAATACTATGTTGTTGCAATTATTACTGTCTCCATTTTTCAGACAAGATATTGAAGTTCAGAGAAATTAAGCAATTTGCTTGTGATGCCACAGACCCTTTCTGTTCACCAAGGAAATGTAAACAGGCTGCACCACTCATTGAGATGTAGGTAAGGGACTAATGAAGGTTATGGCAGGCAAAGGTTTCTTATCAGATTTGCTTTCTGAACTGCTTGTCCTTAATTACCTCTCACTGAAATTCCACCAAAAGAGATTTGGACAGTTTGAAGCTTTTGCCTCTGTGAAAATGAAAATAACTTTTAGAAAGAGTCATACTATAAACCTTATGGGTCATTTATACTTCATTGTGAATGAATACATGTGCAGTTAAGTGGCCATTAGGGAACTGGGTACGTTGGTAATCATGTCTGTACTCAAACTGAGCATGCAGTTGTATTATAAATGCATGTGTCCTGGGCTCACAAATTCAGAAAAAATAAGGAAAAAGTTCATACTAAAAAAGGCTTAATAGGCCCCTGAGCAGTCATTTCAAAGATCTCAGCAAAGCAACACAAAATGTCCTTTGTTGTTTTAGGACTTGGGGAGTCATGCAGAATATCTAGAAAAAGAGGGAGGAGACTTCACTTATTTCATAGTTATAAAGAGTGTTGACCTCTCCTCTGCAGAAGAATGTGTACCTGTGGGATGTAAAAGAGATTTGGGACTCTGATTTTGTCAGAATTTACGTTTTGAGTGTGAATTGATTCTCTTCCTAGGTTTATACTTTTCATCTCTTGGGACAGGGAGATACTCAACCATAGTCACTGATCAGATAGCATTAGGAAACAAACAAACAAAAAACTCACATCCTCCATGAAGCCTTCCGTTATCACCTAAGGCCATTGTGATATCTTCCCTTCTCAAAATCTTAGAACTTTCTTCCTTTTTTTCTTCCCTTTTCTTTCTGTACGTATGTGTACACATGGGGGGGAAGTTAGTACAATATTAAAATTTTATTTATTTATGGATTTTATCAATGCTTTTTGTCAGTTATGCCAGTCACATCTCCTGTCCCCTAAAGCACGCACACACACACACACACACACACACACACACACACACACACACACATACACACACACACACACACATCATTGAGTCAAGAAATATGATTCCAACTGACCAAGGAATATAGTGAAGTACTATAAGTGAAGAGAATTGGATGACCTGGGTTCACATCCTGGCTCTGTTTTTTATTATCTATATGACCTTGGTTGAGTCACTTTCTGCAGTTTCTTCATCTGTAAAATGAAGGATTTGGATTATGTGACACCTGAGTTCCCTTCTAGTTCTAGATCTATCATTTAGAATCTAAAGTAACCAATCTGAAATCCCATGTATTATTCTATACATACAGTTCCTTCTTTATCCAATGAGTGAGGTGATATTTATTTGATCTGTCCTCTGGGGGATGAGGAATGGTCATTGTCTTTATTCTGAGCCCAGTCTCTCTTTAGTATTATTTTCATATTATTGTTATTGCATAATTTTTGTTTTTTGAACCTATCATTTAGTGCTTATCATCTACTACCCTTGCCAATAATACATGGAAAAAAATGCCCTGAATGCATGATTCAAAAGATTGAGAGCTGACTTGATTGAAGCCCCTTTTGTATTTTATATCTGCCTCCCTGATAACTCTTTCAGGAAGCTAGATTATCTAGATATCTTTTTTACAGAATCACAGAATCTCAGAATAAGAAGACACTTCAGAAGTCATCTGATTTAATTTGTACATAGCTGAGAGTTGTTTAGTGGCCAAATAATCTCCAAAAAAATTACTCAGTCTTGGCTTGAAGATCTCAATTAAGAGGCAGCCCACTATTTCCCAAAGTCCCCATTCTCACTTTTTTTCCACTTCTAATGAGTAGGAAGTTTTTCCTTAAATCTGACCTTCTTCAATTTCTTCTGCTATTCTGGACTTTATTCTCTATCCTTGACCCTTGTGGGATCTAGTACCCAAAATGACTGCAACATGTTACATTGTGTTTTATGGTAGAATCTAGATATTTGAGAACAATAATCAAAAGAGAATAGGAGAAAGCATAAAGTGTAGTAAAACTTTAATTCTGGAGTGATGTCTATGAGCCATATACATCAGTCTAGATTAGCCTCCACTGAGGAAGACCCATCCTATGAAAGGAAAATTGATATTCTAGGTGATGGATGTTGTCTTCTATGTTCTCTTCACTGGAAAAATAAAGCAACTTGGTAATTACTTCTTAGCTAAGAGCTAACATTCTTGTAGTGCTTTATGGCTTAAAGTTTGCCAATTATCTCATTTGATCATCATCACAATGCTGTGAGTGAAGTAATAAAAGGATTATTTTCACCATTTTATAGAGGAAGAAACTGAGTCTTAGTGAGGCCAAGTGCCTTGTTCAAGGTCATATAGCTGGTGAGTGACAAAGCTGTCATAGAAACCCGGTTCTTCAGGCTCTGTCTAGTTTTCCACAACAACTGCTTCTGTACTAGTCATTGACTTCCCATGTGGCTTCATTGAAACATGTAATTTAATACTTTTCAGACCCAGCAGTCATGAGGTTCCCAATATATACAGGAAAAGGCTGGTAGAGCGAATGAAGCAGTTTCCTTGTATTTGATGCAAACCTTCTCTTCCAGCTCCTCCCTTCTGACCCAGGAACCTATGTAATGTTTCCATGGCAAATGTATTTCTCAGCTAAGTAAGCAAAGTAATTACAGTGATTGAAGCTTTAATATTTTATTAATGAAGGAGGCTGCAGGAAGGCTAAGGTACTGAAGGATATCAGAGAGACTATGAATATTGATGTAATGAATGCTTTTTAGATTTTCATAAATTTCACTATCCTAGAAACAAGACTGAATCTGGAAGGAGCAGAGTCTTACTTTCTACAACTTCAGAGGGATCAGAGATGGGCTAATTCAGTAAAGTGGGTTTTTTTTGGTATGCTTTTTTTTTATTTGGTTCAAATCTGTCATTTTATTGGTAAAAGGAAACTCCAGTGAGGAAACTCTTTTTACCAATATAAATTTGCAGCTGCTCTGAAATTTATCATCTTAGAGAGGTACTTGGAGCAGTAATAGTATAAGTCACTTGCCCAGGGTCACACAGCCAGTTTGTATCAGAGCCAGGATTTTAACCTAGATTTACTTGACTCCAAAGCTGGCTCTCTACCCACTACACCAGGGATTTCTAAAATATAGCTAGAGGCCTGCAGGCTGCTTTCATAATGCCTGAAAGTTGAAAATAATTTTTACATTTTAAAATAACATTTTTTTCCATTTAAAAATATAAAAAAAAGTTTTTTAGCTCATGGCCTGTATATAAATAGGCCTAGGAGACAGATTTGACCATAAGGCAATAGTTTGCCTACTCCTGGACTGAACCATGAGATATCTCACTAGGTCTATGTTTTCCTTAAAGAATTATAAAAGACAGTAACACAGTACCTAATGAGATTTTCCAGGAGGCCTCTTACAGACTTGAGTTCAAATGTTTCAAGAGCTAAAAGTGAAGCCGAGTATCACCTTTCTCAGTTCTTCGATGGCTCCTTGACAAACTGCTCTTCAGTTTGGGGCTTCTGTTCCTGTGGAGTTAAGAAAATGCATATAATTAGCAAGTTAATTAAAGAGTTAGATAAACTTTGTCAAGGAATACATATAGCAATGCTTCTTGCCCCATTTTATTCTGTCCCCTAATCTCCCATCTTCATTCTTGTGACTTCTCTTCTCTTCACCTTCTTCCTTTTAGGATGCCAGGTAGTGTACTGGAGTCAAGGTGACCTAAGTTCTAATCCAATATCAGCCACTTACTAGCTGTGTAATCCTGGACAAGTCACTTAACCTCTATCTGCCTCAGTTTCCTCAACTGTAAAATGGGGATAATAATAGCACCTACCTCCCTGAAATGTTTAGAGGATCAAATGAGATATTTGTAAAATACTTAGCATAATGCCTGGCACATAGAAGCCATTTAACAAATCCTTATCCCTTCTCCCCCTCCCCCCCTTTTTTTGTCCTTTCTCCTTTCTCTCTTTTTAAGACAATTACTTGACATAAGACTGAAAAGAAAATGTCAAGGTTATATAGTTCATTTAAACCACTACAGATAATGAAATAGAAGTCTAGAGAATATTTACCCCAGATTACCTAAGATTTTGGTGGCAAAGTTAGGATTAGAACTCAGTTCTCTTGACTCTCAGATCAGTGCATCTCCAATTATACCATTAGTGACATTTGAATTTGAAACTTTGCCACAAGATCTCCCCACAGTTTTGCAATGCAGTTTGATTTCCGTTATTTTATCCAAGTGAGATCATCATACGTGCAGCTCCCTCAACAATCTCTTTTTTGCTGAAGTGAAGAAAAGAAAACCAATATGCAAAGGACTAGTTTAAATTCTTGTTTTTCCTAAACATTGAATTCCTTAAAAGAAGGGCTTATGTAATCAATCCAACTTCATTAGCGGCCACTTAAAACAACGGCTGTCGGCTTTTAACAAAGGTGTTTCTAAGTCATATTTTGTGATGCTTCATAAACATGATATTATCCCGATGAGAAGGGCATAAAATTATATTATCAGCTACTAATGACAAACTAATGAACAAAAATCACATCATTAACACATCCTCCATAGTCTTCGATGAACTCATTTACTTATTTACTGCCCTGTTTTATTTTAAAGAAGGTTGATCAAAGTACTTTGACTAGCGCCTGATCAATCAAAGGAAGAAATATTTAAAACTTCTGTAAAAAAGCATTTAAAAGAGATGCTTAGGTTCTTGGTCATGATATGCTGAGGAATGATGGGACTTGGGAGAAGCAAGGTAGGGGGTGGCTCTTTTTTTTCTCTAGGGGAATGTGGAAGGTTAAAAATAAACATTTGTTCATCCTTTCCTTTCAACATCTGATAAAGACTGGCTAATTAAGAGTTGTCCTCACTGCCAGGAATATCCAAGTTCAAGACCTCTCAATGTCCCCAAGTAATTCTTTAAGACTAATAGTTGCAGAATAGTTGCAAATTTGTATTGGCAGAGAGTAGTTTCTCACTGGAAATTCCCTATACCAGTGAAACCAGAAGCATAGTTTTTAAAAAGTCTGTGAAAGCTGCATATTTCTTATTAGGACAAATGAATTTCCTCTGAGGCTGCTCCACAAAAATCCTACTCTGATGCCACATCATGGTGGAGGTAGAATGGGGGTTTCAAAAGACCTAGCTTAGAAGCTTCCCTTAAGCTTAAAAGTCTGCAAGGAGAAAGCCAAAGACAGATTATATGTCTGCTCTCCTGGGCCTCATCTAGTCAAGTATATGCTGGCTCATTAACAAAGGATTATCTACTAGGTGATGGATTATTTGACATATAGCTCCCCATTAAATAGAAAAAAAAGTCCTCTTATAGGTGAGGAAATTACATCTCTGAAAAGTAGAGTACATTGGTAGATGAAACCTGAAGGACCTCAGCAAAAACATATGAAATTAGACACCAACAATTTGTATGGCCTGTTTTCATCAGTGATCATAAAAGTTTTAGATTCTCCCACCATAGGAAATAAGTATAACACAAAAGAAGAGTATATGTCATACTATGAACGTCTCTTCCATAAATCTCTATTCTATAGCATACACTTTCAAAAAACAAATTCATACTGATACTTTCCAAACTGTCCTACTTATCTGTGCTTCCTTTTCAATTATATTCTTTATTCCTCTATGTACATTTAAAAATGTTGCAGATAAGGTGGTGGATAAAATGTGGGGAGATCTTGTGGCAAATACCTGTAAAATGACTCTAAACAAATTCTAGAACAGCAAAACACACGAAATGACAGAGCAAAACAAATTTCCAGGCCAAGACAATCTGGAAGGTTGAGAGGAAAGGTCTATTGCACCAGTATGAGAGAGGAGCACAGTCCAGTGTGGTCCTTGCCAGAAATAGACCAGTCTCCGAATCCAGAGCAGGCCTCAGAGGACTGAATCAATGACAGTTGTAGCAGTTTCCAGACTTCTCAACCCACAAATTCTGAAGAGAACTCAGAAGGTCAGTAGGAAAGGTCTGTCAGATCTGGGTGAGAAAGGAACATGGTCCAGTCCCAGCCCCAGGGCAGTAGCAGCACTGGAGGTGACAGTGGCTTCTTCCAGAACTCTCAGGGCACAGACTGTGGGGGTATTTAGTGGATGATCAGAGGGGGATTGCAGGGATCTCTGCTGGCACTGAGGCAGGATTCTCTTGCTTTGCTTGTGCTTGGATCTGGGTCACAGTCATGGGTGGCGGTACCGGGGTGAGAAGGAGCATTGGTGTGGCAGAGTTTTGGTGACAGTGGAGAGGGAATTCTCATAGTTCCAAGGCAGAAAAGAGTATTAGTGGTCACTCATGGACCAGAGCACAGGTTAGGAGATGAGTAAACACCTCTCATTTGATCATACCACCTTAGAAGAACTGAAAATTTACAGGTTCCTAGAAATACTTCTGAAAACAACCACATAAAAGCCCTGAGACTTGGGACAGTACACTCTTCACACTGGAACCAAAGACATACCTTAACAAAGAGCTAAATAGTTAAGTAATTGGTTAGGAAAATGAGCAACCAGGAGAAAAAACTCAGACTATAGAATCTTAATTTGGTATAATGGTAATAGAATTTAAAGATCCCCTTGTATTGGCTTGGTTTTGGAGTTAAGTGTTGAAACCCAGAGCTTGTGAATCCCACTTGTGGGATGGACTTGTTGATGTGAAGGGAGAGGGCTGAACTGGGAGGAACTAGTGGCATGGATTTAGAGAGAGGCATAAGCAGAGAGAAGGCCCAAGCAGAGAGAGGCCAAAAGAACTTTTGGGGAGCAGTATTGTGGAGGGAGAGAGAGAGAGAGGAGAATTGCCAGGGGCCAGAGTTTCTGAGAGACTGCTGAGGGCCAGTTGGAGCAGCCCAGGACTTCTGAGAACTGCCACCTGGAACTGCTGAGAACTGAGGAGGCATGGCTATGTTGCCAGTATTTTGTCTGTCTGTTTTGATATTGTTTTGCCAGATTCATCTGCTGGTGAAGGACAGTGCTGTTGTTGCAGAGGCCCTGGAACCTTGCTGTTGGTTCAGAAGCCCTGAAGAAGGATTTTCTTGTTGTATGTGTACAGAAATCCTGGAAGAGGGTCTTGCTGATCTTTTCAGGGGTTCTGGGACTGTTCTGCAGTCAGAGAGTGAATTAATGAGGACACTGGAAATGTATCTTGTGGCTTTGTTAAGCTTTATCTCCCTAGGAGCAGAGATTGCTGAGAACTTGCCTCACATGAAGATGAAGAAAAGACCTCTCCTTGGGTATTCAATGCTGTGATCATATGTTTACCTTGTTGGAGCTTAAGGGTAGATGGCCTTTTGTGCTCTCCTGCCCCTTTTGAGAAAACGCTTTGCTCTAATGGATGGTATCATAATTCAGTTGTGATCCAGGGGTGGGAAACTTTTGACTTTTTTGTGATCTGTGACTGACAAAATAAATGTGCTTTGTTTATGATTGGAAACTAATCTCCAAGAAGAGAGACTTTGTGACTTACTAAATGAATGTACTACCCACGGGTGGGCTACTTTAACTAATATACTGGCCAGGGGTGGGATGCTTGGACCTTGGTACTTTGCAACTGAATTAAGGACTTACTAAATTATTGAGTTATGCTGTATTTTGATTTTCTTTGAATGTTTTACCTTAATCTGTCACTGAATAAATGGAGTTTGCTATGCTCATAATCTGAACCTGGAAATTGCTTTTGCTTGGCATTACATTTGGTGACAAAGAAGATCAAAACATACAACCAGAAGAAAACAAAGCCTAAGCTCCTACCTCCAAAGCCTCCAAGAAAAATATGAATTGGTCACAGGCCATGGAAGAGCTCAAAATGATTTTGAAAATCAAATAAGAGAAGTAGAGGAAAAATGGGAAAGAGAAATGAGAGTGATGCAAGAAAATCGTGAAAGGTGAGTCAACAGCTTGCTAATGGAGACCCCCCGCAAAATATTGAAGAAAATAACACCTTTAAAAAACCTACCCCAAATGGCAAAAGAGGTGTGAAAATCCAATGAGGAGAAGAATGCCTTAAAAAGCAGAATTGACCAAATGGAAAAGAAGGTCCAAAAGCTCACTGAAGAAAATTATTCCTTAAAAATTAGAATGGAGTAAATGGAAACTAATGATTTTATGAGAAACCAAGAAATTATAAAACAAAACCAAAAGAATGAAAAAATTAAAAGACAATGGGACATATCTCTTTGGAAAAACAATTGACCTGTAAAATGGATCCAGGAGATATAAAATAAAAATTATTGGACTACCTGAAAGCCATGATCAAAAAAGAGCCTAGACATCATCTTTCAAGAAATTATCATGGAAAAATTTCCCTGATGTTCTATAATCAGAGGGGAAAATAAATATTGAATGAATCCACCAATCACCTTCTGAAAGAGATGCAAAAAGGAAAACTCCTCAGGATAGTGTAGCCCAAATTACAGAGTTCCCAGGTCAAGAAGAAAATATTGCAAACTAACAGAAAGAAACAATTCAAGTATGGTGGAAACACAATCAGGATAAGACATGATCTAGCAGATTCTGCTAAGGATACTATATTCCAGATTTCAAAGGAGCTCAGATTAAAACCAAGAATCATCCATTCATCAAAACTGAGTATAATACTTCAGGGGGTGGGGGAGAGGGTATTGGACATTCAGTGAAATAGAAGACTTTCAAGCATTCTTGATGAAAAGACCAGAGCTGAAGAGAAAATTTGACTTTCAAATACAAGACTCAACAGAAGCATGAAAAGGTAAACAGCAAAGAGAAATCATACAGAACTTATTAAATTTGAACTGTTTACATTTCTTCATGAAAAAAATGATATTGGGGGTGGAGCCAAGATGGCGGCATAGCAGCAGCAATATATTGCAGCTCTCACATAGCCACCCCAAAATACCCATGGAATAGAACTCTAAACCAATCCTAGAACTCCAAAACTCACTCAAAGATACTTCCCACTAAAGTCAGCTCAGCTACGAGAAACCATATCAGCACTGTGAACCGAAACCAGCCTGGCCTGAAGCTGCGGCTGTGCCCCGGGGGCAGCTGGACGGGAGGAGCGTAGGAGCCTCTCTGGTGAGCAGATTAGTGGCAGCTGCGAGCAGTGTTCAAAACTAGGTCGGTGGGGATTGCCAAAGGGGCAGAAGAAGTCCAGGCGAAAGGCCTCCAGAGCAGAAAAGTGAAAGGCAGAGGTTTTGCACCCGCCTCCGTGTTGTAGCTTCCTGCCCACAGCCTACAGACAGCAGGGGGACTAAGCGATTGTTCTGAGGCCAGTGCTCTCGCGTTGAGCGGCCTGGATCTGGATTGCCGTCTTGGGCCTTGGCCTTGGAGTCTTCATTATCCAGTCAGCTGGAAGTAAGTAGGAAGAGTCCCAGCATATTCCTGAGAGCTACAGCAGCTGAGAGGACCCCAGCAATTTGGGACAGAGCTTTCCCTTCT